>VXBR01002497.1:4172-56414 GCA_013400215.1 Cisticola juncidis | reverse complement strand
GTAAAAAAAAAAAAAAAAAAAAATTTATAAAGCAATAAGTCTCAAATTAGTCCTTATACTAGTCCTATATTTCCAGATGAGAATATGAGCACTCTAAAACTTGATGGAATTAAAAAATTTGTTTTGCTTTTAGCAGGTAGTTACTTGTGGTAGAAATAGATAAGATGGTAGTTTCTTTAAGTCCTCATCTGTGACATGGTGGTTTAAGGCATGTTCTCACCAAGAGCTGAAACATTCTGGAGCTTGCAATTGCTGTTTGGATAAAAGACTTTTCCTCTTGTTTTACCATGAATATAATTACTGCTTTCCATTAACTGTTCTCTAACTAATGAAAGCCTTAATGATTTCACAAAAACTAATATAGCATGAATTGCAAAGCAGCCCACACAAAATGAG
The DNA here is from genome assembly GCA_013400215.1 of Cisticola juncidis. Lineage (NCBI taxonomy): Eukaryota > Metazoa > Chordata > Aves > Passeriformes > Cisticolidae > Cisticola > Cisticola juncidis. Next base: position 56,018 of record VXBR01002497.1, on the reverse strand, counting down.
GGATCTAATGCTTAACTTTAAAAGAATTGTTACTTTTGTGGGCAATATGCAAAAAATTCTGCATGCATTATGCACACCTCCAGGATCAGAAATGCTGTTTCTTTGCTGCTCAGGTTTACCAGCTCACAACAGAAATGTCTGGAAGGAAAAAATGATTCCAATGTATCAAAAATGAAGCTCATGTTTATTCCAGGACTATGCTGGAGGTAGTTTTGCCTGATTTAGATAATATTAAAAATCTTGAGGTTTCTGCCTATTTAACTGGTTCTTAAATGTGAACAGTCAAGCTGTACTGCCTGCTGCCACTTTCTCAGAAGGCATCACACTGGTCATGTTCATGGTTCTCCCTCACTCAGTGTTTTTGTTTTGCATCTGGAAGTCAGTGTTGCTGTAGAAAGCTGTCCAGCATGTGGTACATAGAGTTGATGGCATAGAGAAATATTATTTGTACCCTCTAGATATGATTTTTTTCAGAGTGGTACTATAATTTGAAAGAAAAGGTCAATTACTAATTATTGATTATTTAGTACCTACTTGTACATGACAATAACTGTCAACACAAACTCTAAAGGTCTATGACTGGTTCAAACACAAAAAAAAATAGTGTTTTACTATAAATACTACCCATAACTTCTGCACCTAAAAAAGGCAACACAGGCACAGTCACCTAATCCTACAGATGAGTATGATCCTGGCTTTAGAAAAATCTACTGAAAATGTCATCACTTCCTGTAGGAGAAGAATCTGCTATGTTCCTTTTCGTTTTGGATCTCTATTGTATTTGGGCTAATTTTATAAGATAGAAGTCTGTTGTTAGCTTTATTCCTCCTTCCTAAAAAAATCCATTGTAAGCTTCAAAACTTCTCAATCTTCCTGCACACTGTAGGTGTTTTTTTGTCTCTTATTTCTATGCTTGTATATCCCAGTTCCTCTTCAAAATGTGTTTTATTAGGCTTAGCTTTCAAACCTGAAACATCTATCAATTGATTTCAGTTTTCCATTCTACATAAGTGTAAAAATGCTAATAATTTTTCCCTTTATTGCAGCCTGAGAGGCTTCCTAGACCATTTGACTATTTACTCTTCCCTCCATAGTATATCATAAAATATCAAGATAAGTTATTTTTTATGATCTTCATTATGTCTGAAGCTTCCAGCAGGTCTGATATTAAATCTCTGCCTTCTGTTTTTTTGTTTGTTTGTTCTCCAGTAGTAGGTCAATGTTTGAGTCACTTTAATTAGTACATGATCTAATTGTGTAATTAACCCACTAGCTATAAATCCTCCAAAGATCAATGGTATGGAATATATTCCTAGATAGATGGTCCTGGCAGATAACGATTGGACCTCATAGAATGTGTTAGGTAAAGGGACAGCATGATATCTGAAAAGATCAGTGTTTTGTGCTGTTGTCTGTTCTATTGTGCTTCTGGAAAGAGTCCCTGGAGAATCATTTGAACTTTTCATGCAAGATGACAGTCTATATTGGAGTTGGAGGTGGGAATGCTCGTGTAAAGAAAATTACAGAGCGGCATATTGATCAGCTGAAGGTACATCTGTTACCTGGTACTGCAGCATTCATGGTGGGCCTGATAATTTCACCCATCCTTGCTTTTCTGTCTGAAATGAAGTCAAGATGGAAATTAGTTTAACAAGTCCACTTAGTTTTAAATGAGGAAAGTATAATGGCTTGTTTTACATATCCCTCAGTAGGCTACCACTGTTATTGTGGACTTGATTACTTCCCAGACTGGGCAGAGGCAGTGAGAGGATAGAATAGAGTGGAGATGTAAAAAACCTTATCGATGTTACTTCCATGCATTCTGCCTCAGAGCAACTGAGGGTCAGTGTGGTCTCTGCAGGAGGGAGCAGTTTGGAGGAGACTATCTCACTTTCAGAGGGGCAGATGCCACTGAAATGGTGCCATGTGTCACAAAGAGTAATTTCAACACTGTGAGAGGGAACAAAACAGTGAGATTCTGCAGTCTGCTCAGCTAGATGAAAAGAACAGCAGTGGAATACCTCAGATGTGAGAAGGAAGAAATTCTGCAGACTTAATGTAGACTGGGGATCCCCTGTACAGTCACAACAATGATACTTCAAACCTGAAATTCATGTCATGCTATTGCAGATGACATGCAGAGATGAACCTAGGTCTGGCAATTTTCCCAATGTAGATATTCAGATGACTAGCTCAGATAAGGATGACTGCAGTGCAGATAACTAAAGTCAGAAATTTCTGTTAGACTGAATGAAAACCAGGTTATGTTGGAGTTCTAAATGATTTCATGGCCACCACAATTTTTATTGTTTTCGAGAAGGGCAATAGAAAACTGACATGAGAAAAAAAGATTTTAATTTCTTTTAGGCAACTACTCTGTGTAAATGATATACTAAGATGATACTGAAAAATTTGTTAAATGGTGCTTCATTACAATCTGGCAAATAAATCCTAAGTCGCAGAAAACAAAATACCTCATGAGAATTTACAGTATGAGTTTGCAACAGAACAGATTGAAAGAAAGGAAAACACAAACAAATTGAATTTTCATATGCATAGAATTTCTCATCTTTCTCAGAATTACAGAGGATGAACCAGGAGAAAAAAATTTCAGTATGGAAGTAGTTTATTCAGGCATGGGTGGAATAAAATAGAAATGGGAAAAGAAGCTGGCATTGGAGGCTTCATGTTTATAATGAAACAAAAATTTTAAAAGTCAATGTATGTCTATAACAATGTCAACAGACAAAGGAAAATTAACTAGAGAAGCAGAATACTCTAACAGCAAAATATGAACTTGCTCATAAATTTACAAAAAAAGGTGAAATCCTAAAATGAGCAAAAACTTGTATTAGAAAAATATAAGGAGGTACAACACAAAAGGTAAAAAATATACAAGTAAGAAAGCTGCCTCTTTGAGATGTGTTTCAGTTCAGTGATTGTCCTGGGTGCTCAGCAGATACTTAGCATTTTATCCATGCATAAGACAGGATGGAGTTCTCTCTACCAAGATTTATCTTAGTATTCTCTTCATGTCGCGTGCTTTCAGACTAAGAAAACAATTACATGTAAGTTGATTAGCGTAGTGTATCAGCCTGAGGTTTTCATAGAGAAGGGGAATACATGGGAAGAGAAAGCAATGAAGCTAATTATATTTTGTATTAGTGCAGACAGGAAATATCTGGAGAGGGAACATTAATGGTAAAGATTTAAAGTCATACTTTGTTGTTGGGTAAGACTAGTGGCTGTGAAGTCAGTAGCCCAATTTTGTTCTGATGAGATTGAGATAATTCTACAGGGTTCAGAGTTGAGTACAACATTGTACTATGTATTGGGTTTCCCTGGCCAGGTTTTGGTGGTGGGTGGATGCCAGAAGCTTCCCCCATGTCCAACGGTGCCAGCATCAGCTGGCTTCAAGATGGACTTGCCACTGGCCAAGGATACACCCAGCAGCAACAGTGGTGGTGCTGCTGGGATAGCAGATTGAAGGAGGGGAAAAGCCTCCAAACCCACAGCAGGAGAGGAGTGAGAACACTTGAGAGAAACAGCCCTACAGACACAAGAAGGGGTAGGAGGTCCTCCTCATTCTGGAGCTGAGCTTCCCCTGCAGCCCATGGTGAAGAGCATTATGGAGGCAGCTGTCCCCTAGCTGCTCATGGAAGTCCATGGGGTGGCAGAGATCCACTGGCAGTCCATCGGGGACCCCATGCTGGAGCAGGTGAATGCCTGAAGGAAGATGTGACCCCATGGGAAGCCTACACTAGAACAAGTTTCTGGCATTACTGTGGATCCATGGAGAGAGCCTATATTAGAGCAGGTTTGATGGCAGGACTTGTGACCCCACAGGGGACCCACATTGGAGCAGATTGTTCCTGAAGGACTGCACCTTATGGAAAGGACCCACCTTGAACTAGGTAGCGAGGAACTGCAGCTCATTGGAAGGACTCATACTAGAGAGGCTCATGAAGAATTGTCTCCTGTGGGAGGGATTCCATGCTGAGACAAAGGAAGTGTGTGACCAGACCTCTCCCAAGGAAAGAAGCAGCAGCAGAAATTAACTGTGTGAGTAATTGACCTCAGCCTCCATTTCCCATCCCACTGCAGCCCTAGAAGAGAGGAGGTGGAGATCAGTTGTGAAGTTAAGCTTGAGAAGAAGGTAGGAGTGGAAGACTGTGTTTAAAGATTTGGTTTTATTTCTCATTACCCTACTCTAATTTGATTGGCAATAAATCAAACTGAGTCACGTCTGCTTTACCCATGATGGCAATTGGTGAGTGATCTCTCCTTGCCCTTATCTCAACCCATGAGCTTTTCATTCTATTCTCTCTCCCCTGTCCAGCTGAGAAGGGGGGTGAGAAAGGGCCCACCAGCTTTGGTGGGCACCTGGTGTTCAGCCAGGGTCAATCCACCACAGCTGGACTACGATACACTGAAAAAAAATCAGGATGGCTTTCCAGAAAGTACTACAGTTTGTGCATTGTAAACTGAACAAGGCTGTGCTCAGTAGCTCTAAGAACCCCATCATTCCTTCTGAAGGGAAAAAATAACATGGGTTTTGGTAACTGTGGCAGAACTGTAGACATTTTCAGACATTTCTGAAAACAGTCACTACAAAAAGGTCACTCCAGATTGATTACCATTCTGGTTTACACCTGTTCTGCTGTTGTCTGGACATCAGGTATAGGAATACTAATTCAATCTGAGAACAAATAAAATCCTTATTTCAAAATTTTCAAAACATGTATTTGATTCAGATTTATTGTAGCTGCATTTTCTTGAAAGTTTTTAAGTATTTACGTGATTCCAAGATAAAACTGAATATTCAACTGAAATTACATTAGTTTAAAAATTCTACTTGTTGAACCTCCTGCATAATTTATAAGTGTTATCATCAAGGGAGAGGTCTTTTTAGAGAGTCTGACCTAACAAGTGTGAATAGCTGTAATTTCTTTTTAAATGAGTAATGTGTCAAACTCACTAATGGCTCACCTTTGTGCAAGAGGAAATGAAGGTGGACATTTCTATTTGCAAAAACCTATTAGATTGTCCAGACTCCAAAATGCTACTCTTAGTCAATGGCTGTAAATAAAGTCATCCAAAATAATGAAAAAGAAAGCCTAGCCAGGTCAAATAAGAAGTCTGGCTGTCTTTCAGTAAAATTTTCCCAAGGACATAATAGAAATAAATCCCATTTATGAAGCCTCAATTAGAAGCAGCAGCAGAATATCAAGTGTTCATGACAGGAGGAAAATATTTCCTATGAGATGAGTAATGTTTCTGGCAGAAAAGTATGTATTTGTTGAATTAGATTCAATGAAGAAACATTTACATAAAATATTGATTTCAGGAGGATGTTTAACATTTCTGCATTTGCTGGATCCATCTGACCAAAAAAAGGCGGCATGTAATGAAAATGTGTGTTGAAGTTGTTACTTTTGAAATCAGAGTAATATCAACCAAGTTTAACTCAAATATTTCAGTTTATACACAGGACTTTGATGGAATTACAGTTTTGCTTTGAACCATTAAGGGCACATTATTCCATATTTTTAATTGAAATGGCATAAAAATTATAGCTTGTCAGCGTAAGAAAATTTATACTTTACTTTTCTAATGCATACAGAGAGCTATATTTCACTATATTTCCTACTCCCTGGGTACTGCTGTTGTCAGTGATAGGCATTTCTGAAGTGTAAAACAAACACAGGAACACTTTGTTCCTCAGTACTCTCTGTTCCACTGTCTGAGTAATTCCCAAATGACTCCACTGCACTCTAAGGGGACATGTTGGCTGGTTTCAGAACGGGAGAACAGCCACATGACTATGTTTGAAACCAAAACCATTTCATTTCTATTGCTGTAATTCTGCCTGAGTATTTCTAATGTTGTGCTGTATGTTTTCTAGAGATGTTTTTCAATTTTTTTCGGGAAACTTCTGCAGTTGCTCTGAACATTGGCTTCATTTATTAGAAAGTTCATGCTAAAACACAACTGTTTGTAGGTAGAGATATTTACAGAAGTAAACAGAAACTGCAAGGAGGCAACAACAAAGAAATAATTCCTGTGTAAGTCTGATAGGACAGAAGGAATCGGCAATGCATGGATGTGCAAAAATTAACTCGAACCTCCTCAAACGGACTCTTTCTGCTCTCTTCCATTTTCTCACATTTGCAAACATTAGTCAAACCTTCAGCCACAATTGAGGAATTGATCAGTGATATATTGACAAGCAGATGGCTGAAGATATTCCACATAAGGGTTTTTCCTGATTTAAACCAGAGTTATTCAATAATCTATAAATCACCATTTGTAAAATTTCACAACTATATCTGTACTGCAGAAAGGCTCTGGATGAACTTTATACTATCTGTCCTGGCTCCTAAACTGGTAGCTAACAGAAGTACTGCATCCAAATTGTTGGACAGGATAGTTTAAGGTTGTTCACTGGACTTCTGTTTTCATGCCCTTGCTGAGGATAGGAGACCTGTCAGAGGACATTTACTGCTGGACACTTGTGTTTTCATCCAAAAGAAAACAGAACAATGGAAAAAGCAGGAGAAAGGTGAATGGACCTCAGAAGAGGGATAATACCCTCCTGGGTCTCATCCCAAAATTTAATCAAGATTCATCTGGTGCTTGTTTCCAAGACTGGAGATGGGGAATATTTTCAAGTTAAATGGTTACCTACTGCATCAAAGTTTTCTATCTCCTTTCTAAGCTGCCAGATAATTCCTCCTCTTTACAAAGGCACTACTATAAAAATGTGTGCCTGAGATGTAATGGACCAACATCTGTCCTTGGTTTTCCAGAGCAGAAGCAGTTCATAAATCAAAGGCAATTGCCAGTCATGTTCTAAGCAGTCTCATCTCTACAGGGACTTTTTACAGAATACTCACAATGCAAAAATTTCTCAGCAGTGAGACTTTCATTCTAGTCTTTCCTCTGTTTTGAACTCTGAATCCTCCTTTCCGTATCAATGGTATTCCAGAATTTCACAAGCTTTTCAGCAATAGATTTAATGATGAAATACTACATATAATCACTCTACTAAAGAGGAAAAGTAAATCTAGTTCCATAGACCTGAAGAAATTAGTTGCATGTTTCAGCAAAGTACTTACATATTTTACACTGTTTCTGCAGGCAAATGTTCCAAACTAATGCACAGAAGGACATTCTCATAAGTTTAGCAGTATTATTAGTGTTGGCCAAATAAACAGACTAAAATTTCTTCATGAAATGAAAATAGAGGGTGTTACTTTTCACAATTTCCCTATATTTAGATAAAAATGGAGGCTGCATGGATGGAAAAGAGAAAAGAACAGGCATAAATGGCCATCTGACTTCCCAATGTCTTGTCTATTAAGGGAAACATCTTGTAATGCTTATAATAATTGGGTTTGGTTTTAAACTTTAGATGGCAACAAGAAATAACTGAGTATGACATTGATGACTATTCTGATAAATTTCAATGAATTTAAAAATCTGAATTTAAAAGAAACTCATCACGACTGAAAATAACAATTCTGTGTGTTCTGGGGGATTATCTTGCATTTTCAAGGCTATCTGCTTAGCCCATTATTCTGTATGTAACTGTTTGTATATAATACCATTAATGCAACTTTAGCAATACAGAGATCCATGAAAATACTAAGGAATGGTAATAATGACATCAAGCTCTACAAAGAGCATATGTGTTCATATTTCTTTTTCTAATTGTGATGAGTTAGATATATGTATCAACATAAACATCACCAACTGAGAATAAATACAAAGAATTTGAAAAAAAATCAAAACCTAGAATTGTTGCATTTTCCTTTGCAGGTTGTTTTGGTTTTATACCTCATGACACTCCCTTGATGCAAAATACCAGTATAAAGTGCTGAGCCATTTTACTATTTAAGTAGTAGACATTCAAAATTCTGGTGGTCTGGGAAGTATAAAGACTCATTCATTTTTAATTTCCCCAGTGCAACATCTTTAGCTTCCTATTTTTCAAACAGTATAATCCAGGGAAGTTGCAAAGGCAGTAGCTAGAAACTGCCATAGGAAGGAAAGAACTGGAAAAATCTTTCCAGACTGGTCTGTTGCTTTCTTAAGGTCTCAGAGTTACAACGGAGGATTACTAATGAGTGGATAAATTACCTACTTTTCAGTAAAATGTTATTTGTACGGTTCCTTTTTCATCTTCATCCTTATTGATTCTTCTGTGCAAGTATGTAGCTTAAATTATAAAGTACTGTCATCTAAGACTAATTTCATCCTGCCAAGCAGTTTTAAACACCATACAGATATTATGATTTGAGCAACCCAATATGTAGGGTGCCAAGAAAGACTAAATAGCTTTATAGGTCAGCTTCCTCCTGACTTGTGGCTCAAGACTGCTCAAGCTCAGTTTCCTACAGACTTCCTTTGTGTTCTTTCACAACAGCAGCCACAAAAGAAACATTCACTTCTCTGTCAAAATACTGAAAAGATTTTAATGTCATTAGATCAGTCATTACTACAAGTGGACTTTTTTATTGTGGATAGCCTGTCTCTCAGATATGCACAGTACAAAGAAATCATTCATTATATACCTGCACATACCGTCATATACTTGTACTCAAAACCATTTGTAGATTCAGATCATGAAACTGGCAAGTGTGTGAAGCAAAAGGCAGACTTTGACATTATGGCTCTTAGTGCAGAGCTGTACAACATTCCTGAGCAAGGTTACTACAGTTTCTTTGTTGATATTTGCTTGGGGTTTGCAGTTGTGTTCTAATGTTTGATACTATAAGGAAAAAAAAAGTGAAGTATATTATAGAAGCATAGAATGGTTTGGATTGGGAGGGACCTTAAGGATCATCTAGTTCCTGCTTCCTGCCCTGGACTAGTGGGGTCCCCCACTAGACCAGGTTGCTCAAAGCCCCATCCAGCCTGACCTTGAACACTTCCAGGTGTGGCACATCCATAACTCCACAGGGCAGCCTATTCCAGTGCCTCACCACTCTGTCAATAAAGAACCTTTTCCTAGTATCTAGTCTTAATCTGCATTCTTTCCATTTAAAACCATTCCCTCTTGCCCAGTCTAGCAGAACATTGTCTTTTCAGGATTGGGTCAAAAATAAACAATAAAGTGAATGTATACTTGTAATCACTGACCATTATCTAGAGACTTTTGCCTGCATCTTGTTTATCTGTGTGACTTGTTTAAATTATTCTCTAATGCCTGAAGAATAAACTCTTATTTGTCGCTTGGGGTAGTTTTTCTTAAAAACTAGTCATAAATCACCTTCTGTCTTCAGTGACACTGTAGTCTGATGCTCCAATATATATTTTTTTTAATAAAGAGCGAATTCACAGATATTTTAAGTATAGTAATTTTAAAGTAGATTAATAAGATACAAAATCTTCATGCACAAATTTAATGCAAATTAAAAGACAAATGTAGCCAACTGTCTCTTAACTACAAGTGTTTGTTTTCAAATAAGAGAAGGTACCTGGTTAAATTTATTTTTAGTTGCCTCCTTTTGAAAGGAAGAAAAGAGAATGAAAACAACAAAGGGAAAAAAAAAAGACTAGAGGGACGAGATGAAAAAAGAGTCTTAGAAAAATACTTATTTGGAAAATTAAACATTTGGATTGGTATGGAGCAGATTGTAGAAGAGAAAATGCTGAAATCAAGATGATCAAGGAATTGTCATATACATCAAATAGTTGCATCACAGAGCATGGCATTAGAAAAATTAGATTCATTGAATCCCAAGGACAGATGGCACAAACAGCTGAATACTGTACTTCCCTTTAAATAGAAATAGAAGAAAATGCATATGACAAGATGGTTTGAATAATGCCACTGACTTTAATAAAGTTACTCAGGTTATTAATTCAGGCCCTGGAGAACTATTTATGTCATATCTGAAAAAACGTATCTCAAAAAATAACTCAGGTACTTTGAGACTGAAGGTTGGCTAAGGAGATACCAGTAGCTGCTGAACATTTTGAAACAACAGAAACAGAAGATAAAATCAATAAAGCATCAAATGAAAAGTTAGAAAAGAAATGGGGAGGTTATAATTTGCTGCAATAACTCTGACATGAAGTTTTACACTTGCACTGATCATTTTCTTCTAAGCTACTCCAAAAAAGGATTTTCCATCCAGGCAGGGAACAGCAGTGAACAGCCGGTCTACAAATCGCTTTCCAAATTCACTTTTTCTTTTCCTATAGCTTTTCTAAGTGGCCTGCAGCTAGAAAGCTGCTCCTCTTATTTCAGTCCAACTGCTTACCAGAAGCCTGAGACATTGCCAGTCCTTTCAGCAGAGTTGTGGTCAATGGAGTTGGGCACCCCCTGAGGCTGCCCTGTTTCTGCTGGACAGTTTGGAACAGTTTGTAGGTCTGAACGTGACCTAAGAGAAGGGCTCTAGGAAGGTGTTTGGGCAACACCATGGTTTTGTGAGAAGAGACCTGTCTTCCTTCTGCACAGGAATTTGCGTTGCAGCTCAATACTGCTCTTGATGCCTTTATACATAGAGGACCTTACTGGATGTTTTCTTACAGATTTGTGATAGAATTTGCATCTTTTTTACTTGCTTTTCTGAATTTGTGTTCTGTGTTTCTTCAGGCATCCAGACCTGTGAGTAGAAGATGGCTGAGACAGGAAGGTAAGAGAGGCATGAATCACTGTACTGACCTGGGAGTCTACAGCTCATGCTTAAACAAACAGTGCAGTCAGGAGCAGAGAGACAGCTTTCAGCAGTGACTCAGATCTTCCCAGGGGCCAGAGGATGCTGCAGTTCACTATGACTCAGAAAACTGCTGAGATGCCTGGAAGCAGCAACTCACCTTTGAACAAACAGTGAGGAGAACAGCTGTGTACAAGTTTCACTTGGTTTTTTATTTCTGAGCCAGTTTTCTTTGAGAATTTCCAGGCTTTGGTCAACACTATTAGGCTTGTGGGGTTTTTTGTTTGTGTTTGTTTGGTTTTCTTTTTTTTTTTTTTTTTTTTTTTTTCTTTTTCTTTTTTCTCTCTTTAAGAACTTTTTTTGGAGATATCACAGAGAGAAATAATTCTAGCTATAGCCACTCCAAAACTGTGGAGTTTTCAGGGTCCTGGTCCAAAGAGCTCAGGTGTCCAGTGACAGAAAGGGCTGTGTAGTTTGAAAGCAGGTTAGAACTCCCTGCACCTCACCAAAATGAATCTTACGCAAAACTGCTTATGTCTTCAGGGAAAGAGACAGCAGGAACTTTTAGAGTTTTCCCATCCTACAGCAAGTGTGATTTGTAAGGCAAGAGCTGATAGCATTGTGGTTTTCTAAGTTGTTTGGCATTTTAAGTTTCATATGCTGTACAGGTATGATTCAGCTCTAATATCACTTGAAGTTTTGAAGAACAAAATGAAATCCTTAGTTTGTGCACGCAGTAGGCAATTTAAAGCTTTCTCTCAGCACACTTTTGTGTTCACAGAAACAGGGATAGTGGTGATATAGCAAGTAAGAATATTCTTTTTCCAGCAGAATTCTTTTGCTCTCTGGGCCTCAGTTATCAGAAGGAATGCCAAGGAGAACTGAAACCTCTGTTTTATGAGAGGCATTCCCATCATATTTCTGTACCAAATTTAATTTCAAGACTACAAGATCTTTTATGCTTAAACAATTTGTCAAGCTTGCTAATTTAAGATTTTTAATTTTATTCCACTCCATCCATGCAGATTCAAATAATTTCATACCATTTCTGTAATGAGATACTGATGAGTACAGTCATTTTGTCCCAGATTTTTAGGATATATTTGTTAAAGTGTAGTAATTATACATCATATGAACTTTGAGAAATTTTTTTCATAACAGTTGCATCCTGGATTCAAAGTTCTGGTTTTCCATGTTACAAAATTAAATTATTACACTCTTAGACAATTTTAATCACAAGAGACAATACTGAATTCCAAACTAGCTTTATTTAAAACAAATTTTATAAAGGATATTTTCTGTGATGCAGAGATCACTACAGGTTTTTCTAGATAAAATTTACCCTTCTAAACTTCCTGTAAGCACTGAAGGACACCTGAAGCAGCCAGAAATATCTGTCCTAACTCTGCTTTTTTTCCTTCTTCCCATCTTGTGGCTTGGTAGATCTTTCTGTGGAAAACTTCTGCAATTTCATACAGAAAACCAGGCTTCTTTTTGCTTCTGACAGTTTCTGTGTTATTTTTATCTAAGATCTCTGTAATTTTTTTATAGAGCTGAGCCTTATAAATTTATTTATTATTCTAGTGATTTCTGCATTAGTGGGTAAATAAAAAAATTAGTTTAAAAAACCCAGAAATATTCTAAATTGCTTTTGATTTTTTTTTCCCCAGAAAGCTAGACTTCTATTTTCTTTGCATCCTGTGTTGCCTGTGGTGGGATTAGGGGTTTTTTTTATGCTCACTGGAAACTCTCTTTTTATGAGAATGCAAGTGGACAAACTCCTCTTCATGAAATAAAAAATGGGGGCAAAAGTCTCTAAGAGCCACAGAATATGATTTGGTTGGAAGTAAACACTGCTGTGCAACCACATTTCCTTTTTACTTAAATGAAAACACTAGGAAACTAGTTTTGAAAATTGCCTATAAGAAATCAAACAGTGCAAAATAGGGGCAGTGTTTCAGGTGCCATTCACCAATGCCACTGATTAGTTCACTCCCAACACTTCTATACAGGCAGCTTAGTCTGTTCATGTGCTCCAAAAAACCTGAATTCCCCTGCTGCATGTCTTCTGAGGAGTTCTGACTTATGTCACAATCTGTGAAGGTCTGTGAAAGTTTTTGCAGATATTTCTTTCACTTAATGTTTTCCTGTTTGTTTTAATTTTTTAGCAGGTTCAATCCCATCTACTTGTCAAAAGCATCTGCTTAGATTTACCAGCAATTTATACTGAGATGGAAGAGAAAAGAGATGGCAAACAGGATTTCTTAATACAGAAATATCATGAGATGTCTGGACAGGGACAAAATACAATGTAACATCACACAGATTTTTCTTGTACCACATCACTCCTCAACTTTTGATGGATGTATGGATGAAGGTGTAGCCAGGATGATCACTTTAGTAGCCCAAAACAAAAAATAAAGTTTTGTCTTCAAGAATTTATTTCACCCCCTTCTCTTTTGTTGGTAAAAAAATACTCTGTGTCACATTTCTAGGTTTAAATATAGTAGTGAAATACTGACTCTGTCTTAGCTCTGCTGATAAAATAATCTACAAAAATGTTGTACAGGTAATCCTTCTACACCAACAGATGGCTTTTTATCCCCTGTAAAATGGCGAAGCATAATTATATCTAAAGAAGGAAACAGAACAATTACATACTTGTGGTCTCTTTCTTCCTCCTCCCCCTGCCCCTGCAAACCTGCAGACAGAAAATATGGGCAATCAGTTCAACATGAAACCTCCTCTGGTGTCACTATTTGCACTTTCTCACAATAAGTGATAAATGAGTTTAAAGGACTGCTATTCTCTTTTATAAGCTTCAGATTGCGTAGTCATAACAAAAAGAAAAAAAAAAAAGAAAATACTTGGAATGTAAAAAGTTTTCTTACTGCAGTTGCACAATGTGAAATTTCTTTAGCAAATAGAAAACAAATTCAATGTGAACATGAAACTCCCTCATCTAGGAAATGGCTAATTCTCAGCCTAGAAGTATTTGCTGATTGCTATGTCTTTATTAAATACTTAAGTATGTATATTTCTCAGCCATATTCATAGATCCTTTATGAGATTTTAAGAGAATATTTTTTACCTAATGAGAAAGCATTTTCAGTATTTTAAAACTCATTATTTATGCATAAATATTCAGATGTTCAGGGAAGGTACTGGAGCTAGGAACGTTTTTTATATGATAGAATAAATTCTATCAGATCAAAAGTATGTTCAGAAGAACTGAGGCCTAGCTTAGCTTTTCTTACTTGTTTTCCTAATGAATGTTGGGAATTGGATTTGGGAAACATTCATGGATATGCTATATGGGAGACAACGGCCTGGAAAGAGGCATAGATATGTGATTTCTTTGCACAAGCAAGTTTTAGTGCTTTGCAGGAGAAATTTGCTTCATTTGTGCCTGTTTGTCATGGAAAAAATAGAGGGCTGTGGTTAAAAATTCTAATTTTGATTAAAGAAGGCAGATATTCCTGGAATTCTAGTCACAGTGTAAAAGCTGCTTTTTAAAGTCTAAGCAAAAGCATCTGGAGCTGAGACCCTTAGAGGTGTCTCGGAATGTGTTGAACCCTGTCTGCAGACTGCAGCCACACATCCCTTCACAAGACATGGACAGATTTTATGAGCATCCCTTGCAATGTTTAGTTATATGTTGTTCCTCTCTCAGAGCAGCAAAGATCATGGAACAAGCTTCTGTCTGCACCAGGCAGTTATTAACAATCTGAAACTGATGCTTAACATGCCTGCCATTCCTGACAAGCTTTGTGCCAGCTATGGTAGCCAATGATGCCAACACCAATGATGTCCTCCTCAGTTACACACAGCTACTCAGGCTGGAGCTTGTATGTGAATGGGCTGTACATTTCCTTGGATGTAGGTTTCAGTTTAAGGCAGGAAAAAAGACATAAGAGAAAACGATCTTCTGTTGAGTGTGTGGAAGGACAAAATACTCAGAAGTTCTTGCTTATCAAGAAGTTGTTCAGAAGATAACAAAGTAAGAAAAAACGGCAAAAAATCCAGTGAAGTTTTTCAGTATTTTCTTTGGTTTTGTTTCTCAAAACAGCAAGCAATTAATGTTTTAAAATATATTTCAAATGAAAGCTCATGTAACAAAATGCATGACTATAATTTGGCAAATGATATTTCTCAAGCATAACAAAGTAGTGGAAAAATGAATCCTAAATTTGTTTTGAATTAATGGTTTTACAAAGCAAATAAGTGATTTGGCAGTGAAACAAGATTATCTAAATATGCACTTGAAGAAACTAATTTTTACTGTCAGGCTTATTTCCTAAAATTAAAATCTTTCTTATCTTTTCTAGCATTTCAACTAGCTCTGGTAGACAGAGAAGTTTAATACTTCACAGTTAAGGTGATAAATTCTGCTCTTCATTCACATCATACATAACCACATGCATTGTCTGAGATCTGACAGAGAATAAATTTGATTGTCTCAATTGTATTGCAGACAAGTGCTAATGAAATTAAAGTCTCTATGCAGATTAACTTTGTACAGTAAGGAAAAATCCTTCCTTTGTTTTAAACTATGTCAATACTAATTTTTTGTTTGTTTTTAATGTCTGTGTTATGAAAGATGGAAAACAACTATTCATCACTGAATTTCTCTATGCCACAGAAAGTTACTCTATAATATTTCCCCCACTTCTGTCTCTTCCCAGCTGAAACATCCTACTGTTTTCATTGTTACTATTATGGGAAGAATATAAAAATCTCTGTTGTTTATCCTGAAAATTTTCAATTCTTTCTGGCAGGGGAGGGGAATCAGAAAAGCAGACATTTTTTGAAATATTTCTATGAATTGATTTATTCAGTTGTTCTCAGGAAGAAATCATAGAATCATAGAATGGTTTGGGTTGGGACAGACCTTAAAGACCACCTGCTTCCAACTCTCTGCCATGGGCAGAGACACCTTCCACTAGACCAGGCTGCTTAAACCCCAGCCAACTTGGTCTTGAACACTCCCAGGGACAGGGCACTCACAGCTCCTCTGGGCAACCTATTCCAAGGTCCCACCACCCTCACAGTAAATAATATATTCCTAATATCCAGTCTAAATCTGCCTTTTTTTTTTTTTTTTAGTTTAAAGCCATTTACAATAATTACAGTTTTATCAAGTAAAACTAAATCCCTCTGTTGAGTCAGACTTCGAAGTGACTCTTCAGACTCCAGAGGTGTAATTTATTAACATGTGGGTGTATTCAACTTAATTGTGCTCCTACATTAGACTGCCATTTTGTGGACAACTGGAACTTTGACAAAGAGCTCATGAATAAGTCTTTAATAATTTAGAAAGGAAATGTTATTCTTAACCAATTGCCAAAATATTTTATAAATAATTTCTTTGCCTGTTACTGCTGGACAAACTGAGAAGTTTAATTTATTCAACTTTTCAAAGAAATTGATTTTGCTGCTCTTTATTGATGGCCATTGTAAAAAGGGGTTTTAATTACCTTGTACTTCTATTGTTCCTCTTTTCCATTTTAGAAACAGCTAAGCTGACATCTGCATAAAACTTCTACTAAAAAAATTGGGGTTTTTTCTTTGGCTTAATAAGAGCAGAGCTAATTTGACCCTGATAACAAATTAGGGTTGAATAGTTCAGAAGCCAATTTATTTGCAAACAGAAAGTACTTCTGATAAATTCTTTCCAAGGGAGCAATGGAGAAGCCAATGCCTGTCATACCTGACTTACTAGCTTTGCCTCTGAATGCTGGTGATAGACAACTGGAGGTGGCCAGAAGTAGTAGCTTCTCTTCTCTACCCAAGACTAATATATCCAGAAGTGAATTCTTCCTAGGCCTATATTTTCTTTTTAATCCACTTATATCCTTTCTTCAATTTTCCTGAAGTTCCTTTACTGTTTTAAATGTGCTACCTTCTAATAAACCAGCATGTGTTACTCCAAACAGTGTAAACTGTCTCACACAGACTTTATAAAGGATGACTTACATTTTATATTTAAACTTTTAAAAAATTGTCCTTGGCAATCTTAGCATTGCCAAAAGTCACTTATTGGTTTACAAAATTCCAGGATCTCAACAATTTTCTCTATAATTGAATAGCAAAATGGAGGAGGGTTCATCATCCTAAACACATTTTCCTGAAACTACAAGATATGTATGATAATAATTTTTGTTTCATATGTAGTGATTCCAGGTATAAATATAATATGCATAACTCCTTTTTTGCAAGCTAGAAGGTAAACAGATAAGTGTGTACATGAACACTATGGTAATTTATTCAGATTTTCTAATGTAAATCTGAGGCAAATTTATCACTTGTAGAAGGGGAACAGCAGCAGAAGGGAGGAGTTTCTTACAAGACAGCCTGAAGGACTTTGGCTTTCAGTTACAGACAGAGGATTCAGCTAAGCTCTTGTTTAAAGACTATCTTCAGAATAATGCTCTTCTCTGTGTGAACCCAGACCTTTTGCTACAATGTCAGTGTACTTGTAAACTCTCAAACTACCACAATTTCCCTAACTGTTGATCCCTTCTCCATGCAGGAAGAGATAAAATTCCTTATGAGTGCAATTGTCTTGTCTTAGACATTGTGAAGATACTCAGGAGCAAAAAGGAACAAATAACTGTTCCTCATCAATTCCACATGCTATGTTACATGACTCGTAATAGAGAAAGGATTGGATAGAAACCGGTCCTTCAAGACAAGTCCCATGAATATTTCTTGTAAATGCTGTGATTTAAATGCCTGATACACTTTTAATCTCCAGTTTGCCCCACTGATTTCTCATTAGTCTTTCTTAAAAGCTGAGATGTGTTAATTTATTTTGTGATTATAATAGCATTGCAGCTTTTTTTTTTTTTTTTTTTAAATAAGTTATTTTGTGGAATTAGTAGAAAACCCCAGACAATTTTTTTTATTTAAATGTTATTTAGTTAAAGCTGGTATAATGTATAACAAGCACCTAGATGACATGTTGGTGATAATACTGCTGGTAACTGCATAAGCACCTAACTAAGATGGAATCTTCTGCAGCTTTTGGATACATGCCAGGCTTGCTGAGTTTCAAAGTGGTAAAGGAATTCTCAAGCTTTTATTAAAGGACCACTATCTCTATAGCAATTCCAGTGCCATAAATTTAATGCCTCTTTTTATTTGTGAAGGTACCTCCACCACGATTAGTAGACTAGCACAGCACTTTGAAATGCCCACAATAAAGATGACATTGTACTTTACCTTCTTCCATTTATTGGAACTGCAGGGTGCTGATTTTAAAGCTTGCAGCAAAGAAGATATTCCAAACCATATGGGCAGGATCATTTTTATGTTTAATATAAATGACTGTCTAAGAGCTGAACCAGAAGCGTGGCTTCTGTTACACGCAGCATCTTCAGGAAAAGCTGTCTCCAAACCATAAACCAGTTTTGACCTCCCTCGTTTTTCATAAATGTACTGACCTGATTGACCACAATGACTGTGTGGGATTAAGGTGTTGTTCTAAGGTGTCTGCCCTATTGCTGCTCTCCAGCTGGCTTTGGAAATAACCTTGGACTTTGTCCAAGCTGATGAAAATAAAGCTGTCTTCTCACTACTATGAGTTTAAACCCCAGCGCCAAGAATAAGGTCTATTGCTGTTTAGCTTCAACTTCACAGCCTCTAGAATGGTTTGAGGCAGAAATCTGACATTTATGAAGTCTTTATACTGTTTTGAAGGCTGTTGAAACAGTAAAAGCTAAAGGTAGTGCTTCTGAAGCCATAATTTTTGCTGAATCTCCAGGGCTTGTTTCTGTCTCTTGGATAGTGTATGCCTTTCCTCAGTGCTGGTGTTTTTCATGTAGAAAAAAGAACAGTTTTGAAGTATGCCTTGTGCTGAAATATATAATACAACAAAGTGCCCTTTAGCTGGAGGAAAAAAAACCCCAGAGACTGTGATCCTAACATATATATGTATTTCTTTATCTATTTCTGCTCTGAGGATGTTTTAAACTAGACTACAGATATTGTTCTGCTTAAAAATTGAGGGATTTGCAAAGATTCATGAAAGGTGGACAAAGAATTGTTGTGAATTCCTTGCTAGTTACTAGTTGGCACTAGAGTTTTCTATTCAGGAAGGTGGCATCCCCTGAATTATATTTAAATTTCTGTACTTAGGATGCCAAATAATAGAATGCAAAACAAGTCAAATTGAGCTTATTTTTCCCTTTTATCTATGTAGTTGTTTAAAAAGGTAATTAATAAAAATGGTTATTTAAGTGTGTGGTAAGAATCACACCTCACACCCTTGCAGGCTGTGGGTAAAATTTAGTAGTGTGGTGAGTCTTCTCAAATTAAAAGTAAAATGTTCAAATATTGAAGAAGTGTTGAAAAGCTCATATAAAAATGTCTTCTCTTGTTACTTTGAGTCAGAAAACATTGCAAATTTTATGAAAGTCTGTTCTTAGGATTTTAGCCTGGTGATGTAAAAAGTTTAGGGAGTTCAAGTGGGAAAAAAAATTCTGGAAATAGAATTTAAAAATTATGGAAATTTTAAATATATATTTTTTTAATAAATCATAATGTGACGTCTGAATAGTCTGGAAAATTAGACTTTTGTACATATCTGACTTGAATCCAAATTCTGAATCTTGGGATAAGCCTTAAGAAAGAATTTGATTTGAGAACCTGTGTGCTCTAAGTGAGAGCTGGAAAGTATTTCTGGGAACCTGACAGAGACACTGATGAATTCAGCTGCAAATGGCTTTCCAGGAGGAAGGCTGATTTGACAGATGAATCCCAAAACCTACCAAGTTGGACTTTGTGATTTTAACTTTTTTTGTTGTTCTCACAGCTGCAAATAACATACCTCATTTGTAAACAACATATTTGGTCTTCTTGTTCCTGTAAAAGAAAAAGAATACATTAAGTGTTTTCAGAAGTTTTCTGTCAGTATATTCAAACCTATTCCTACTGATAATGGAGAAATATTATATACTACAAAAGCTCTGTTTCACACATGGAAACTCTTTAAAGAATTTTGGGGTTAGGATTGCCTATTTCTAGCTACTTTTCTTCTCTTGCCCTTTTTAATGTGATGCCCACTGTAAAAAGAAATTTGGTATTGTCTTAAAAAAAAACAACAAACACACTAAAATTTAATTTTGAAAAGGTTTTCAAATCAAATCTATTTTCCAGTATGATGCAGAGGAAGAAAAGAAACAACAGAGGACTTCAATTTTCCTGTGAACAGCAGTTTATGATTTGGAACAAGCACTTGTTGATTCAGGAAAGTGGAATGAAACATTTAAACTTAAGTATACTGGTAGAAGAAATACTATAAATGCCCAGAAAAGTAAATTGTGTTGCCATATTATTTCCCTATAAAGTTTAATCAGTCATTTTCAAATTCAGGAGACAATTCAATAACTGCATTATCCAGTACAGTAACTTGGGAAGCTCCATTCAACTTTATGGGTTTAGTATATTGTTCAAAGTGGAATTCTACAAGTCATTCAGTCTAAAATAATAAAAAGAAATAATTCTTTTCAGAGTTTAGGTTAATCATCTAAAAATTCATCCAACATTTTATGCTGAGTTTTATTTTCTGTTTCTTGTGGCCAGTGAAGGGTGTCTGTATTGACTTCAAGTGAACTCACTTTACCTGCCTTTTGCAGCCATGCTTTTAGGCAGCTGTATTTACTAAAGTGCAGCCTGAAGTATTGCTTTTGGAAATAGCAAATGAATGTTGGAAAAGCCACCACTGAGAAATAAACCACATATATTTCCCCATGCACACCTTCTGTATGTATTTATGTTTGCACATTTATGTGGGATTTTGCACATGTGTCCAAATGCATTTTTATGTGTTCATGCACATATTTTTTTAACTACCTGCATATCTGTACACACACACACACATTTCTGCAAACATATCTATGTTTATGTGAATGCATGTAAATTTGTACACCCACACCTGAAGAGAAACCAGGAAGGAAGAAAAAAGTTACTTCTTGGGTAATATGAGAGGGTGAATAAGGACTTTGAAAGCACAGGAAACGTTAAAAGCAAAGTATTAAAATTTAATGGCAAATATTAGAGGTAAAAGTGACATTGAGCACTATGGAATTCCTACACTATGTACAACCTGGGAAAGGAATCAGGGCAACATAGTCAAAGCAATGCATGAAGAAGAGGTGAGTCCTTAGAAGCATTTTAAAAACCTGTGGTAGGACATGATTTTCTACCAAATGGTAGTGATGATTCAAGAAACAGAGTAAAATATAATGAAGATGTAAGCACTTGTTCTGGCTGAATAGGAATACAGAAAATGTTGCACTTAGTAGTCTTACGCAAAGAAGACGTCAGCAAGATTTAGTCATATCCTGCAGCTGGGGATTTATCAGGATCAACAAAAGATGTCTGGAATTACATGCCTGACAGGCAATATAACAGTTAATAGGATCTGTAGTCTTACACTGTTCCATTGATAAATATGAGGGCTGAATTGGGCTGAGAGGGAAGGGAATGAGAGCTTTGTTTAGTCAAATTGTACATAAGCTAAGAATTAGGCACCTGGGAGAGAGTATTGGAAAAAGAATCCAGAATTTTGGCTAGGTTATTATTTGTACACTGAAGTTGACCCTCAGCTGTGGAAACTGTGGAAACTGCACAGAAATTGGAAATTATGAAATAAATGTTTTATATCTTATTATACCAGAGGGAAAATACATGAAAAGATGAATGGGTGATCTCTTTGAGGTAAGGAAAAATAGGAAGGATTAGGAGAAATGAAAAACCAGGGAGAGAAATGAGATAGGAAAACAATTAAATTATGGGAGCACAGGGGATGTAAAATAAGTGGACTATGAAAATGTCAAATAAGTGGTTCAATCAGCATTTTCCAGTGGTATATGAGTAGTACTGGTCTCATTCTGTAGAGAAATACTGAGGTAAAATAAAGCTTGAGGACTTGATGGATTTTGTGTAGCATGTAAATTTTGAAGTGAAAAACCACTTTTAGATCTTATTTCTCCCTGGGCTGCAATCTGCCTAAACACTGGTACCATGTCAAAAACACTGTGAAATACAGCAAGAATAAAAATGTGTAAAAAAAAATTTTTAAAGTCAAGATAGGCAGAAGGGCTATAAGAAATTGACATGTGAAAGAGAAAAAGTGGTATATGAAAGTAAGAAAAAGTATAATTGTGGTAACATCAACAGAAACCTTTTTGATGATGTTATTCTCATCAAACACTGAAGTATTAGGTTTCATGGTCTATAGTAAAGATATAATGTTAGAGCTTAAGTGTTTCCCATAAATTTTTTCAATGTAGACATAATGGGAAAAGAGGCAGGAAATTAAAAAATATATCCTTGGACCTATATGTCTGCAACAGTGGTCCAATTGGAAGTCTTGGAGATGTGAGCTTGGGGAAGGGTGGAAAAGGTGGGTGAAGGTGACAATATTGTGGCAGCAGAGAGGCTGTTAAGTGTGGGTAGAGGTAGAAGCCCTCACTTGGTAGAGTTATGGCATGTGAGAAAAAAAAACAAGCAAAGGCCGAAAATAGAAAACTCAGTGTAATAAAAACTAGTGAAAACTGGAATTAAGATGTTTAACAAATAAAAATAAGTAATAAAAAATTCAGAAAAAGGTACTGCTATGTGATATGCCTTATAAATGCTTACAGAATACTGAAGAGCTGCTTGGATGGGAACATAAAAAGAAGAAAAAAATAATTTAAAAAAAGAGGAGAGAGCAAAAAAGCCTGTTTGCAGAGCTGAAAAGTTTTTCAACTATTTTTCTGTGATTTAGTTTTACTTTACTAGAAACATGAAATTCCAATTTTGAGAGATTTTCTTTCATATTAATTACTGCGTGATATATGTGTTGTCAATCTCTGAAAGTAATGTCTCTTTCTATGAAAAGAAATTCCAAAATTTTCATGATTATTGACTTGTGGTAGAACCAGAGTTAATTTCTATAGAAAGACAGTGAACTCAGTTTTCAAGTGTATTATGTTATGTGGTTGAAAAGTTATTTCTATAGTGAGAAAGCACATAGATGTAGCTTTTATGTTCATCTAGTGATTATTTTTTTAGAGTTATTTACTTTCAAGTAGGCAACAGGCATATGTTTTTATATGTTTAAGTAACTTTAAAAAATAATTTTAAAGTTTACCAGGCTGGATACACCTGTTGCTGAGGGCCACATGTAATATTAATAGGTGGAAAGTAATTGGATTTTATATGTTTTGTCTATAGGGAGAATTTATGAAAGTGTCTAGAGTGGTTTTCTAAAAGTATGTGTATCAAACCTCTTTTCTTTTTGAGGATTACAAGACTCCTCAGAGTGTCCTATACTTGGAAATAAGCATAATTTTCACTGTAATAAAACTAAAGCAAAATGCAACTTTGAATCTCATTGAAACAACGGATACTCTCCTCGCTGTTAATTTTATGTTGGCCACACTAACTGTTGATAAATAATCACAGAATAACATTCTCACTACTTATAAAAAGGAGTTGATTTTTTAATTACTTTTCTGTTGATAAACTGAACACAGAGGAGAGATTAAATTAAACAAATTGATTAAAATTGTAGTAAATGTAGCCTTTTAGGTAGCCTTCTACTTAGGCTCTTTTTGTTGGTTGCCTTGATAATCTTGTATCTCTTCAATGTCAGAGGATTTAAGTGGCACTTGACAAGAAAAAGTATTGGAAACAGGGTAGCTAAAAACCAGAGAGAGCACCAAGATGGAGATTGAGGATAAAATGTGTTGAAGAGGATCAGAGGGTTGTAAGGACAATAAGGTTACCTGAAGTGACTGCTAACATGGTCTCTACAAATTCTTTCTGTTATTACTGTCATTTATTCTTGTGATGGATGTCCTCTAAAAGCTATCCTTAAATAAGCTGTATTTAGTTTGCAGCCTAATGGACCATGCTGATATTTGTATTTTAATATTTTTTATCTATCTATCTATCTACCTATCTACCTATCTATCTCAGTATCAAGGTATGAACTGCCAGTTTGGTATGAGGAGCCGCTATTACTTCATATAGAAGAGGTTGCTCATTGACTTACAAGGTACTAGACTAGTCTGTGTCTGCTCTCTCAGAGACTTACATATTTCAAACGCACCTATGCCTATCCAGGGTGGATTATTGCTGCAGCAAACAGCCTCTCATTACCAAGGAATCTACAAGTCAGCACTGCTTAAGAGAGGTAGCCAAAGCAGAATTTGTGTTTCCAGTGAATATGTAGAGGAAATCAATTCTAGATATGTTCGAGGCTTTCAGAAATTTAAGACTATCCCTAATTGAAAGGGCTACAAAATTACCCTGTCAACAGGTTCTATTTCTCTGTCAGCTGGATGAATTATAAAGAATATTCTTTAGCTAAGAAAAAATTACCAGGTATTAAAAAATATTGTTTCTCTATGCTTTCAAATATAATGAAGGGATTTTGTTAGAATAATGATCTTTATCTTCAGAATTATGCTTGAGTGACTTCTTATTGTACCTCTACATCAGAGTATTATCTGAGACAAGGTGTGCACAGATGCAAGAAATCTTTTAGTCATTTTTACTATTTTTTCCTCTTTACTTTTTACATGACTGGGGCAGTCTCAGAGCACACAAATTAGGTTTATTTCCAATGGTTTTCAGAGGTACTACAGAACCGCACCTAGTGCAGCTGGGATTATTAATGGATGTTCAACTTCCCAAACTGGCTTAGAAACCTTCAAGAAAAATTGCTGGAGATGTGGATAATATGAATATTGGGGTATGCTTAACTACTGTTTAAATATATGAAGTGACAACTTTGTGACGAGACATCTCCATTAGTTGTGGTGTGCTGGAATGTGCCTTAGCAGATAAATGTGGAATTCAGGTGTTTTCATAGTGTAGGCGGGAGGATCACTCCCATCAGTGTAATAGCAGACTGATCCTGTTGATCTGTTGCTGCAGCTGAGGAAAAGGCTGCATTCCCATGAACTCTCCACCCTCCACTGCTCTGAATATCAATTTCACTTGCTTATGCCTGGAGCTGGGATTTAGCTTCACTTAGGACTTGGACCATTTCAGAGTGACTCCTAGGGAAATATTCCTACATCTACTTTCATAAAAAACTAACAGGACTGAAAATAATATTCAGTCCTGTTATAACAGAACTCTTCTAGACATCTCCACTAGAAATGAGTGAGTAGTGACAAGCACAATTTTCCTTTAAGCTTTGACTGAGCTTGAGATGCACTGGATTTTGATTTAGATATGGAAAAAGCTGGTAACTGAATTTTTACCTACACAGTGTTCTATTTCTACTAATCCTTAGAGGAGACTTTGTGTAAAGTATACCCTTGATTTAAATTGCTATTGATTTTACTATCTTGCTAGTGAAGGGTGATGAGGAATACAAAGTTGGTTATATTCGTAAACTTCTCAACCCTGAATGTTTTATCAGCCGGTTTGCAAGCTTTCTTTAGCTACTGCAAGTTGATCATCCTGCTTAATTTCTCATGCTGAAAGCAATTTATCTCTAGCTCTTTGTCCTCTAGGGACAAGCCGTGTTTTTGAGGCAAAATAAAATTTATGCAAATTATTCATCTGTATTGAAATCTGATGATTTAAATCTTCAGGTTTTTGAATTCACTTCTTGTGCTTATTAAGAGCAAAATTACAGGTTATGCAAGCATCCTTTTCAGAAGACGTGACCACTTGTTGGCAAAAATCAGTGAGTAAGAATATGATTTTTTAATGTAGTCTATTTCTAAAATATAGCGTGAGTGCTTCTTCCACCTCTGTAGAATGGACAATCAGGCTGTTCTGGGATGTGTAGTCACGTATCTTGATAAGCTTCTTGCATTCCTTCTGCCTGTGATATGGTTTATATCCATACCACAGACAGCTTGGTATGTACACCAATTGATATGGATTTGTTTGTGCTTTTTTCCAGTGCAACAACAATTTAGTAAAACTTTAGTGGGAAGCCAACCTTTGTCTTTTCTTTCTAAATAGAAGGCACTGGTAGAGAGAGAACTCAGAGTGAACTCGGGGAGGCATGGGGAGTGGGTACAGTCTGCAAGTAGAGCCATGTCATTGTTGGTGGGAGCAAGATGCTGAGACCACCTGAAGCTCAAGACTTCCATGTGTAACTGGAGTGCAGTGAACCTTCCATAGATGGCCAAGGGCTCTGCACCTCTCTATAAAGTTATCTGTAATTTTATTGAGCAGCTCCCCACATTTAGGAGTGTTTGCCAGAGGTCTAACTGTGACACCTGAAGACTGCACCTGCTGTCCTCATAGGTATTCCTCATAGTCAATAGGGATGAATAAATACATGGATCACTTAAGACAGCTTTATCCTTGGTTAAGGGTCTAAACCAAAAAAAAAAAAAAAAATTATGACTGTAAAAGACTGGGGTGAGGGACTCAAGCTTTAATGATTAATTCTTAGGTGTATAGTCTTTAAGGGATAGTTTTACATACTGAATTTTCTTTTATTTAGTGTGTAATAACAATTTTGGTTTGCTCAACAGTGTCTATTGTTCTGCAATTCTCTTATAAATTCTGTCCACAGACCACAACCTAATAAATGGATAACTTTAAAAAAATATTATATGAGAAAACATGCTTCTTTTTGAATTCTGTAATATTTAAGGTTAACAGGGTACAGAAAAGAGACATTTTCAGCTGGATTTGAGTATAGAATGGAAAACCTAAAAAATAGCAAAGGAAATTGATCAGTGAAAAACAAACACTGGAGGTGCTTTTATTTTTCCAAAGAAGAGGGACCAAAGGCAATAAGTCCATGTCAGCACAGCCATAGTGGGTTGGCAGGGCTTTTTTAAACATCGTTTCTTAAAAGTGTTAGATATATATTTTGCCTCAAAACAAAATAGAGCCTAATACAATAGCAATATGTTATTAATTTCTATTCAGCAAAAACTAACCTAAGCAGTACCCAACACTTTGTGACTTCTGAACACCTTTTATTTTGCTTTGGCATAGAAAAAAGAATTGATTGTGCTAAAGGATCTTCTTCTACCTAACTGAATCTAGACTAGCATTAATCACAGTAGTGCTTAGAAGACAAGCCTTCCTTCCTGCTCTTACTTGCAGGGTATTACTTGCTTTTGCTTACAAGCATTTCTAGAGTCAGTTTGGTCTGTGCTTGTTAAAAGGAACTTGGGAAATGCTGTAATGATATGCTATCCACCTGCCTTTCATTTCAATAATTGTTCTTGCTGCTTCTAAAGGCTTTGTGAGCCCATGAGATAATGAAACCAAGATAAAAATAAATGGTAACTACCCACACTGCTACCATTTCTCCTCCTCCATAGATAGGAAGGTCTTCAGCATGTGAAGAAAACTAAAAAGTAAAAGAAAAGTAGCTGTACTGACAGTAAGTTTGAAAATAAATAACAACTTTTTCGCAGGCTTGAACTTTGTATGCCCATAGAGGGAGTGCCCAGAGTAGATGGAAATGTTTCTTTAGAGATACATAATGTTGAAGGGATGAAAAGGAATTGCCAAATTATTTCAAGCACATGGAATCTAGGAAATAAGTGCTTAATAATTGGGGTATATGTATACCCCCCTTGTGTAAGGATACGTTTTCATTTACATATTTCTGTCTGAAGTAGATTACTTGTATATTAATTTATTTTCTGAACACGTCAGTAGGTTTGCACAAGGTAAATTAAATAGACTTTCCTTCCATAATTGTGCATGCTGTGAACCACAGCTCAGGTTTGTATTTTCAAATTCTGGAGATCAGTGTTAGTGAGATAAATCATATCAGGAGAGGCAGTGGTCTTAAGCTGAAAGCACTTTGTGATGCCTGGAGTTTCACAAGGGCTTGAACTTCCCCCTCCCCAACTGATTTCTACAATACTCACCAGTTCTGCTATTTAGAACAATTTCAGGCACTAAATTTCAAATTCATGTATGCTTATTTGGACAAAACAAGAGCTCCTTGGCTTCTAGGTTAAATTTGTAGTTGAGCAAACATCCTCAAGGTATTCTTTTAAGCACAGGCTGTAATTGTGAATCTCTTTGACTGGTCCCTACACTATTTTCAAGGTATACTTCTGGGATATATTTGAAGAGAGGAAAGACATTCTTTGATCGAAGTGCAGAACTGGGAAATCTGATTTATCATCTGTTCTGTCCTAGCATTCCTGCATGATCTTGAGCAAGGTGCTTGGAATATACTTCTGTTCTGAATAAGACTTATATTTAAAACTAGCATCTTGTTCAAAAGAATGAAAGCCTCTGGATATTCAAAGTGTTATGTGCTGACTCTACGATCACACACTCAAAAAACCCCCAAACCAAAACCCAACCTCTTCTTTCCTCAACAGAAAAAGAAGCAACCACTTTAATGATTTTTTAATGATTATTTCTGTTTACCCTGAAGAGCTATTTTTTGGGAAAAGAAGCTGGTATTCTGTCTTGTATATCAAGTAAATGCGAACCACAGGGCTCCCCAACCTTCTGTTATACATCCAGCCTCATTGCCAAAGGCTATCACAGTATTTTTTCAATTATCTGTGCACAGAAAACGTCCCCCTTTATAACCAGTATTTTTTTCACTTCTTTCTAGCCTTTAATATTGATTCTAATGGCCTGCTTCTAGTGAGTAAGAGGTGGGCCCAATTAAAAATATTCCCAACTTGCACAGCAAAGGAAGACTTAATCAAAAAAACAATGTTGTATACAAATTCTAAATTAACTTTACTCAGCACCTGCAAAACACAGCTTTTTAAACACACCTTTTTAAACACACATACTGTGGATTCCGAAAACATAATCTTCTGGTTTAATAAAATATCAAAATAACGACCTGTTAGCAAAACCTTTTTGCTTGTTTGATTGATTGATTGATTGGGGTCTTTTTCTTTTTTTCTATTTCTATTTTCCACCCCAAGAGAAGAAGCAAAACCAGGGGAGCATAAATAACCTACCAGCCATAGATGCCCAGAGCCTGGAGAGGGATCACAGGTCAGCAAGAGAGTGCCTTGTGGCATAAAGGAATTTCAGCCACTCCAGACAGTAAGCTGGTTCACTGGGGACACACCTTAAATGTGTCTATGCAAGATATATTCCATGGGGAATCAACAAGAAGATTTAGTTGGGAGATGCACAAATGCCTGCAGGGCTGGAATGTTCTTGGCATAATGGAGAGATCATGTGGTGGCTCCTGTGACTGGAGTGTTGGGATGGAACGATACAGACTCTTTAGGAAAGGCAGGCAGGGGAGATGAGGAGGGGTGTTTCCTTCTGCGTCAGTGACCAACTCTACTTTGAAATGCGTGAGAAGCCAACTGAGAATTTATGGGTCAGGATTAAAGGCAGGGTGGGACAGGTGACATTACCGTAGGCGTCTGCTACAGACTGTCCAGCCAGGACAACGGAGTGAATAAGGCCCTCTATACAGAGAAAGGAGCAGACTTCTGGTGCTGAGGCATAAAGTCAATAACTTCATCAATGATGAAGAAAATAGTAATAGAGCCCTTAAAAGTCAAGCTTTTGTGAATGAAAGTTCTAGATCAGACTATAGACCTGTGCTCATAGAAAAATAGGATTCCAGGAAATTATTATTTTATTATTTGATGCAATAAGAAACTTTTTTGTTTTCACTATGTTTTCTTACAATTTTTTGGAGTTAATGATATTGAATTCAGATCCAAAAAGTGACATATAAGAAAATGAATGAAGCACAAGATGTACTTTTCCTAGTCCCAAAAGTACGCTTCCAAAATTTTCTTGCCATCTGTTAGCAGAAATACTTTTTCATCGCCTTACTCATGTTGGTCCCTCTTGCCCTCTGTCCCTCTCTCTTAAACACACATATCAAGTCTTGCATTTCTTGACAGGCCTGGCATTAGCTGCTTCTCTTATCTACAGAACTAAATGAAATAAAGAAAGAGCATTGGTTATAATATATAAGAGGAAAAATGATTTATTGCTTTGGATAAAGCAATAAATAAAGAATAACTCAGGTTTTAATGACAAAGCTCTTAAAGAAGCAATGCTATCGGGTGTTTTCCTATGAGGTATGATACAGTTCAGAGATAATATACTGCAGATAGGATGTTTAAAGGAGTTCAGAATTTTTAAGAGACTTATTATCTCTAAAATTTCTCAATAATTCCAGAAACTGCATTTTGAATAACTCGATTTGATTGCCTAGTAGTTTTACTTGATTATATTAAAAATATTTTTTGCTATATTACCTGTTGAATAACTTCCTTTATTTCTGGCAATTAATCAAGTATATAATCTAAAGCAGTGATAATTTTTTGAACTCATTCAGTCTTATGTGTAACATCTAATAAGAACAAAAAATACTTTATGGTAAACAGAAACTTTAGAACATAACAGTCTTCTCTGATATAGGCAATTCCATCTTAGATGCTTTCTTTGGATTTTATCTTGATTTCTGTGTGTTTGTTTCTGCACAAAAACGTGAGTGCAGATAAATGCTTAAACAAATGTTGTTTTAAGCACTGGAACCTCTGTGAACCTGCAAAACTGAACAAGGAGCTGTAAGCGCTATAGTCCTTTCTGCTATTTACACTACTCAACAGGAAGACATAAACAAATACCAAAAGACAACCAGGGTCAGTGTAGTGAAAAATGGCTAGGATAAATCATTTAAGAGAAAAAGTATTCTGCAAGAATGCACAGAATAGGTCAGGCT
This sequence comes from Cisticola juncidis, assembly GCA_013400215.1. Lineage (NCBI taxonomy): Eukaryota > Metazoa > Chordata > Aves > Passeriformes > Cisticolidae > Cisticola > Cisticola juncidis. The sequence goes on along the minus strand of VXBR01002497.1, from coordinate 25,679 downwards.
AAAAAGAAACAGGAAACTTCTTTCAGCCATTTCAAAACAAGTGATATAGGTCTTAATCTTGACATATAGTGCTGCTTTACCCCCTTTATTACTGAAAAGCAGGATTAATAACATGTATATGAGCATATCCTTTTTATATTAACAAGAAAAAGTGTTTAGGTGTTTCAAGGCTTTTTTTTTTCAGCATACTTAATGCTTCTGCATCTTATACAGATGGACACTACACATCTTATCCTTTTTGATATAATATGAAAAACAGAATTAGAACATCAAACACAGAACAACAATCAAATAAACTGGAAAATATCTAGCAGCTTCAGAATTTTCTGCTTGAATTCACTTACACAAACTTCTGATCCTTGTGGAAAATGAGGTAGATCTTTCTTTTGGGTGGGCAGCAGTAGGTCCTTTGATGCAAGCTGATTGTCTGCCTAGCTGATAACTACTTAAGGAAAATATTGTTCAGTTGGAAGTACTTAAACTTAGTGCAGTATTTAAATAAATAAAACAATTCACCAGATTTTGACTTCCTGAGATACCAATTAAAATACACAGAAGTATAGAACTTTGGCATTGAAATTATATCCCATATATCCCATACTGAAATATATTCCATAGTACTGTGAGCTGACTGTCCTAAAATGAAATATATAATTTGTCTTGCTAGGGTTTCTACATCAGCAAATCTTAAAAGTTTAAGGATCCTTACAACCCAAGCCATTCTATGATTCTATAATTGACAGCTTCCACTCTTATATCAGTACTCTGTGTCACTACCCTAGACCACGATACAATGGAACATATTCACCATTTATTTAAGCTATTTCCAGGAATTATTATCCACAATCAATTATTATTTTCTTTTTTCATCACTGTGGAGCAGTACAAGCAAGAAAAACAATGCAAATGGTTTTGAAATAACTATTTAGCCTTTTATTGCTTAGTTTAGAAAGGGGTTATTTTTCACACAGACTTAGATGTAAAAGCACATTGAATATTTTGTATATTTTGTCCTAACTGTAGGAACATACTGTTACTGCAAATGCTGGATTGGTTAATATTCAGGGGCTTGTTCTTGAGTAACTGTTTCATAGATTCAACTAGGAGCTCTTATATGAACAAAATTGTCTAGTGGAAAAGGAAGGAGGATATCAAATGGAAGTCTGGATAGTTTTCTGATTTGTACCAAAGCACAGGTGGGTGTCTATGTCTGAATTAATACAAAATGATTGTGATGTTTTAACTGCTTTGTGTGTTTTCAGTATGCATTAGCTTTAAAGTGTAATTCTGCGAATGATGCAGAATGTGCTTGCTCAGTAGTCTTGCAGAGTCTACTTCTTCAGACGAAGTTGTTCAAACATATTAAGGTAAATTAATTAAAAGTCTTTGCAAGATCAGAGTGACACGAAATACAGTAGACATTTCAGTAAGTCAGTTTCTGAGAACTTTTTTTTGTTTAGTATTTTAGAGCCGATGCACAGACAGTTATTTTAAACAGATTTGTTTTTCCTGTCTTTTAAAGCAAACATAAGATACAGACATAAATTTATTTATACACAGCACTGTAATTTTGTGTGACTCATCCTTTTGAATTTAATGAGACACTTTATAGCTAAAGTTATTAATGTTATGGGTTTTTTTCTGTTATATCGGAGTCTATAGAGTATAATGCTTATGTAAAGTACTAATGTGGTCATATATTAAGTACTTTTAGATTGTTGCGTAAAAATGCAGAGGATAATTCAACTTTGTTATTGGACATTAGCTAGTCACCTTGTGGCACTGTCTCATTCAAGCATCAGTGCCCTTAGAGATGTTGTTTTTCCTGAATTTTAGAGGAGGAATGATTTATCTAGGGTAATGCAACAATTTTAGCACTCCAGATGCAAACGCAAAATTAGGTATATTAATGGTGCTTGTCTTTTTGAACTGTTGTCATGTATATCCAGTCTTCTTACTAAAAGGAGTGAATAAGTTCTGTAGAAGTGTTTGTCCTTTAGGCAGAGCCTAGCTACTCAGATCTAATTGCAGTTCTCTTCCTTTGATATGGCATTCCTGATTCATCATATGAGGTGGAAGGTATTGTGTTAATTAGTGTTAGTCACGCAGGGTTTCCGTTTTTTTTTTAATAATGTCAAAGAAACTAGTCAAAAATTAGTCATGTACATGAGTAATATTTCCATCTAATACCTAAACTAGAGGACAAGCTAGGAATATAGGTTGGGGGTTTATTTGGTAGTGCATATATATATATAATACTACATACAAAGGGTTCAAATTTAGTAACCTAATTTTCTGTCATCAATTTTTTGTTTCAGCATGGTTTCAAGTAATAATATCAATCCTTCAACACAGTAGTGGAACTGTGCTCTCTCACAATTTGAAAAGAAAATTTACTATTCCTTATTAACAATGTATTTTGAGAGGGGATGACGTATTTGTTGTTAATATAATTTTTTTTGGTATCTTCTTTTAAGCACTAGAAACTTGTAGAGATTCTCACAGGCAGATTTTTTAATCTAAAAAAAGGAACGGCAGCTTGGCAGAGCATAACACTCCTGACAGGAAACCAGTCTCTTGCATGAGATGGTTGTTTCCTATTGAGGTGCAGGACCCTCCATTGCAAGTACCCCTGCAGCAGTGTGTTCACCTGGATCAGATTATGAATACTTGTCATGCTATTTCACTTATTTCCTATAATTCAGTTGACCTTCAGTCCTCCATGACTACTCTAGTACCTCATAGATATGTTTATACTGAGTGTTTTAAATGATACACATAACATCTCCTTCATTAATTATGTATTAAAGACTGTCATTTATGAACATTTCTGTCAAATCCAAAAATCCCCTTCTTCTCGCTGTTTACAACTATCTGCGTATTTTGGTCAGTCTTGCATCAGGAACTGCCTGAAGGAGTCAATGAGCATGCCAGATTATTTATCCATGGTAGCTGCATTTTTAATAAATGCATATTAATAAATTATGCATGAATAGCATAAGCATTGAAGCATACAGATGGTGGCTGTCACAGGGTCTAGGCACAGCAGGGCGTGCTGAGGAAAATCCCAGGGCTGTCTATAATTCACACCTGGAGAGCTCCTGTAACAGAATTTTTGTTGTAAAGGTTGTTAAAGGCTTAGTCATTGACTTTGTCTCTCGTGCTGTCTCCTCAATGCTGAGAGAATTTGGGCTCTTGCACCACCCAGGAATTCATTGACAGAGGGTGCTGGGTGTGCATGCAGCTAAAGCACTGATATCCAGCTAGGCCACAGTTGGAATTATGAGATGGACTTGAATTTTATGCTTGTGTTCCAGTTGTAACTTTGATTTTACAGCCTGAGAACTAAAACAAATTGAGTCCTGTTGGAATTCTTAAGACAGATGCATATATTAATATTTGAATTGATTTTGCCTAAAGTCGTTTACCTGAATATTTTAAAAAAGTAAGAAACAGCTTTGTGGTTTGGCTTGGGGTTTTTTGTCTGTTTCTTCTGTTCTTCTAACAATTATAGTAGAAGTATAGCTGAATCAAGTGTGTAAAAATATTAGGTTTGTGTAGTGAGGTCAGCAGTGTTTTCCCCTTTGTGATAAAAAATAAACAGTCACAGACTGATGGAGAAGGTAAATAAAAAAAGTTACAAGGTGAGTCATTGAACTTCTCAAGAAAGCAGTTTTCACTTATTCAGTTGTAGAAATTGAAGAGGCATTTTACTTTATAAAATGTAAATAGGGGGCAGAACTGTAACACAGGCAGGGTTAGCAAATTGTAAATAATTTCAATGTTTAACCATTTTGTATAGACTCATGGTCCAAACACATGTTTTTTTATCAGCTTACTTTTATTAATCTGCAGGAAATTTTGTAGTTGCTCATAACAAGGTAGGTACTTAGTACTTTAGGAATTTGTCAGTTGTAACTCTATGAAATTTATTACCTCTGGCTCAATATAAGTATGATTATTTAGGAAAGATATTTTATTGACAATACTCTAAGAACTTATCCATTACATTATAAAAAGGATAGGAGTATACTAGACTAGACAAAACTAGAATTATTCATTTGTAAGGGACAATGATCATTACTCCTATGCACCTCTACACCAAAGCCTACACACCATTTAAAAGTAAATCTCATATCATCTCATCATCTCATATTATCTCTATTTGTGACACAATTACAAAAAGAGAGAGAGTGCTGAAAGGCAGAAATTATATGCCTTATGAATTTTTCAGATTTTTAGAATCTATAGTTATTTATTCCAATTGGCAGCTGAGCATGGAAAATATTTCATGTGATTTCACTGCACGCCTTGTTTGAATGCTTAAGATTTTTGTTTAAATATCATATTCAAGTACATACTTCTAGAGAAAAAAATACCCAGATAGACATTGCCTTATTCAAAACAATACCTAATATTTTCTCTTACATTTGGCCCTATATATTGCTGTCATTTGGGTTAATGAAATATAAGATTAAATTTTTTAAGTAGCACCTGCAAATAACTCTTCAGTTTTCATGGAAACCAAAATGAAAGATAAAGAGTGACTTGAATAAAATGTCTTTAAATATGAAAATGATTTCTTTGGACCCAATTGCTATAATTGCATTGTTTCATGTTTGCATTTCTGTCAAAGGTAAGAGTCCAAAAACCATTATCATACCACTTGTAACTTTTACATGTTTACTGTGGTACACTATATCACATTGCATTCTGTATTTCATATCAAAAATAAAAAAAAATGATGCATAGTGATAATGTATGTAGTTGCATGTGGTAATGTATGTAGTTGTTAATGAAAATATAAACTGAAGAGGAACAAGGAAGAATATCATAGCAAAAGACATAAATAGTAGAAACCCTTATTTATTGCTGTCTAAACATACCCTCAAACATGTTACTGAACCACTGTGCATGTATCTCACTCATTTTCCTATATAAGATCATTCTACAGAATTTCCAATAAGATGCCCCAAGAAATTCTGAATTCCTTACTGAGAGTCTACAATTTTATTTTTTTTTATATTTGAATGTTTTCAATTTCTCTGCAGCTATTGTAAAGTACTAAGTGTTCTGGTTATTCATGACTGGAAGGTCATTAAATTACAATGTCCCAGTTGATAATACTGCAATTTACATGGCATTTATCAAGGAGATTATGTGAATCTACTTTTGTTCTGGGAGTTTAAAGGTGAGACTTCTTGTTCTTTTCAATATGGTAAGATTAAATAAATGAAACTCAATTCCACAGCACTTTTATTATTATTTGAAAGAAAAATTTTTCTTAGGTGATTGTGAAGACAATCACAAAAAGTGCTAACAGAAACCTAAAGAATTCTCAGCATGTAAGTAAAACCCCTAAAGTTAATCTAGCATTACCATTAATTTCTGTTAACACTCTATTTTTTATCTAACTGGTACCTTTTACCAATGTACATGTCCTACTATTGTTCAAAGTTCTTATTGATCCAAAGAAGCTCTATGCCATAAATAAATCCATTTGCTGCAGGGTTTGAAGCAAAGGTTGCTCTGGTTTACACAAAAGGTTGATATATATATTCAGCATACGGTCTTCTTGGCACCTTAATTTGGGCAGAGGCATCTCTCTAAATATTTTAATAACTGGATCGTAACACATATGGATTAGAAATCAAACCCTCAGGCATATAATGGGATAATTCAGAACATAAAATAATGGTGATGTAAGACAAAATGGTTATGCTTTGTGGAAGGTACTATTGCTCATCTTTGCAAAGAGTGCTACAAAAAGGGGAATTGCTTATTCTATTCATGTCCTTTGAAGATAGTGATAGGGTGATTAAAGTACAGCTTGAGAGACAGGACCTAACATAACTGCCCATGGATTACCCACATGCAAGCATGGTTGCTTAGGAAAGTTAGGGTCACTGTGGTGCAAATTCAAGCTGTGTCCCTCGGCAGTGTGCTGCTTGTAACAGAAACTGGTATTTGGAGGGCTCATGTTTGATGGAGTTTTTAACAGGTTCTTATCGCAAATCTGAAGATAATCTCCATGAATTCACCTTCTCCCACTCTGCTCTGAACTGGTGTGGCCTCACCTTGAATATTGTGTTTTGGGCACCACAATATAAGAAAGATATTAATCTATTAGAGAGTGTCCAAAAGAGGGCAAGGAAGATGTTGAAGGGTCTTGAGAGGAAGCTGCATGAAGAGTGGCTGAGATCACTTGATCTGTTCACGCTGGAGGAAACTGATGGGAGACCTCATCATAGACCGTAACCTCCTCATAAGGGGAAAAAGAAGACACTGATCTCTTCTATCTAGCAGCCAGTGACAGGACCTGAGGGAATGACCTGCAGTTGTGTCAGGTGAAATTCAGGTTGGATATTAGAAAAAGGTTCTTCACCCAAGGAATGGTTGGGCACTGGAACAGGATCCCCAGGGAAGTGGTCACACACCAAGACTGACACAGTTACAGAGTGTTTGGACAATACTTTCAGCCATATGGTGTGACTCTTCGGGAGTGTCCTGGGCAGGGCTGAGAGCTGGACTTGATGGACTCTTCCAGCTCAGTTTATTCTGTGATTCCATGATTCTGTGGGTCAAAGCCAAGGGAGAAAGACTACAGGCAGACCCAGACTAAACTCATTGAATGTGGGAAGTGCTTTGCCCTGCTGAACCATTCCACTGTAATTCATGACCTCCAACAGAGCTATATGGTTCATCTGACAGCTTCAGGTGGCTTGCACAACTGTCAACTCTCTTAGTGTTCCTGTTTCTTTCTTCCAAATAATGATCTCAAAATGGGGTCAAAATTCTGTTACTAACATTTAATTTACATTTGTGTACCAGGTGATTTAAAGGGAGATAAAACTTCAAATTATTAAATATTTTCTTGGGGTTTTTTAGGCAGAGTTAAGCCTGAGGACTTGTGACCAATATATGCATTTTTCTGCAAGATTAGTGAATAGGTGAATAAGTCTTGTGAAAATAAGTCTTGTGAAAAGCATGGGCTGTTACTACACTATAATGTGTTAAAATTTTGACTTCATCAAATTGCTCATCAGTACTTTTAAAAAGGGATACAAATTTGCAGTACTCAGATATGCACACGCTTGAGTCAGGGTGCCGTATTCCCACATTTTCAAAATGAATCCTACAGTTTTTCCTCTGCTGTGTTAGTGTTGCAGTGACCCCTATGCATTTATGGTGGCTATGTTAGTTACAGGGAAACAGAGCTTTTTAGCTTTTTTTCTTACAAATGCTGTTGTATCTTGGATAGCTGGGGAGTTTGCCATTTGCTTCTAACTACTGTTGATAGTTTCAGTCAAATTATTGGCAGTCAGTGCTTGTTCTCTTAGCAGTGTGAGATAGGGATCGATTGAAATGAAAAGTTAATTTTGCTGCAATTTCTTCAGCGTCAGAAGGAATTATCACAGCCTTGCTGCTGCTGCTCTACCATCTTTGTGACTCTGTACTGAACTTCAACACCTAAGGCTGATGAGGCAAGTCTCATTGGCCTGAAATCCATGTACAATTAAGATTAGACTTTAATTAGTCTTAAAATTAGACATTAGACTTAAAATTAAAGACTGCAGTCTGTTCTATATCATGAAAATGATATAGATATTTTGTTAAGGCAAAATACTTGGTTTTAATACCGCATATTTTTTCAGTCTTTCCACCCCTAGCAGTTAACAGTAGTAACAGATTGTAATTTCCCTCTGTTACAAAGCTCTAAAATAATGTGTTGTAAAGAACTTTGTAAAAAAAATCTTGATTGTTTTTTCCCCATGCTGTTCCCAGAACTACTTTTAATTCTGCTCCTAAGGGAAAAACAGGCTGGCATTTGGAAGACACGTTGCAGATCTGAGCCTCTAGTTTCTGTCAGTAAATGCTCTTGCTGCTGTAGCAGAGCTACTTTGGCATTTTTTCAAAGAAAAGATTCTTCATCTCAGCTGTTTCCAAAGAAAATACTTCTTTTTCTCAAAGAACATATATTTCCTACTGCTAGAAAGAACACAGTAAGTTGTGATGTCTTATTATAATTTGTATTATAATAATACAGTAAGTCATTAAATTTACTGTGGTTTTCTCCAGTCTATTTTAGAAATTTTTATGGGAATAAAAATGGTGTTCAGGGGCCCAGCCTCTGTTACAAAGACTCCTGACTTGAATGTATTTCTGAGTTTTCTCCAGAACAAGAAATTTCTGTCAAAAATTTGAATAAAATTAAATTGAAAGGCAACGTATCATCTCAAGATATATTATACAGGTATTAAGAAAAAAGTACCAAAACACGTATTTTTTATGATCAGAAACCAAAATATCAAAGGCATTTCAAAAATTCATATATCAGAAGCAAATGGAATTTATGTTCTATAGCCACTCCTGGTTCCACACAACTACAGGTACAACTAATTTCTGCCTTGGGGGGCAATCATCTAGGAAATTCTTCCCCTGACAGCTACACAGCTGAAACCTGCTGTGACTTACTGTTACTAACTTCATTATTTCATCAGTCACTGAGGTTCCATCGCTTGAGACACAAGAAGTGAAGATAATTGGAAACCCCATAGAACAACTGGAGAGAAAAAAAAATACATGACAAAAACAGTGCATAAGATACATAAGATAGGAGGAAATGTACTGCTATATATTGTGAAGAATACAACATATTTTTCTCTCTGGTAGAGGAGATATTCAAAGGAAAAAAAAAAAGTCTTAATTATAAAACCTGAGTAGTAAGGTGAAATTTAGAAGCAAATATAAAAAGACAATGATTGGTAACATTGAGACTTTTTTAATAGACTACAGGAGTGTTCTGTCTCCATTTAGAAACCTAATAAGAGCCAGTCAGCCTTCTTTGATTATGGATTTAGGGGAGAAAGCAATCAGCTTGTTCCTGTAAATCCTTCAGTCACTCACCTGTCCACCTACGACACTTCTCCCTATTCTCTAGCCTTATCATTTTTGCCATCCCAGTTCTGGGATGTCAGTCTTGATGCTTTTTTCTCTCTTCTTGTTTCAGGTAGTTACCTCACTCCTCAGGGTTTTACTGAGGATCTTGGTGTACTTCACTTTGAAGAGCTGGCTGAAATCCAGCCAGAAGCCTGGAGGGTTAAAACCTGATCAAAAGATGAAGCAGGGAGAAACTGCTGGCTTGCTGGATAGGTGGATGGCTTTGGGTTTTGCTAGTATGGAAGTAAGGAAAGAACTTGCAGAGGCCTGCTGAGTGTGACTATTCAGTGGTACTGGTTGCTGCCAGGGAAGGTGTAGCACCTTCTCAATCTGCTCTGCAATGTCATTGCTAGTACCTGATTTTCACATGTAGGGAAACTGGAGAGCACTGTAAGTGCTAACCTACCTGGAGTGAGAATGCTGAGCAGGAAGCTGCCAGCCCTGTGGGAATGCTGAGGAGGGTAGCTTCAGCCTAGACTGCACTCAGCTGCCTTTGATGCTGTGGAGCCACTGCTGGTGATTTATGCACCAAAAAGACCCTTAGAAAAGAAGTCCCTATGGCATGTCTTTCAAAAGAATTATACTATTAACAAAAGACAGCTTCTCCCTTTTTTACTATAATTGCTGGGGGTTGTTTTGTTTTGTTTGGGGTTTTGTTTTGCTAGTTTCCTTGTACAATGTGGAAGATCAGATTTTTTTTTCCTTTTATCTAATATTATTCAGCTCAGGATCCAGGGAAAATATTTCAAATACCAGAATATGCATGTGGGTTTTAAGAAAGTGTGCCAGATTGGGATTTGTTTGTAGGTTTTGTACAGTTGCTTCTCAATTACTTAAAACTGACCAGGATGTGAGGAGAAAGAAGGAATAACAGGCTGTTTTCTATATGCTGTTCTTCCTTTTTGGATAAAGCATATTCATTTCATCCTTGTTTTAGAGATCATTTTAGTAAATGCGAGCTATTACTTTGACTGCATACCAATACATTTTAATGAAAGTCTATTCATTAATTTTGCAGTGAAGTTTTCTTTTTGCACCATGCCCTGCAGGTTTTTCCCACCCCTGTACATTCCTCTGAGTTTCTTAGGTGATTTAGAATCCTAATATATCTAGAGGGGCTGCTTGATGTCGTATTCATAGTAACATCTGTGAACAAAATGCAGCCTACAAGTTTCTGTACAAGTAAGCACTTTTAGGGCAGGTATATTATGTGCCTTTCTCTGTCCTTAAAGTGTAGATCACTTCCTTTTCAAATTGCTCAAAGAGCTAGTTTCAGCAAACTAACTTTTATCTCTGCAATCAAATGCTTGCACAGTAGGAGACCTCCTTGCATACACAAGTGGGAACCAAGCACTCTTCTCCTTCTGGTACTTCCTAAAGATTACTTTAGATCATTTTCTTAACTGTCTAAAGGCTTCTAAATTTTCTCTAATACATGGAACTTTGGTACCTTGTTAAAAAGATACCTAAGGACAACTAAGGGGCACTTATCTTGTTCTTTGATTATTTGAATTTAAAGTGATAAGCTGAATTTTGGCTCAGTTGTCAGAGGCAAATGTGTCAAGCCAGCTGTAACCATACTGCATTCACACTGGACTAAATTTGGGCATGTTACAAATGTATCAAAAAGGAGGGGGAAAATCAAGAGGTGTTAAAAATAAAAAGGCCAATCATTTATTGATACAAAACAGCTACAGGCACTGGAGGCTAGGGTAGTCCCAGCCTCACACAGCAAGCCAGAGCAATAATAATGTGTATATAGGGGCCACCCGTCAGCGCTGTCAGTTTGTGTCCACGGAGGGTGGCCCATCTCTTTTATAGATTCAGTCCCCTCAGTGATTGGTCCGTTTTGGATCCTCCGTGTGATTGGTGCATTTCCTCCTCTCCCATTGGTCCTTATCGGGGTGCTCTCTACACCAATCGTTTCTTTCTGCCATAACTTGATTGGTTAGTCGTACTCACCAATGAAGGCTCTGGGTTTAAATCCCTGAGCTGCTTGAAGAGATGGTCCCTTCTTTCCTTGGTATACTTTTCCTGGCAAGCTTATCACTATTGAAATAACTGTAGGACTATAACCACACAAAGTTTCTATATCCATTTGAAACTATTCATACCAACAGTAACTAATGAACAATTTAACAACATTACAATAGTAACAACTTGAAACCGCACATAACCCTAGAGAACTACTTAAAAACATAGTTGGTTACAGATCAAAACAAAACTTACAGGACACATGCTTACATACTTATACTTGTAATATGCTACTAGTAAAAAGAGTTTTAACTTTCTGTATCCATGACAGGCATACGTCATCTTTTCAAATAATTTGTGAAGTAAAGTAGTTTATGCTGAAGAGCAGAAAACTAAAGGCTAGGACTATGAGCAAGCTGTTCCATGCATAGAACATGGGAGAAAAGAACTCCTTGAAAGAGTTGATGCTCAGTGCCAGAGCTGCAGTATCAGTGTGCGGCCCTCACTGTGTCTCCATCCAGTAAATCTCTTCTGCAAGTTTGTCTTCCTCAACCTCTGCCCAAAACTCCTGTGCTTGGAGGCAGGCTGTTTGGCTGATGTTGTCAGCTGTCTCAATACAGGTGTGCAGTGCCATCAGGAGCACGCTGTCTTAGAGGAGCAATCTCTGCAGGTGCTACGGAGAGCTTAGCTCAGTATTTTCCTTCCAAATGTGTAGGGGTTGTATACTGGAATATTAATACCATCTGTTGCACTCTCGAGGTGTCAACTCTACAAATAACTTAGAAAAAAGGACTGCCATTCTGCTGCTGTAATTTAATATATTTCAGCTGCCTGTAAGACTTCTGTATCTTTGTGAGTTTGGGGGATTTTGACCTAGGTTAAGCCAGCTTTCTGTTCACATCTGCAGACAGTAATCTTTATTGATCCCCAGAAGCCACCTGACTGTGCAGGCAGTGCTGATAACATTCTGCTATTATATGTCTCTGCTCAAGGCTGGCTGCTAAAGAGTCTGTGTTCGTTTACAGTGCAGCACAATTAGTTGAACAGAATTGTAGCACAAATGGATACCAAGAATGTTTCCTCTTTGCAAGGGTTCCACTGCACATGTACCACAGTGCACATCAAGGTGCAGCAGAACCTTGATGTGCTAATGGTTGAATGGCTGTGGAGCTGTGCTCTGAAAGTGCATTTCAGCTCCAGACTATAATCCTAGTGCACATACCCATCTGCTCTTCAGTTAAGATGTATCTGACAAAAAATGCTTTGCTACTTGAGACTGATTGAATAAGCAAAACATCCATTTTTTTCCTAGCTTCACAATGGTTCTGTAATTTCATCAGTGCATGGGCAACTGTGAACGGAGCATTTAATGTGTGCTTTATCCTATGGAAGCCTTTGAACTGGAGAAGACCTTTAGGATCATCAAGTCCAACTGTAAATTTAGCACTGCCAAGTCCAATACTAAATGGTTTCTCTGAGTGCCACATTCACACCTTTTTACATACCTTCAGGGACCATGACTCATTTACTCCCCTGGGCAGCCTGCTCCAGTGCTTGACAATCCTTTTGGTGAAGAAATTTTTCCTAATGATCAACCTAAACTTCCTCGGGCATAGCTTGAGGCCATATCCTCTCATCCAATCACTTGTGACCTGAGAAATGAGACCTACCTTCAGCTCTTTCTACAACATCATTTCAAGTAGCTGTAGAGAATTTTAAGGTCCCAACTGCAGCTCCCTCAGCCACTTCTCATCACAATTGTCCTCCAGACCCTTTACCACATTTGTTGCCCTTCTCTGGGAACATTCCAGCATCTCAATATCTTGTAGTAAGAGGTCAAAAACCGAACACAATATTCAGTGTATTTTGCCTTGCACCCATGTGATTGAATAAACCATGATTCCCCAAGTGTCCCTATAGGGTACACCTGCTCTTCCTCTTCCTATGCATCTTCAGGGTAGCACTTCAGTTATGTGATTTTAAGAATACCAAAATTTGTCTTGTTTTATAGAAATCTGGTTTTTGTGATGAATTTTGCCTTTCACACAGAAACTGTTGACTGCTGTCAGCTTTTCTGTATAGATATGCACTCTTTGTTTCAGTCCTGCTGTAGATGCATTTCTGGGTATCCTTTCTAGAGTTAATCTGGGGAAAGCTTAACTCAGGAGAAGATACATGGCTGTTTCAATAAGGCAAGTGTAGTTATTCCCTCAGGACCACTGAGGATCATGTTCAGACTTAATAATGCCAGCAATAATGAAAATTCATAATGAATTTTTCAATTCAACATCTAAAAATATTTTCAGTCTGTAGTCTTTCCTAGCTGAATAACCATTTAAAAAACTGAGGCAAAAAACCCATCAGTTTTTCTTGTATGTTCACTCCACTGAGTGTCCCAAAAGATTATCAGGAAAAGTCCAAGTAATTTAGTTTAGGCGTTCAACAAAACCCTCAAAAAGTATTGACATGACATGGAGTACTCTAGGAATTGGGATGGTAAATCCTGCCTACATGAATTGGTTGCTGTCTCTATAATCCATCTTGAGTGAACTGGTTGATAGGCAGTATTAATTAGTGTCCTGGATTAGGGCAAATCTGGGAGAAAATCTCCAAAGTGATTCCTTCAGAAAGCAAATTCAAGCTGCCCATCCCCCAACTGGTTCATGAAAAATATTTCCTCCAAGAGATGTGGAAAATAACCTGTTTATTCAACAGGCAAAGCAGTCCCCAGCACAAAAAAAAAGGAACAGTACTAAACAACAAGACCTCTGGCTGCTCCGAAGAGAAGACAAATTCAGAAGGTCCCTTTTGTGGGTTGCAGCTCAGCTCACTCAGTCTGTTACCAGCCCCTCCAGGTCTGGAAAATGCCATGGCCTGGGCCAGGCCCTGGTGGGCCACAGCTGTGAGCTCCCAGTGCCCTTCTGGGTTCTCAGTCCAGAGCAGGTTCAAAACAGTTCCAAGAAAAAGAAAAAAAAAACACAGTCCAAGGATCTTCTCTGCTTCAGCCAGCTAAAAACTAACTAAAAAACAAAGGAGAGCTTTCTCCTGCTGTGCACTGCAGACAGCACAGTCCAGGAGAAGGATGTGGGGGAGTAAGTGCAGTCTCTGATAACAGACTCTGCACTTCTTCTCTTCCCCTTCACTCTCAGAATCAGTCTTTAAGTTGCAGAACTCAATTTCCAACACAAACAGAACAGACAACTGGGGATACAAGCATCATATAGTTACCCTCGGACAATAAGAAGGAACGGAAGAGTATTCGTGTATATGTGTCTTGTTTTCAGCCATGAACAGAGTTAATTTTTCAAAGCAGTAGTGAGAGTTGAGAGCCTGGAATCCTGTGGGCATGGCCAGGAACCTAATGTTATTCCATATGATTTTAGATCATTGCCAGGGATGGGGAAATCTCTCTCTTGCTTCCTGGAAGAAAGGAGGTCCCTTTTGAGAGCTGTAAGAGTGCTGGGTGGAGGGTCTGCCTACCATTGTTTCATTGTCCCAGGCCTGGAGAGTATTTTGTATGTACAACACACCCTTTTTGTATACTTTTGATATTAGTATTGTTGCTGTTATATTCTTATCTCATTGTTGTTTCCAGTAAATTTGTCTTATCTCAACCTGTGATCTCTTTCTTTTGGGCTTTTACCTGGAGGAAAAGGGAAAGACAGTGGCAGTAGGAGCACTAAACTGGGGCATACCACTCCTAAACCACAACAATAAACTAAAACTGATGTGCTAAAATCACTGTGGATCCAGCTGTAGATGTCTGTCACATTAGAAACTGAAATGTTGTCACTTCATCCAATCTGACAATGACATGTTGGAGCTACTCAAAAACTATCTTAATTGACCACTGTCATTTAGTTACAGGTTTTGTAGGAAGAGAAAATATGATTGCTTTCTGTAGTGGGCTCCACTGGGTAAAAAAAAAAATACAAAAACCAAAAAACTTACAAACATCAGTAATGTGAATTAGAGGTCAAAGATTATAGTAAAAATGTCAATTGGATCTTTTTGACTGTTACTGTTTTGCCAACAAATAATGATAGTGTTCCAACCAAATGACAAAAAATGTTAATCCTCATGGAATGGATTAAATTTTTTAAATTAGTGCAAAGGTCATAAAAATGTAAGGATTATTGTCAGAATATCTGATTTATGGCTAGTCATTATAAAAAAAGACAGGTTAAGAGACAGGAAAATTAATACATTATAGTCAAAGACACAGCAACCCTGAACAAAAGTTGATAATGGAGACAATTGCACAGACAAGAAGTCTTAGGGTACTGATTGATTGGAGAAACCACTCAGGCATATCTTTGCAGAGGTTGAATCAGAAATTTGTAGTTGAAAGAAGGGAGAGGAATAGGATAAACAAGACTTCTCATATGTTTCATGGGAAAGATTTAATTTATGGGATAGTGGAGAAGGATTGTGGGATTACATGTGCAGAAGACAAATATATTTTGTCATTATATCATTTGGGCAGCAAATATTTTTGCTGTCTTGAAGTTTAGTTGTTTTATGATAGATTGACTTAAACAAACAACTCCTGAACAAAGTTTTTATCAGTTGTGATGAGCTCAATGCTGTTCTGTTTGGAGTAAATAGCAATAGTTTTAAGAGCTACAGTTCTTGCACTGTATAATTATTAGCAGTAATTAAATTTTATTTTATTATTTTATTATTTTATTATTTTATTATTTTATTACATTATTTTATTTATTTAATTTTATTTAATTTAATTATTAGCAGTCATTAAAATTTTATTATTAACATTATTTCAGCACAAATGCAGAATATAGCCTCATACAAGAAAACCAACTCTATCACAGCCAAAACCAGTACACTGAGGTATAAAAAGGAACTGCTTTCTGAGAAAAACTTTATTCAACCACATCCTTATCATGGTTAAGAGACAATTAAAGACCATACAACCTCCTCCAGACACACCAAAAAAGGAATCAGACCTAAGAGGTATCTAGTGCCTCTTTCCATAACGAGGTATGAGTCCTCTTACTGCAAAGCCATCTGACCTGCTATCGTGGGGTTTTTTTTGTGGGTATTATGCACTATAAGAGTGTGTGTATGATATTCAGTAAAGTGCCCATTTTTCAGGCCTAGATGTGTTCCTCAAATTCATGCTATTTGGAGGGCGAAAAAGTCAGCTAATCTTCTAGCATCAGTTACTTAATTCTCTGTCTGTTCTCTCTTGCTAGTCTGACTAAAATGCAAATAGATTTATCTGAATTCAGGAGTACTGGCTATCTTCTGTTCGGATGAAACTTTACCAGGCTTTAATGTGGGCTCACTTCTCAAGTGGCCTAATAAGAAGCATCTTTGTACGTGCTGCCCTGTGCTAATAGCAGCAGTTTACTCCACTAGGTTTACACAACCTTTCTCTTGAGTGAGGCAGGTCTGATTATGTGTCTCCTGAACAGCTGTTTTAAGCAAAGCAGGTCTTGACCAAGTCAGACAATAAAATGTACAAAGCTAGTAGGAGTTCAATCAGTTGAGATGATTATATGAACTATTTTCTGCAACCTTTCTTCTGGTTCTGAAAAATAGCATTTCTTTCGCATTTGTCTGCCTTTCCTTCCTCGAGCTACTTGCAGAGAAACTCAGGCTTCTTGATTTTTCAGTTCTGAAAATCCTTTAAGTCAAAATAGTTGTACAACATAGGACAGAGTAAAGAGGAAATTATATCATGGAAGTGTGTCAGTAAAAGTGAAGTGAGGATTGCCTATAAATCTTATCTGCACTTGAATCCCTAAGTACTAGTGAAGCTGTATTCCTTGTTTTGGACACATTCCCAGAGTGACTACTGTAAAGTGAGACAATTCAAGCCTTTCATCTAGACAGGGTTTTTATGGGCTTTGCATTTTCTGTGTTGATGGAATCAGTTTAAGGCTTTTCCATTATATGAACTGGGTCTTTGGACATTCATGTTTTATTTTCTGCCTCTCCCCTTGTCACACTCAAGTACCATTTCCATGTATGAACTCATTACAGTTCTACCAGGTAGAAGCCTCTGATAGGAAAATATTTAGCAGTACTATCCAACAAGTCCCATAAATTTAAATGAGTAAGACTTGAAAAATGCAAAAACCCAGCACTTTTTCAAAAGAACGGGGCTTTTATTCCAAGGCATTTTTCACTTCCTAACTAAGTTTCAAGTGCTGCAAAATACAATAAAGTTTTCTTCTCTTTCTAAAAGCTCCACAATGATCTATACACAAATTCTTTGGCCTGGTGTTTATTTTATGAAGTCTTACAAGCTTCTACAAACCTATTTATGTCACTAGGCCCTAACTGAAGAGTGCACAGGTTGTAAAAATGAAGTATAAGAGAACTCCTGGTTTCAGCTTCATAGATGACTTATTAGTTCTCTACCTGGTGAGAGGAAATGAAAAATCACATTTAATGATTGACTGTCAGTGGAGACTTCAAAGCTTTCTCTTCTTTTTAAAAAATCTGTTGTTATAAGTGAGTGTCAAGAGAGTCTTGAAGAGAACTGTAAAAGAGAAAAGGTGATCACTAACACTACAAAACTTTAGGTTTGAAAATAACCTCTATGCCTATGGGACTGAGGGACTGAGAGTAAAACATGGTATTTCTGGGCCTGAAACTCATGTTATGTGGCTTTTTCTATGTGTTTGTTAATAAATAATTTTCTTCACAAGTAACTATTAAGACAGAATAATAACCCAAGGCTTATTTTACTTGGGAACTTGAAGCTGAGTGTTCTTAAGGTGTTTGGAAGCCTGAAATTAAACCAAAAAAGATAAATCCTAAGTATCAATATTAACAAAGTACAGCATGAACAGTATGTTATATTTTTTCTAAAATACTTGCCTTTTCTAAAAACAAAGTATTTTTATTCACTTCTTCTCACCATAATTTGGAGGTATGCCCATACTATGTAGACTCGATTGTAAACTATATAACTTCTCAATTAAATACAGTCAAAATGTATCCTTAAAAACAGATTTTATGAGGATACAAGAAAATTAGTGTAAAGCTGTGCTTTTAAGTCAAAAATATTGGTGCATGTTTGAAGCTCTGAAGTACTAAAAACCTCTGTTAGACAGTTTTGGTGTTATCTTAACTTCAGCTTTTTGTTTATCTGACCTGAGAGTTTTTCCATTATATATCATTAATTGCACAACTCCATGTTCTTGAATTGGATGAGAGCACTCTGCCCTCTGGACTAATTGGTCTGACCTTCAGTGAGGACTTCACAGAACCACATAATTGTTAGGGCTGGAAGGAACCTCTGTAGATCATCTAGTCCAAACCCCCTGCCAAGACAGGGTCACCCAGTGCAGGTTACAGAGGAACATGCTGTAAATCCCTGGTCATTGCACAGCAAGTTTATTTAAAGGTGGCTTAAGGTACTGCTCTTCCCTGAGGTGGCACAAAAGACAACTTGACAGAAGTTCTTGGGAGGTCAAAAAACAAGTTTCACTGGCAAACAGTAGAAGATCGGGAGCTGGCAAAATTTCAATCAAAATCAAGCATTTCACAATGAATTGATTTAGCAGACTCTCACTTAATCTTGCAGTTTCAATGAGGATCATTTGGGCAACTTCAGTCCATTTCCCTGCACTTTTTGTTGTCCCGTTCCCTTTTATTGTTTTCACTTGGTTTAGGAATTTTCTCTTTTTTTGGCATTTCATTTTGTCAAATTCTTTTACCATCTCTCTGCGTACCATTTTTCCTGTTTTCAGGATTTTAATTGGAGTAACTTTTGCGTGTTTTGGTCCTTTCCACTTCACCTCATTTCATCTCAGTCCATTCGGTTGAAGTCACTCCATTTTCAAATCTTCCGGTTTTTTTTCAATTGCATTTTATTTGATCATATCTCCTTTCCAGAGTGTTAGACCTTGTTCTCTGATTTCAAGATTTCATTCCCTTTCCTGAAAGGAACAATTTCCTTTTAATGAGCTTACTGACTAGAATAAAATGACCCGTGCTCCAAGAATTTAACCACCAGGATGAGAAATATGACCGTAGGATAGCCATGGCAAAATGCCAGTGGAAATTAGGGTGTTATACTGTGTTTGAGTAAATACTGCCGGGAGGCCACCAGTTGGTTAGAAGGCTGGTAGCAGTTAAAGTCACAGATGTGTTTGTATCACTTCAGCACACCTAGAGCTAAGGATTATGAAAATCAAATAAGAATTAATACCTCAGTTGAGATGGTGATGGAGAGTCAAACAAAAGCAGTGATAAAGCTTTAGTTAAACTAACTATACACTCCTCTAAAATTTCCTGACTTTAGTATGTTTTCAAGCCTATGATTGGAGTATCAGAATGTTTATGTACTTCCATGTATGAGAAAAAAAGAAAGCAGCATTGTTTAAAAAGATCCTTCAGATGGGTTATGTGTTTTTTTAGTTTCCACTGACGCACAGAAGAATTCGTATGGATCTTGTTTTTAAAATTATATTTTAATAAACTTAGAGTTGTAATTTAAAAGAAACTGGCAAGTTCTAACTAGTTTTTCAATATTTATTTCAGCAATGTTATTGATGTAATTGGAGCAATCTCTTAAATACTGAGATATAGTAGTTTCTACAGCTATGTGTAAGCACAAGTCTTACAAATCTGATTGGAACATCAGAAAGTGGAATCCATTGATATGAATTATCAAATGTCTGAATTCCTTGCAGTTCTTTGCATCCTTCAAGATTATTCAAAATAACAAATTGATAATGACAGCAATGGCTAATATATTGGTCATGGTGTATTAGCAATTAATCTTTTTTTTTTGCTCAGCACACCATTTAGAAAGATATGTGCACAGTTTAGAAAGCTAATTCTGTCTACTCAGACGTGAGATTTTGTGATACCCCTCCAAATCATAATCAAACTACTGTCTTGCCCCTAATGAAGTAATAAACTTCTGTAATTTATTTCATTCCTATCTGTTTAATATAATTTAACATGTGAGGGTCTTTGATCTCATTCATAGAATATATGTCAGGAACACCTCCATATAGGCAAACAACATTCTGGCAGTAATCTAAAGCCTACATGAAATGCTTCTAGTGTGATTCTTGAGGTGTCCAGTGCAGGGCCAGAAGTTGGATTTAATGGTCCTGATGGATCCCTTCTGACTCAGGATATCCTCTGTTTCTATGGTACTAAGCAATTACACCATAATTCAAATTTCTTCATTCCTTCATTCATTTGTTCTTCATTTTCATTCATCCACTTAAATTGTGACCTGAATTACTGCTTGATCTAGTCACTGACAAATCTGAACCTAAAATTTGCATTTAACATCCCAAAGAGTCAGTGGAATTGTCCCAGAAAAAAAAAAATCCAACCAAAACCAAACCAAAACAAAACCAAACCACAAAAAAACCCCATAAAACCCAAAACAGCAGCAACAAAAGTCTTTTAAGTCATGTGATTGTCTTGGCTTAATTTTTTTTAATCAAAAGGAAAATAAAACTTACCCCCCACACTCCTACAACTGACTTTGTACTTAGAATTATTTAGAGAGTGCAGGAAATCTCAAATTTGTCTTTTCTGGAAAGATTCTGAAAACCAAAATAATTTCTGCTATACACAGTCTTGGAAGTATATGCAGCGACTGTACATACTGTGCGGAAAAAGATTTTGTTTTGTCTAAAAAATTGACATGTCTTTAAATTTGCATCATGAATGTTCTAATTATGCTGAGCAGAAAAAGCTAGCTTATACACTGCAGAAGTAGAATATTTAATCTAAATCCTATTCAAAGTTATAATGCATTAATTTGCACTTAATCTAAGGTTATTCAGCTCCTTCACAAGACTATGGATGAGATAGACAAATATCCTCTTGTTATTAAGCACTAACCTGGCAGCCAAATCCTTTCCTTTGCCTGGGGAAGACTAAATTCCTCAAGGTGTTAGCGTTTGCAGCAGAAGATTCCCAGGGGTGCCTTTTCTTGGTGAGTACAGCACTCCTGACAGAACTGGTGAGCTCTATCAGCCTGGAGAGCCAAGGGACTTGCAAGCAGAGATTCGTCTCACACAGGCAAGTGCTCTTGTCCTGCCCATCCTGCAATGGGCCGCGCTTGCCCCTTGCAGTCCAGAAGTCACCTAGGCATTAACACAGCTCTGCTGAGGCAAGATGTTTTAGTCTGGGCACAAAGCCATGCTAAATTGGATCTGTAGCTTCCAGGCCACTGCTGGCCTGTGTCTGTGAGCTCAGAATGCTGGTAGAGGAGCTCTCAGATGTCTTCAGGGAATGTGTTGGGTAGATTTATGTTCTTCTGGACCCCATGGAGAAGAAAGGCATCTTGTTAGACAAGCACATAAGGCTGTCCCCCAATAAAGCACAGCAGGGGAGAAAAACACAGCTTCTTAGTCCTAATTACTCCAATGTCCAGTCCAAAATCCTTCAATTTCTTGGGATGTTTCACAGTCATGGGCAAATTCATACTCCTTGTTGCCAAATTAGAGGGCAAAGTTTTGATGTGGACAGGGTTTCCCAGCTCTTTTGCTTGACCCAGGTCCATTTAGAGGTGGCTGATTGCACAGAGGAAAACCAAGCTCATTCAGTGATGTAACATCCAGGGTTGCTGGTGAGGAGTGTTAG
>VXBR01002495.1:23936-45080 GCA_013400215.1 Cisticola juncidis | reverse complement strand
GCAGGGCTGGGGGTGTTTTGGGGTGCTTTGGGGTGTTTTGGGGTACTTTGGGGTACTTTGGGGTGCTTTGGGGTGGTTTGAGGTGGTTTGGGGTGCTTTGGGATGCTTTGGGGTGTTTTAGGGTGCTTTGTGGTGCTTTGGGATGTTTTGGAGTGGTTTAGGGTGCTTTGGGATGGCTTTGGGATGCTTTGGGATGCTTTGGGGTGATTTGGGGTGGTTTGGGGCGCTTTAGGGCGCTTTTGGGATGCTTTGGGATGCTTTGGGATGCTTTGGGATGCTTTGGGGTGATTTGGGGTGGTTTGGGGCGCTTTAGGGCGCTTTGGGGTAGTTTGGGGTGCTTTTGGGGTGTTTTGGGATGTTTTGGGATGCTTCGGGATGCTTTGGGATGCTTTGGGGTGATTTGGGGTGCAGTGGTTTCCCCGTGTTCACAGCCCCGAGCCTCTTCCCGCGTTTCCTTTAAATCCAGGGTTGGCCAGCCCAGGTAGGGTTTCAGCGGGGTGTAGAATTTCCGAATCTGAGTCTTTCCTGAGCCAAACCCTAATCCTTACCTGGTGTCAGAGACGTGCAGGGCCCTGCCATGTCCAGAAGCCCCGGGATCCTGATCCTGCTGGAGGGAGGGCTGTGACTGGGCTGCCTGGCCAGGTGAGTACCTGGATTTTCTTGTGCTCTCTGTGCTTGTGGACGCTGATGAGATCATGGAAACGCAGCCCAGCACCCAGCTGGGAAGATTCCCGCTTATATCAAGCCACTAATTTTACTTTATTGTCAGTAGGATGTGGAAGAATCACCTGGTTGAAAGGTTTCCATTTTATCTCGGGCTAAATCGGTGCTGGGTTTGTGGTTTTAGAGCAGCTTGTGCTGATACAGGGGTTTGGGCTGCTCTTGGGTCTGTGCCCGACCCCAGGCAGAGACACTCTGTGCTCGGAGCATTTGCAGCCTCTCTTTCTCTTCCAAGGCTTAAATAAAGTGGTGACTTTTGGCTGTGATCTTTTTTAATGGCTTTGAATGTTTCGCAAGGTTTCCATTAGAAAATCCTCCTCTGCTGCAATCTGCTTTATTGGGAGTGTGTGCAAGGAATGGTGAAGACAGAGAAACACTCCCAGGAAATATTGGCTGCCTTCAGCCTGCTCCAATTAAACTGTGAGGAGCTGGAGGGAAATAATTCATCAGGAATTCTGAGAGGCTGAAATCCAAGGAATTGCTTAAATTCCGAAGCAGTGTTGGGAGCATCATTTCCTTTGGGATGAATTAAATTGGGAGGGGATGGGGTGCAGGACAGATGACATCAGGTTTGGGCTGCAGTAATAATAATAATAATAATAATAATAACAACAACAACAAGAAGAAGAAGAAGAAGAAAGAAGAAGAAGAAGAAAAAGAAGAAGAAAGAAGAAGAAGAAAGAAGAAGAAGAAGAAAAAGAAGAAAGAAGAAGAATAAAGAATAAGAATAAGAATAAGAAGAAAGAAGAATTAAGAATAAGAATAAGAATAAGAATAAGAAAGAAGAAGAATAAAGAATAAGAATAAGAATAAGAATAAGAATAAGAATAAGAATAAGAATAAGAATAAGAATAAGAATAAGAATAAGAATAAGAATAAGAATAAGAATAAGAATAAGAATAAGAATAAGAATAAGAATAAGAATAAGAATAAGAATAAGAATAATTAATGGGATGTCTCTTTTTAGCTTGGCTTGGGAATGAGGGACACTTCAGGTGATCCCAAGGAGGGAATGTGGGAATCCCCAGTGCTCACCCCAGTGAGACAGAGCAGGGTTAATGGGAATATTGGGTCAGAACTGCTGCTGGTTCCATGGATTTGGCCTGGGTTGTGGTGAGGAATAACAAGATTTTCTGAGAGTCTGGTTTAGGATGTCTTCCCTGTCCCTGTGGGTCGGTCCTGGTGCTGTCTCAGTGCTCAGGGCTTGCTCTACCAACGTTCCCATCCTCCAAATACCAGTGGAAAAATCCATTGCAAAGCAGTCCCTGGTAAAGGATGGGTGGCAGAGCTCAGAAGGATCAGAGGCTTTTCTTAGTCAGTGCTGGGTTCAGGTCCAGCCAAGCACCACCCCAAAACTGCTCAGTGAGAACTGATTTGTATTTGATACGTGAGGAGTTTCACAGCCTCAGCAGGAGAGAGTCTCCAGAGACTGTAGAAATTCAACTCAAACAAAACCTCAACCAAAAAAAGACGGATTTTTAATGCAGGAAGAAAATGATTGCCTTGCTGATTCCCAGAGGGATGGGATTGGGGTTCCTGAGCCCTTCTGACCCCAAAATGGCTTCAAACCATTTCAAACGGCTTCAACCACTCAAATGGCTTCAAACTGTGCCTTTTATAGCCCAGGCTGTGCCTGTGCCCTGTGACTGATGCCCATTGCATCCCAAGGTGGAATTCAGCTCCTGGAGTGCAGCTGGGAAACGCCTGCCCTGGCTGAGGGGTGGGACCAGGACAGCCCCTCCGTGAATCCCGGGGCTGCATCTCCCTGGAAAGGTCGTGGGAAGGAGATTGGGAAATTGCTCCGAGGCAAAATCAGCTCCAGCTTCCTGAGAGGAGCCTGGGGCTGCCAGGGGAGGAGGGACCCACAGGGCTGATTTTTGCTTTTTTCTAAGATCTTTTTTCCACTGTTTGTGAGGGATTTTCCAGACCTGATTTTCCACGATTCCTTTTATTTCCTTGGATTTCTCTGGAGCAGCACCTTCAGGAGACCCCAGCTTTGCACACCCCACTGCCTCTGGAAGGGCTAGGGGCAGCCTGATCTCAATCTTTTCCTATCCCAGTTCAGCAGCACAGCATGGAAACCTGCCCCAATTACACAGGCTGGAATAAAGCTTGAGGGAAAACTCCACATCCCAAGATGCTGGCAGGAGGATTCAGGATGCAGATGACTTTTGGAGGTCAGGCAGGAAATGCCCTGGCTGCTGCTCCCCCATTCCTGTGTGCCCAGTCCCTTTCCAGGGTGATGCTTTTGCCTTTGCTTGGGAAGTTTTGGGGAAGGGAAGGAAGGCAGAGTTCACTGACAGGGCTGGGGGAGCACACAGAAAGGGAAATATTTGTGTTTTCACTAAATCCTGTTGGAAAAACAGGCTGAGGGTTGGAGCAGCAGCTGGGCTGCCTCCAGTGGGGGTGGTGGGTGATGCTCACAGTCCTGGGGGATAATTGGAATAATGAGGGGTTGTGGCCACAGCCACAGCTCTGCCCTGCTTGCTCCGGGCTCAGAGCAAGGCACAGCCAGGACCCAGAGCTGTCCATGGGGCTGTGACAGCCCCACAGGGTCCCATGGACAAGCAGCTCCCCCTGGCCATGGAAAATCAGGATGGGAAAAGCCCTGGGGAGGCAGCTCCAGCTCCTGGAGTGTCAGGAGTTTGGGATGGCAGTCACAGGCTCCCAGGAGCAGAGGATTTTCCCATGTGCCAGAGAAAACCAGGCCCAGGTGAAGAAGTGCCTGGACAAAGGGGCCCTGGGTGCTGGGTGTGAGTCTGTGCTGGCACTGGGAGCACTGGAGGCTCCTGTTTTCCCAGCTTTTCTCTCCATGGATGAGAAAGAGCCAGGTCCCTGTGAGCCCTGTCCTGGCAGAGCATCCCGAGCAGCCCTGCTCAGAGGGGACACACAGGGTCACACCCTGGCACCACCTCCTCTTCCTCTGCTCCTTCCTCCCCGGCTCTGAAAGGCCTCACACACTTCTGAAGAGATGAAAGAGGAGCTCCGGAGCCGCTGCCGCTGCCGGGCAGGACCAGCGAGGGAGCACAAACCCATTTCAGGCACAAGGAGAACGAGGGCAAGGAGTCCCACCGGGCTCACGTGGGCACCGGCATCGCCTTTCCGCAGGAGAGGCTGGAGCAGCCCCGCGCTGCCCGCAGAGGCGGAGGGGCAGCTCCGCCGGGCAGCCCCGGCCAGAGCCCAGGGAGGCGATGGGAGCTCGGGCAGGGGGCACCGCGCACGCCGGAGCAGGATGAGAACCATGCCAAAGCCGGGTTTGTTGCTCCCCTCTCGGGCTCAGCCGCCGTCGTGGCCGGGGGAAGTTTGGGGAAAGAGGAGAGGAGAGTTTGGTGGGTGGGTTTGGGGCAGCCGGGCGCTGGTTTTCTTCTTTTTTTATTTTTTTTTTTTTTTGGTTTTTTTTTTTTTTTCTTTTTTTTCCTTTTTTTTCTTTTTTTTCCTTTTTTTTCTTTTTTTTCCTTTTTTTTCTTTTTTTTTTTTCTTTTTGGTTTTTGGTTTTCTTGTGGGGTTTTTTGGGGTGTTGGTGACCTGGAGGAAGTTTACCTTGTCCTTGGAGAAGCAGGGAGGGTGAAGTTCCTGAGCACTGTGAGCGCTGCGAGGAATCCCAGATTAACCAGGACTCAGAGGCTTTCCCTGCCCTCATCCCAATCACTTTAACTCTTAATTACCTATTGAGGGTCCAGATTCCCAAGCCCTCTCCTGGGTGCGTGGGGCTGTGGGGTCTGGGCTGCCCTGACCTCTGCAGTGCCCCTGGCTCAGCACAACCCCGGAGCGGCCCCGGGACCCCAAAGCTGCCACGGCCGCCTCCAGTGCTGCTCCTGCAGAAATCGGGATCAATGCAGGATCTTCCTGACCCCATTAGCGGCTTCCTATTGCTTTCCATTTATACCTGCTCTCCATTTTTGGCTCCGGCAGCCGCCTCCTCCGGGGTTTGCTGCCAGTGCAGGTTCTGAGGGGGGACAAAGTCATTTATTTATCCCTGGAGCGGGCTGAGGTTACAGCGGCGAGCTCTGCGTGCTGGCTGGGGGCGGGGGGCTCCTCTGCCTCTGTCCCGGCACTTTGGGAAAGTTTCCCATCGATTTGGGATCGGGTTCTTTATCGTGTTACAGGGCATAAGCAGGAGGGGATGGCTGCGTGCCCCGGCCCCAGGCAGGCGCCCGGACGGAGCCGGGATGCTCCAGGGGGAGGAGGTCACTCCACGCACCCCTTTTTTACACCTCTGCTGGTTCAGGCTGACCAAAGCACTTTCCGAGCGCTCTGTGTCCGTGTGTCCGTCCGTCAGAGAGCGTCCAGCACTTTGCAGCAGCAGCTGCTCCGTAAATCCCGGCGGGAGCAGCCCCCAAAGCGCCCGCTCAGCATCCCCAAACAGCCACGGCAGCACCTCGCGTCAAAAATCCATTTAAACCTTTTCCTGAATCAGGCTAAACCCCGCCTCGGGGCGCAGGGAAGATGAGGAGGGCTCAGCCACAGCCAAGCCTGGCCGGGTCCCAGGCTGTCCCTGTCCCTGTCCCTGTCCCTTGCCTGAGCAGCCGGCACCACCGCAGGGCTGATTTTGTCCCATCTGGCCCTTCCTGCTACCTGTGCTGGGCTGTTCCAGCTCTCCTGGCACCCCCGGGGCGGGACCCCGCCGGCTCCCTCCTCACCCTCGCTGGTTATTAAATTACATCCTGACCCGGTTAATCCATAGCTGATTAATTTTGGGCTGGCTATAAGAAAGGGTTCATCTGTCTCGTGGCGTGTACTGTATGTACTGAGCTCTCTGATAATCAGATTTTTTTTTTTTTTTTTTAAATATGAAAAGTACGGGTGGAAAAATCAGGAGGAGGTTTGAAAACTGGGGAGGCTGTAGGGGTCTGGCTGTGCCTGCCATGGGGTCAGCAGGGATGGACACTCCGTGCCAGCACTGGGAATCCTGGGGATCTTCCCCATGAGCATCTTTTCCTGGAGAGCTCCTGCTTGGCTTTTGGCACATCCACAGCCCTGGGGAAACTGAGGCACGGGGGTGGGAGTAGCCCACAGGACTCGGTGGCTGCTTGCTCAGGCTCATAATTTGTTTCCTGGTGCAATTTCATGGAATCCCAGGATGGTTTGGATTGGGAAGGATGTTAAAGCCCATCCTGTGCCACCCCTGCCATGGCAGGGACACCTCCCACTGTCCCAGTTTGCTCCAAACCCTGCCCAGCCCGGCCTTGGGCACTGCCAGGGATCCAAGGGCAGCCACAGCTGCTCTGAGCACCCTGTGCCAGGGCCTGCCCACCCTCACAGGGGATGATGTGTCCCAAATACCTCATTTAAACCTCTTCTCTTTCAGTTTAAAGACAATTTGTGTGTTTAAATGTGGAGGTTCATCCCCTAACCCCCCACCACAGACAAACTTTAACCTCTGCTTTAAAAGCCAGGAGGTTTCAGGTCTGGCTGCTCCTAAGCCCTGGGCTCTCCTGGGGCTGGAGAAACCCTGTGATTGCTCTGAGTCTCACCATAATTTCAGTATATTTTGGTCTCTTTTCCATTTCTCCACTATTCCCACAGCCAGGACTGAAAAGCAGAGGCAGCTTTTGCCAGACCCCACCATCCCCTGGAAGATCTGAATTATTCTTTCCTGTATTTTCATCATTCATAAACCACCAGCATCCCCCTCATTCTCTCACAGCAGCACAAGTTTGCTTGGAATCTAAAGAGTTCCATTTGCAGACACCTCTGCTGAGGAGGAAGAATGAGCCACAAATTTTGGGAGGGTCTCCCCCTGCAGCAAACCCAGAATTGATTTTCCTTGTTTTATTTCCTTGATTCCTGCCCCGCTCCATCAGTGCCAGATGCCCGGGGCACCTCACTAAGCTCCAAGGACGCTCCGTGCTGGAATCAGAGCTCGAATATTAATAACCCCAGCCCTAATCGAGGGCGTTGGAGGGTCTGGGCTGTGGTTTTACATATTGCAACCCCCCAAAAAAAAAAAATCCAGCCCTCCTGATGCTGGGGGACCGCTGCTAATTGAGGGGCACTTCAATTAGCTGGGATGAGAAATAAGGAAAATTCCCTTGGTGGAGATGCCGCGGAGCCACCTGAGCTCCATCCCAGAGCCGCGGGGCTGGAATTACCGAACCCCAGGTAATTAGCGCTGCAGAGAGAGGACAATTAGCGGAGGCTCATTAGTGCCCTGAGCTGCTCCGTGGCCCGACGCCGGCGCACGGCTCGCACAGATTGCACAGGAGGCTCTGGGGGGCACCGTTTTGCCTGAGAATTCAGGAAAAGCAAAGAAAGTGTCGCTGCCTCGTTCCACTGCAGGACGAGACCTGCAGGACCCCTTCAGCCTCCTCCTTTTCTCATTCTGTTCCTGCTTATCCTGCTTTTTCCCATCCTGTTCATCCTCCTTTTTCCCATCCTGCTCACCCTCCTTGCTCCCACCCTGTTCCTGCTTATCCTTGTTCTCACCCTGCTCCTGCTCACCCTCCTTTTTCCCATCCTGTTCATCCTCCTTTTTCCCATCCTGCTCATCCTTGTTCCCACCCTTCTCCTGCTCATCCCATGTCAGATCCAAGGAAAATGCTGGGATGAGCCGCTCACTCTCCTGCGCTATTTCCCACAGGGAAAATTAAGCTCCCTGTCCAAACAATAATTCAAGGACCTGCTGCCAAAAATTCCTCCTCTGCCAGTTAATCCCTCTCTGTTTTGGGACAGGCTCGGGGTGTTTTATCTCCCCTCTGGTGTCGGAGCTGTGCGTGCAGAGCTGCTGAGCAGCGATCTCGTACCAGGAGTTGCTGCATTCTGCTCCATCCCGGACTCAGGACACCCTCAGGGGTGTGGGATAAATCCCAGCAGAGCCGGTGATTCCAGGAGCAGGGGATTAGAGGGAAAGGAGTGCCCGGGGCAGCCTGGCTGGAGCGGGGATGGAAATCCTTGGAGCCAAGAGGGTGTTTAAAGTCACCTTGGCTGGATACAGAGGCAGAACTTTCCCGGGGGTGCCGGGGGGCAGCCGGAGCCCCCCGGGATGGGGGTGTTGTGTAACTGTCCCGTTTCTCGCAAGCAGGGATGTTATTCCAGGCATCTCCCCCTCTACCCATCTCCCCTGGACCACAGCACTTCTTCCTCTCCCGGGATATCCCCGTTATCCCCGGGTTTTTCTCCTCAGACCCAGATCTCCTGCTCCTCTGGATGCTTTTCGTGTTCAGCATTGCCCTCAGCCACATCTGCTCTTTGCCCGGGTGCAGGAAGGGACCCTGGTTGGCTCCAAGCAGATTTTGGGGAATAAAAACTCCAAAAGAGGTCAGATTTTGCCTCCATCACCCTGCAGTCAAAGCTGGGTTTGAAGGGAGATGGACACAAGCTGAACTGAGGTGCCACGAATATTAATTGAATTCTTGTTTTGTTAATAGATGCCCTCACTGGGAGGAGGGTAAATTGAAGGACTGCGGTCTATAGGGGTAGAGAAGTGGTGTATAAAATGATAAAGCCATCCTGAAGGAGCGGATCAAAGCTCTGGATAATCTCCTGTCCCTTTCCCAGCACGGGAGGCTGGAGGTGTCTGTGAGATGCTCCGAGCCGGGCTCTCCTCCGGGACAGGGAGGTTTAATGTGCTCATTAACGCCGTGAGAGGAGAAATAGCTCAGAGGACAGAAAAGGATGCTGCAGGGAGGGAAATCGAGGTGACCGGGTCCCTCAAGAGCAAAGGAACGTCACCGAGGAGGAATTCAGGAATTCAGGCTGGAGCCTGCGGGTAGAAATGTGCCACCCCCTCCTCTGCCTTTCCCCGCTGCCTGGGAGGGCGAGGAGGGGACGGAGGAGGAAGAGGAGGGTGGGAACATGACCTGGGTGAAGGATCCAGCCCTGGGTGAGGCCAACAGGGACGAAATCACCCTGGAGCACCTAAGGCGAGGTGGCCGTGAGCAGGAGCAGGCTGCGGAATGGAAAGAAAGGAAAAATAGGGAAAGAAAACAAAAATCTCAGTTATTTTAATGACTCATGCCAACCTGCCTGGTTCTGTCCACCCAGGGTGCTTCCTTATTAATTAATTAATTAATTAATTAATTCCTGGAGGTGACAAGCCCAGTGTCGCTGGGATGGCAGCCAGCACCCGGCTGCACCCGGGCCTGAGGAAGGGCCCCGTCCCTCCTCTCCCTCGTCCCCCACCGATGCCCTTTGCTGGGCTGTGCCAGCGGCACCCACCGCTCCAACTGGTCCCAGTCACCCCGGGGCGGGGACGGAGGTGTCCCACGTGGTGGTGGCACTGTGACCGTCCCCTCCTGGAAAGGCGCCCGCTGTCCCTACGGCCACGGGCGAGAGGTAGGTGGGCAGCGGGGGCTGCTCCAACCCCTGGGCTTTCCCCTCCCCTGCTCTTTTTAAGGCCATTATTTTATATTTCTGCCCAAAGGAGCCCTTTGGCCCTCTGGGAATCTCTGTCCCGGTGCCAGCGGTGTGCGGGTCCCTGTCCCCCCTCCCGGGGACCAGCTCAGACCTCGCCACGTCACGGACAAGACTTGTCCCCGCTGGGCCATGCGGAGCATTATTGGGGATTAAAGGTGGCATCCGCCAGAAGGGCACGTCCTCCCCCGTCTCGCCCGCCGGGTGGGGGCAGCGGGTGGGCGGCCGGGTCCCCCCGCCCCAGAGGAGGGGGCGTGGGGAGAGGGTGTCCCCAGAGGGCCACCAGCCCCTGTCCCCATGGAGCCCCGGCTGCTTTCAGGGGGATGGCGGGGCCGGACCCTGCCAAAGCCCGGCCCCGGCGTGCGGGGCTGCCAAGTCCGCGGTGAACCCGGGAGAGAGAAGCGTCCCCAATGACACCGCCCGCGCTGTCCCGAAGGCGCTCTCGGGGGTATGGCTGGGATTTTTTCCCGTCCCCGCTGTCCCTCCGCGTCCCCAGCAGTGTTTGATCCCTCTCTTCCCAGATGCAGAGATCATCGGCGCTTCCATGCCCTGTCCAGGTGAGTCCCGGTAGGAGCCGGTGTGGTGGGAAGAGGGAGGAATTTCCTCATTTCTCATCCCATTTAGGGATGATGGGGAGGGGAGGGG
This sequence comes from Cisticola juncidis, assembly GCA_013400215.1. NCBI lineage: Eukaryota > Metazoa > Chordata > Aves > Passeriformes > Cisticolidae > Cisticola > Cisticola juncidis. Next base: position 35,363 of record VXBR01002495.1, on the reverse strand, counting down.
GGAGAAGAGGCTCAGCATCTCCAACCACCTGCAAAAACCTTGGAAATGGACATTTCTCGCTGCAGGGTGATCAAAGGAGGGGGAGGAGTAGGGGATGGCAGGAGGGAAGGTTTCACTGGATGCAGAAATCCCGGTGGAAACAGCCCCGACTCCCTGGGATGTGATGGGTAAAACACAAACTCTCCCTCACAATGACCTTTCTCTTTCACCGCCGCTCTCCCTCGCGTGGCTTTGTTTTTTTGTTATTATTATGATTTTCCACGGGCAGGGATTTCCGCTGAAGGATATTAGTTAATCAGATTCTGAGAAGCAGATGTTGGGTGATTTAGGAGGAAAAAACGAGGCAACTTTCTGGTTCAAGCCTCGGCTGGAGCCCGGAGTGCAGGCAAAGATTAGGGAGGATGTTTTGTGGCTTTGGGATGCGCTGTTAATTTTGGTCTTAATTAAAGGTGAGACAGATAAAGTGGTTAAGGACAGGTGGGGCACAGACAGATATCAGAGTTTTCAGGTAAGGGAAGGAACCTCAGAGCCTTGCATCCCATGGGAAGCTGTTCCAAGGGCTTGAAATGGAGCTGAAAATCTCCTTTCCACATCCCAGCAGGGAGAACGAGCCCGACCTCCCCTCCCAGCCCTGCCCATGATGTGAAAATTGTCCCGTCATAGCCCCGTGCCTCAGTTTCCCCAGGAGGGGCGATGCCAGCGGGGCTCAGCTCGATGTTCATCGAGGCTCCAGAGCGAAGGAAGATTCCAGCACATCACAATTTCCTCTGTGACCAGAAATGAGATGTCCCTCCAGGGTGAAGTGCTGAGAATCAATCCCTCCTAATGCTCCAAACACTGAGACCACCCCACGGTGCTGCCTTGGGATGGAATCCCCTCTTGTGGCTTCCTTCCACCTCAGCCTGTTCTTTCATTCTGGGAATTCCATGATCATCTTTAGCTGCCCAGCTCTGTTCCACTGCCAAGAGAAGTTCCTGTACATGTGGACCCCTCTGGGTCCTCCCCCTGGCTAGGTCAGCTCAGCTCACCCTGTCACTGAATGCTAAACTCTGATTCAAACTTTATTTTATTCAGATTTTAAAATCAGCTTGGGATTTATATTAAGAAAAACAAGAATGTGAGAAGAGAATGATGTGGGCTGCTTTTCTTCTTTCCTTTAACACTCATTTTCCCCTTGGAAGTGCTTTATCTGAGCCAGGTTGTTGCAGTGTCCTGATGTTCCTGAAACCTGGGCTATCCTCAGCTCTGCGTTGCTGCTCTGACACCACAAATCATCCTGCCAGCCCCAGCTCCTCACAAAGCCACCCACTGGTCCAGCCTGGGATGAATCCAGCCCCAGCTGCGCCTTGGGCATGCCCAGCTGGGCACTGCTGGGGCTGCAGGACTCAGGTTTGGGGTCCTTGAGGCTCCCCAGCTTTGCCTGAGGTCACTCTGGGGACAAAACCACCCTGCTGCTGCTCCAGGTTCTGTCCCTTGCCCCAACCACTCCTCTCTATGTGTGCCCAAGAGGGAAATTCAGCACAGAACCAGCCTGAAGCAGCTCTGCAGGCCTGGATTTCTAGGAACAGCCAGGCTTGGTGGGTTCAGTTCAAGTAAAGAAACCTGCTTTGTAAATAGCTTATGATAAATTGTGGGATTTGTCTCCAAATCCAGAATTTCTTCTACTGAGGAGAGAGCGAGGTTGAGCCTTGTCTGGGTCATGGGTCCTGTATGAATTTCTGCTGTCAGGGCTGTGAAGCTGAGAGCAGGAGAGGGAGGATTTGCAGCCAGTCAGGCTCTTAATGCCCATTTCTGCAACAGATTTGGGATTCTGGCTCATCCTACCCCCCTTTCCCAGCTGTGTGTCAGCAAGGATGGATCCTCTCTTGCAGGGAGGGAAAACCTTCAGCCCCCAAATTGCTGCAGTGACAGAGGGAGCTCGAGGCACCGGGAGCAGCTCAGGCCCCAGGGGGGTTGGATCCTGCCCAGCCCTGGGAATCAAACCCTGCTCTGGGACCATCCTCACCACAGGACCGGCCCCGGCGCCACTGCTGCGGCTCCGTGGCCTCGATTGTGTTGCTATTCCTGGCAGTTGAGGGCATTTTGGGTTTTTTGTCTCCCTCTGGCTGGAGCTGGCTGGGTAAGGAAGGCAGAGTGCCCTTGGTGAGCAGCAGTCACGCTGAGCAGCTCCACGTGTCCTCCTGTGGTGTCTCATCTCTGGGAAATACATTTGGAGGGGAAATAAATCAGGGCACTGAATTTAGTTGGAAAGTTCATTTTAGGGGGAATCTCCACTGAGCCCTTCCCTGTTAACACCGAATTTCTCTCTGTGCTTCTCCCTGTGGCAGGACTGGTGATTTCCCAGCTCTGTAACTTGGCCTGGTTCCCGGGCTCCTCTTTGACTTGGCTGAGTTCAGAACGATGTCGGTGTGTGGGGATGTGTGCCTGGGAATATTTGGGGACACGGTGGCTGTTCCTGAGCTCCTCACAGAGCTGGGCTGGGGAATAACCCACGCCACGGCCTGAAAGGGGCTCTCCAAGTGATCCAAAGGCTCAGTCCTGAGCTGCTTCCTGGGGCTGGGAAGATCAGGTCTGTTGTGGAGGAGGATGAGGAGAGCTCTGGAGGATCTCACCCCATCCTCTGTCTGCCCCAAGGCAAGGGCTCCTGTTCCTGCCCCTCTTCTCAGAGGGGTTCTCCAAGGCTGGTGGACATTTCTCCTCCTGGCCTGCTCCTCCTGGGCTGTATTCCCCAAATCCCAGTGTGGTTCCTGCTTTGGGAATTGTTTCCAAACCATGGTTGACCCTTCTGCAACGTGCCCAGGTCCTCTTGCGGTTTGACCCAGGGGCTCTCCCACCTGTATCAAGGCTGCTCCTACCTTGGGACAGCTGTGTTTAAAACCTCCAGATCCCGCTCTGAACTTTGGATCCACACCTGGGAACGGATCCAGCTCTGGGATCACTGGGGAGAGGCTGGGGGGGACACCTGGATTCACCCCCACGCTCTGCTGCTGCCTGGCCTTTCATCCTTGGGTTCTGCAGGAGTTTTGGGGAGGTTTGATAATGACAAAGCCATGCCAGAAGGGTGTGCAGGACCCAAGGGTGAAGACATTTTGCTCATTAGTGGCACCAACACTCCCATTAACAAACAGGACGGGGCTGTGTGAGCCTGGGTTTGTTTCCCCTGCTCGTGCACAGCTCAGCTCCGTGTCCCTGTCCCTTGCAGATCCTCCTAGCGTGGGAAAGGCGCAGGCAGCCGGCGTGGGCCGCGGGGATTTCTGCTGCTGAGCTGATTGGCGTATGATGGACGTGGCCAGTTGGAAGGAGATGGAGGTGGCACTCGTCAGCTTTGACAACGCCGATCAGATCGTGGAGGATCCCTGCTACTCCAACGACCTCAGCCCCGCCGCGCAGTCGCGGAAAGGCCACCCCAGCTGCGCCAACCTCCTGTCCAACCTGCGCATCCTCATCAACAGCGAGAACGCCAACAATGAGACCATCTTCTCCAGGTTCTCCGCAGAGTTCAGCGACCACCTGGTGGGGGAGAGGGTGGGCATGGATGAGGGGGACCAGAGAGTCATCATCAACATCGCTGGCCTGAGGTTTGAGACGCGGCTCAAGACCCTCGACCAGTTCCCCGAGACCTTGCTGGGGGACCCGGAGAAGAGGATGCGTTACTTCGACTCCATGAGGAATGAGTATTTCTTTGACAGGAACAGGCCCAGTTTTGATGGGATCCTGTACTATTACCAGTCTGGGGGCAAAATACGGCGCCCGGCCAACGTCCCCATCGACGTCTTTGCTGATGAAATCACCTTCTATGAGCTGGGTGATGAAGCCATGGACCAGTTCCGGGAGGATGAAGGGTTCATCAAGGATCCTGAGACCCTCTTACCAACCAATGACTTTCACAGGCAGTTCTGGCTGCTCTTCGAGTACCCTGAAAGCTCCAGTGCAGCCAGAGGCGTAGCTTTGGTCTCCGTGCTGGTCATTGTCATCTCCATCATCATCTTCTGCATGGAGACCCTGCCGGAGTTCCGGGAGGAGAGGGAGTTTAGGTCCGCCCAGGAGCTTTCTAGGAACGTGACAGACACCTTGGTGTCCCACAGCACCTTCACGGACCCTTTCTTCGTCGTGGAGACCGCCTGCATCGTCTGGTTCTCCTTCGAGCTCTTCGTCCGCTTCATCGTGTGCCCCAGCAAGACCGAGTTCTTCAGGAACATCATGAACATCATCGACATCGTGTCCATCATCCCCTACTTCGTGACGCTCACCACCGAGCTGATCCAGCAGAGCGAGCTCAATGGGCAGCAGAACATGTCCCTGGCCATCCTGCGGATCATCCGCCTCGTCAGGGTCTTCAGGATCTTCAAGCTCTCCCGCCACTCCAAGGGGCTGCAGATCCTGGGGCAGACCCTCAAGGCCAGCATGAGGGAGCTGGGCTTGCTCATCTTCTTCCTCTTCATCGGCGTCATCCTCTTCTCCAGCGCCGTTTACTTCGCCGAGGTGGACGAGCCGCAGTCCCACTTCTCCAGCATCCCAGACGGGTTCTGGTGGGCCGTGGTCACCATGACCACGGTGGGCTACGGGGACATGTGTCCCACCACGCTGGGCGGGAAGATCGTGGGGACGCTGTGCGCCATCGCGGGCGTGCTGACCATCGCCCTGCCCGTGCCCGTCATCGTCTCCAACTTCAACTACTTCTACCACCGCGAGACGGAGAACGAGGAGAAGCAGATGCTGCCTGGGGAGGTGGAGCGGCTGCTGGCCAGCGTGGCCACGGGCAACGGCAGCATGGAGTCCCTCAACAAGACCAATGGGGGCTACCCTCGGGACAAGGCCAAAAAGTGATGGGTGAGGCCCTGAGGGACTGCGCTGGGATTGGCTGGAAAACGCATCCAACATCTGCATGCTCTGTTTTTTTCTTTTTAATAATATGCTGCTTCTTCTTCTTTTTTTTTTTTTATTTTTTTTTAATATGCTTCTTCTTCTTCTTCTTCTTCTCCTTCTTCTTCTTCGTCTTCTTCTTCTTCTTCTTTTTTTTTTTTTATTTTTTTTTAATATGCTTCTTCTTCTTCTTCTTCTTCTCCTTCTTCTTCTTCGTCTTCTTCTTCTTCTTCTTTTTTTTTTTTCCTGGACATTTTTCCATCTCTGATTTCCTGTGGCTGTTCAAATAAATACCATCTTTCTTATCTCTCTGCCCTGCCCATCGGTCTGGTGGGTTTTTTTATTTGATGCTCATCTGCTTGACATTTCTCTGTCCTGGGCGTCTGAGTGGAATTCCACACGCACAGAGATTTCCTCATTTGCTGGAGAGGAAAAAGGGCAAAATGACATGAAATGCTTGGCTTGGTGACACCCAGCTGTCCAGGGATGGAGGTGGGTCCAGCTCCCTGCTTTGCTTAACCCATTTTAAATTTTTCCTCCCCACCCACCACTTCAGATCTGGGTGTCTCACAAATTCCCAGACCTGCGACAGCTCTGGCTGAAAAATAAGCTGGCAAAAAGGAATGAGAAGGGATATTTTTAGCTGGATGAGTTCCCTGATCTGCCTGATTAATTAATTTTGGTGGCACAGCAGGGTGGGCAGCCACGGGTGGTCCCAAGGCAGCAGGTTTGGTTTAGGAGATGCTGACCTGGCACAGCCACACTAAAGCTCCAGGGCACTGCAGCCCAAAGCCCACCGGGGTTTCTGCTGGAAAACTGAGCTCTGAGAGAGGGAATGGGATTTATTCTGCAACAAACGTTCATTATCTGGTCTACAAACAACCCTGGGGACAAGCCACTGTGACATTTTATTGTCACTTCTGGTGCTGCAAAGGGGGCACAGAGCAATGAGAGCCAACATTTCCTGACAGCTCCGCTCCCTGTTGTAAAAGGCACTTCTGCTTTGCTAAAAATGCAAATTTCCAGTGGCACTTTGGGTGGGAGCAGCCAGCAACAGCTCATTTTGCCATTCTCTCCAATGCCAGCAGGTTTTCTGATAAAAACATTTTGTTCCCACTTCACTGTTTCACTCGATTTTTTTTTTTTTATGTTTTTGCCTTCATTAAAATCCCAGCTCCTCGTGCAGTGTCTCATCTGCTCTGATGTCCCACACGTGCTGCACAGATGTCTCATCTCCTGACAGATCCCCACCATCATTACACAGCATCCCTGGTTTGCAATTTCTGCAGTTTCATTCAGAAAGCAGTGGTGGAACAGGGATTGGATTTACTGCTCTGCTGGAGAACGTGGCTTTGGGCTTGCTGGGATTTTCCCTGCAGCAGAAATTCCACAGCCCTGGTGGGAGGGGGCTGTTATTTTGGGTTTTAGGGGATTTGTTTTGGTTTTAGGGGATTCTGTGCACTGTCTTTCTGCAATGAGGTGTTTTTGCAGCCCAGGAGATGGAGCTGAGACACAACCAGTGCAATTCCTTTTCCCTCTGGGACAAATCCCATTTATCACCTGCTCTCCCTGGTGGTTTTTTTCCATCCTTCCACTGCCCTCTTCCCCTCCCCTGCAGCCCTCACAGCATCACCTCAGACAGGAGAAACTATCAGAGCTATTTAATCTCCTCCCCATGGTGTCCAAGTTCTGTGGGGACGCTTGGAGAATGCACAGCTGGGCACAGCTGGAGGAGGCACAGCTGGGCACAGCTGGGAGCAGCACTCAAACATTCCCAGCTCCTCTCTTTTCACCCCTCAGTCCTCTCCAGCAGCTCTTTCACATCACTATTTTTATTTCATAGCAGGTTCTTCCTCCTTTTCTTCCAGAAAACTTGAATTTTTTCCATTATTTTGTATTTTTATTGCTGCCCTCCCCAAATTCTCTCCCAGCCTCTCTAACTGGAAGCACTTTGGGTGGTTTTTCCATGAGAAATCACCATTAAAAACTGTGATGAGAAGGTTTGGGCTGGGAAATATTCAGCCTGATCAGCCATGAGCACATTTCCACTCCTCCTGCAAACATGGATTGTAATGGTGCTGGGATGGATGGATGGATGGATGGATGGACAACCTGATTCTTATAAACTTGTAAACTTTATCCTCAAATAAAAGAATAAATGCTTCAAAATCTGGTATGCAGAAAATATTGTTGATTTGGACTCAACTTTTTTTGTTCCTGGCTTTGTGCTTCTCCATGGTGACACAAATCCAGCTGGGAATTGTGTGTGGGAGGGTTGGGACATGGGGAAAAATAGAATCCTGGGATGGTTTGGGTTGGAAGGGACCTTAGAGCTCCCCTCATCCCACCCCCTGCCATGGGCAGGTCTCAGGGTTGCTGTTCCCTGAGNGGACGAGAGCAAGAACAAGGAGCACAGGGGCCACTCCCCAATTCCTCCAGCTTGTCTCTTCAGCCCCAGATACTAAAAATCCCAGATTCTACATTTACATTCTATGATAAACTAAATACTGCTTATTTTGAATTCTCTCAGCTTGTGATTCTTCATACACTGTGGGCATTCACTGCCATGGCAGGGATCAGAGGCAGTGTCCTCCTGGGCTCTGTGTGAGGCTCTGACCCCCCTGTACAGATCCCAGACCCCCTGTCCGGTCTCCAAACCCTCCAGGGTGGCCACAGGGATGTTCTAGGCAGGCAGGGACAGTTTCCACTGTCCTGGGCGGCTTCAAGCCCTGTCCAGCCTGGCCTTGGGCACTTCCAGGGAAGGGGCAGCCACAGCCACCCTGGAGAATCGATGATTTCAGCTCCCCAGCTCTGTGAGAAAAGGACAAACTCAGAACTTTGGCTCTCACCATCCATTGTGGGAGGCCAGGTCCAAGGGGAATCCCTGATTGATGCCATGGGAAGGGGTCAGAGGTGTTAAACCTCTCCAAACACACCAACCTATTCCCAGCTTGCCCAGAAGAGGAGGAAAACCAGGCTGTGAATTTCCAGTGACAGCACTGATGAAAATCTGCAAGAACCCCATTTTCCTGCACAGTTTGCAGCTTTGCCCCTTCTCAAGCACAGCCCCAAAGCTCAAAGCTCCATGAAATCCATAAAAAACCCTCAGTATCTGTCTTGTTTTGGAGTCCAGCCCTAACGAGCCAATCTCCCATGTCCTTCTGCACAGAGGATGAATTCCCTCTTCCATTTTTACTGCCTCAGGAAAAGCTAAAAGAAGGCAAGGACTCCCTCTGCTCTATCAGAAAGGTGTTCTGGCCATGTTTTATCCTTGGAGCAAGACAAAACCTGTGAGTAAATGTGAAATATTTGCAGGTGGGAGCGACTCCCTCCTTTGCGCTCAAATTCCCGAGAATCCCAGAACGGTTTGGGTTGGAAGAGACCCTAAAGCTCAGCCAGTCCTACCCCTGCCATGGCAGGGACACTTTCCACTATCCCAGGTTGTTCCAAGCCCCGTCCGACCTGGCCTGGGGCGCTCCCAGGACGGAGCATCCCGGAGCTCGGGTTTGGCACGGCAGCCACGAGGTGGCACCGCAGGATCGGCATTTCCCTGAATTTCCCAGCCCCGGCTCGGCCCCTCTCTCCCACCCGCGCTCGGGAGCTTTTCCTTGGGTTATTCCTTCATTGGAATGTGCGGGAAGGGCCGCCCCGGCCAGGGGGATGCTCCCGACCAGGAATCCCTTTGCGGGAATCCCTTTGCGGGAATTCTCAGCTCCAGCGCAGGAGAGGATTGAGGAGCTGCCCCCGGCACTGGGGCTGTGGGTCCTGCCTGGAATGAGGAGCAAAGTGCAGCTCCCACCCCGCTCTGACAGCACCGATCCAGGTCCTGGCAGGGCTGATCCCTGCTGATCCTTCAGGTCACGGTTCCCACTGCATCTGCCTCATCTCTTGTTGCTCATAGTAAAGAGAAAATTCCTGTCATGGAGCTGAGGGCAAGTCCCCTGTGCCCAAAAATCCAGGGCTGGGTCATTCCTGTGCTTGGGCACAAGAGATTCCCCCCAGCCCGGCTGGGAATCCCAGGGATGTGTGATCCCAGGGGATAAATCCCACTCCCACCACCCCACATCACATCCTCCTCTACAGTCAGCTCAATTTTCACACAGTGCCAGAAGAGAATAATTAATTTACAACCTCAATTACCTGGATCTCTCCCTCTATCTCCCTGTTCCTGCTGGGTTTGGAATCTGCAGGCCCCACCAGTGATGGGGCCTCATTTACCAATAAATAATGGAGCCAGTCCTTTGTCCCTCAGCACTGCAGGAATGAAGACACAGCAGGGACCTGGATCTCTCTCCTGAATTCCTGCTGAGCAATTCCAGTGCAGCTGCTCCTGGGGAAGGAGGCAGCCTCCATTTTTAATAGGCTTGGATATGGATGGAGGCAATTTCCTCCAGAAATTTCCTCCAGAAAACAGAACTGTGTGGGTTTTCTGTGCTGCTGTAAAAACCTCACCGTGGGAGGCTCTGGGTAAAGCCTTTTCCTGCTCTTTTGGGTGGTCCAAGGGAAATCTCCAGCTGAGCCACATCCTCCTGGGTGCCTCCCTGTCCTTTGGGCTGTCAGACACCGTGCAGGGAAATTGGGAACAAACCCTGAGCCCAGGGATGGGAGCTACCAGGGCAGGAACTGGTAGGACGCAGTTGTGGGTCTGGGGTGGTGAGTTCAGCCTCCCTGGGTGGAAATTTGGGGGGTCCAGAACCACCCACTTGTTGTAACCCCAATAAATGAGCCAATCTTGGCTTCCACCCTCATCCCTGCAGCTCTCAAAGGCCCCAAGCAGAGCTGTGATGCCCAAACAGTCCTTGGCCACCACAAATGTCCACACCAGCTCCTTCCTCACTCCAACCATTCCATCAGAAATAAACGTGCTGCTCCAGCTCAGAGCCATGAACACTTTATTTGTGCCCAAAACTGTGGCTGGGTGTGGACAGACCCACCCAAATCCATGTCTGGGCTCTGGGTGTGGCAGCCCCACACCCCTGCTCCATCCTGGGGGATCTAAACAGCCCTGGCCAGCCCCACACGGTTGTTGGCCCGGTCGAAGATGCTGTAGTAGACCCTGATGAAGACATCTCCCAAGATCCAGAGGTCCCCAGAGGTGTCCTGGAAGCTGCTCATGCAAGATCCTTGGCTCTGCTGTGTTTGAGCACGAAAAGGAAGTTGGGGAAATGTGGGAATCTCCTCTTGCATTGCTCTGGAGCCCATCCATGCCCCATCTCCCGAGGGAATGGGAGAAGCCAGGGCCACCAGGGCCACTGGAGAGAGCAGAGGGAGCTTGGGAGAGGCTCCAGCTGGTTCCACTCACCTGCTCGGTGTAGGCTGAGGCAGACACGGGGTACTGGACCCCGTCGATGACAAAGATGACATCGGGCATGGCAGGGATGGAGCTGCAGTTCACACTGAGCTGCAGGGAGCAGGGGAAGGGCTCTCAGGAGGGAAATGAGGGTTCAGAGGGGAGACCTCTCTGGGGCCTTCAACCTCCTCCCGAGGGGCTGCAGAGGGGCAGCTCTGATCTCTGCTCCCTGTGACAGGGACAGCACCCAGGGAAGGGCTGGAGCTGTGCCAGGGGATATCAGGGAAAAGTTCTTCTCCCAGAGGGTGCTGGCACTGCCCAGGCTCCCCAGGGAATGGGCACAGCCCCGAGGCTGCCACATCTCCAGGAGAGCTTGGACACCCCTCCAGGGATGCCCAGGGTGGGATTTTGGGCTGTCTGTGCAGGACAGAATGGTCCTGGTGGGTCCCCTCCAGCTCAGGACATTCTGTGGTTCTCTCCTGGCTGGCACAGTGTTGGGACACCCCTCCAGGGATGCCCAGGGTGGGATTTTGGGCTCTGTGCAGGACACACATTGGACTGGATGGTCCTGGTGGGTCCCTTGCAGCTCAGGACATTCTGTGATTCTCTCCTGGCTGACACAGTGTTGGGACACCGCTCCAGGGATGCCCGGGGTGGGATTTTGGGGTGCAGGGCAGGGGTTGGACTGGATGGTCCTGGTGGGTCCCTTGCAGCTCAGGACATTCTGTGGTTCTCTCCTGCCTGACACAACCCAGGGTGTCCCGGGTGTCCCTGCTGTGAGCACAGGGAGGTTCTCCCGTGCCTGGCAGCAGCCTTGGCAGGGCTCTGCTGTGCCAGGGCCCTCCAGGACCAGCTCTCACCTCTCCATCCGTGCCCTGGATGGCCCCAACCGCGCTCTGGATGTTCCTGATGCCCGCGGGTGGCCCGGCCAGGAGGGAGGTGCCGGTGTCGAGGATGGCCTGGCAGCCCCCAGCGCACGCCACCTCCTGGCTGTTCACAAGGATGCTGTGGGGACAGAGCAGAGGGGGCTGTGGGACAACCAGATCGGCCCCAGGGAGGGATTTTAACTCCTTTTATAAGAGTTAAAGCTGGGTGACCCCAAGTGCTGCCTGTGAGCCTCCTCCATTGAGGAGTTGCAGGGACAGGAAGGGGGTCCCGAGCAGACAGAATTCCTGACCAGGGGGTCCCGTTGGCAATGGGGGTCCCAAGCTACACAGAATTCCTGACTGGGGGGTCTCGTTGGCAATGGGGGTCCCGAACAGCACAGAATTCCC
>VXBR01002493.1:219809-233562 GCA_013400215.1 Cisticola juncidis | reverse complement strand
TTCCCTGGACATCCCAGCTCCGTGGGGCTGCTGGGGCTGCTGGGGCTGCCCCCATTCCCTGGACATCCCAGCTCCGTGGGGCTGCTGGGGCTGCTCCCGTTCCCTGGACATCCCAGCTCCGTGGGGCTGCTGGGGCTGCCCCCATTCCCTGGACATCCCAGCTCCATGGGGCTGCTGGGGTGGCTCCAGGGGGAGCAGAGGGCAGCCCGGGGGTGAGAGGGGCAGCCTGAGGAGTGGGTGGGAGGGGGAGCCACGGGTGGATGATTCTCCTGCAGGTGGAAAGGGAGGAAAGCCCAGGTTGTGTGGCTGGGCAGGGGGATGTGTCCAGGAGGGCTTGTGGTGATGGAGGCCAAGGACTGTGGCACACAGGGCAAGAAGGGTTTCCAGGGGTGAAGCCACCATTTATCCTGGGCAAGGAGCACCTGGCAGTGCCACAAGGAAGACAAAAGAGTCTGCAGGAAGGTCACATCACATTTCAGTCACCAGGAGCCAGCCAGCATCTGGGGCTGATACCAGCTGGTGCCACGGCTGGCTCTGGCTGAGCTGGAGTGAGCTTGGGGATGTTGAGAGAGGTTCTTGTCCTCTTGGATATTTCCAAGCATCTCCCTGCATCACCAGAGAGGTGGTGGATGCCCCAGCTCTGGAAATGTTCAGGCTGAGGCTGGATGGGGCTGTGAGCAACCTGGTCTTGTGGAAGATGTGTCAGCTCTTGGAAAGTTCCTTTTGACTCAAACCAGTCCAAGACGGGGATTTTTGATTAAATGAACTTTAAAAGGTCCCTTCCAACCCAAACTGTTCTGTACCTCTGTGATGGGAAGAGCTGTCCCAGCTGCAGATCTGCCTTGGGTCCTTTAGTCCCTCAGCAGTGACCCATCTTTCCCTGCCCCTGGAATGGGATCCCTGCTCACAGACCCTGCTGTGCCCTCAGAGCCGCCCATCCCCGGCACTCTCTGCCCCGCCTGGCAGGAGCTGCTGGGCACTGGGGTTTGGCTGCTGCAGGGGGCTGGAAGGGCTGGGTGGTCCCCAGAGGCAGAGTAAACCTCAGTGCCCACTGCCTCAGAGTCCTCATGGGGAAAAAGCTTTTCCCTGGATCCGGATGTATTAGATAAAAATTCCCCAGCTCAAAACTGCTCTGGTCATATCCTGTCACCCTCAAGTCTCATCTCTCCTCACCTCCCTTTGTGTGAATCCATCTCCTTCCTCCACAGGTGTCCCCTCCCAGCACAGGAGGCTCAGGGGGACCTTGTGGCTCTGCACAAGTCCCTGCCAGGAGGGGACAGCCCGGGGGGTCGGGCTCTGCTCCAGGGACAGGGACAGGAGGAGAGGGAACGGCCTCAGCCTGGCCAGGGGAGGCTCAGGGTGGATACTGGGAATATTCCTGCATGGGGAGGGCTGTGGTGGAGTGCCCATCCCTGAAGGATTTCAGAGCCCTGGGCGTGTGGCACCTTGGGACATGGGCAATGGTGGCCTTGGCAGTGCTGGGAATGGTTGGACCCAGTTGTCTTTTCCAATTTAGAGGGCTTTTCCAATTTAAATTCTTCTTTGACTCTATTTTTCTCTTGCTATGCAAATCCATCTGGAAAGCAGTTTGCATGAAGGAGGCAGTAAAAACAGTTGTGCTGTGGTTTTGATTTATAGAATCCAACTGGAAGGCCCTGTCTGTGATCCCTGTCCCCCCAAGTGCTCTGCAGAGTTACTGCAGTACTCCCTGCACTGCTGGTGACACATGGCTCTGAGGGCTGCTCTGGCACACCAGTGCAGGCAGCCAGGCTTGGAGCAGAAAGGAATGGGACAGATTTTCTGGTGCTTCTTCCAAAAGGAGGATCAAATTGCTCATCTTTCAGACAACTCCAAGCTCAGGCATCTCTTTGTTACCCCCAAGGGGGTGGCAGTGCACTTTGGGATGGGAGTTTAAACAGCTCCAGATGCTCATGGGCTGGGAGTTAAGACTTGAGAAACTGCTGGGCTTTCCCTCCTCCCTCCTGTTACCTGGACAGTGAAGAAGGCCAAGCACACAGTTTGGGTTGGAGCTGAGCTGCAGGGCTGGGGCTGCAGGGCTGGAGCTGCCCACACTCCACACAGGGCCTCAGCTCTCCTCTGCCCCTGGGAGCAGTGGAGGTTCCCGTGGAAGAGTTCAGCTCCAGACAGCAGCAGGAGCAGCTCAGGGAGTCCCTGCGTGACCTGAGCTCTCTGGAGCCTCAGAGCTGGGCTGGACCCAGCAAATGCTCAAGGACAGGTCCTGAGAGAGCTCCAGGGTACCTTAAGAGGTGGAAAATTGAACTCAATCTCTGCAAAATAATCAGGCTTTGCATCAAATGAGGCTGGCTGGTGTCTCCTGGGAAATCCCATCCTCCTCGATTAATCAGAGCAGAGGAAATACAGGGCAGCCACAGCCTCGTGGGAGGGGAGCCTTCACTTGGAACATGGCTGTGAATTTTTGTTTTGAGCAAACACAGTGTCTGGGCCACCACTCTGCAGAGTTCATGTGGTCCTGTCCGTGAGAATTTTACATAAACGGTCAAATCAATCATAAAGGGGTTTGAGTTTCTCAATTCATCTTCTTTTACTGTTGCAGTCTTTATTGAACCCTTTGTTCTTTTTTTCCCCTCCTGCTGCCCAAGCTGGACCCCCCTAAGTGTCACCTCCACCTTATTCTACTGTGGCAGCCTTTATTGAACACTTTGCTTTATTTTAACTCTTGCTGCTCTAATGGAATCCCCAAAGGCATCACCTCCACCCTGATTACAGCTTTAGTGTTTTTTCTGTCCCTTGCTCAGTCTAGGGGAAGGTGTCCCTGCCCGTGGCAGGGGGTGGAACAGGAGGAGCTGTAAGGTCCCTTCCAGACCAAACCATTCCACAGTTCCATGGCTTTGTGCTCTGCATCCCCCATAGCTGGGCTCTGGGCCCTGCACTCTGCTCCAGAGCGCTGGCTGTGGATGCAATGATCTGTCCTGCAGCCAACCCACCTCAAAGAGGCTCCAGTAAGCAAATCCAGGAGGGAACTCCCAGCTCCTGAGTGCCTGTGTGTGCCTGGATGAACGGCTCTGGTGTCAGCCTGCCTGTGGCACACTGTCACACTGTGTCACACTGTCCTGTGCTGTGATTCCCTGTGTGAGCTCCGTGCCAGCCTGCCCAGTGACCCCCAGCCTCCTGCCTCAGTTCCCTGAGCTGCAGCTCCTCCTGCAGCCTCCCCTTCCCTCTGCTCTTCCCTCTGATGGTTGGAGGGTACAGTACAAGGCAGGAACCTGTCACAGGGCTCGAGGTGGCAGAACCCCCTGGAAGCCTCTGGAATGAGGGCTGCAGGTGAGGACAGCGTGTGTGTGAAGGGAGGGGAGAGCAAACCTGCACACTGAATTATCAGCATTGGACCTGTTTGTGTAAGGCCCAGACACAGCTGAGTGTGCTGAGTTTCCTCTGCCTGCTGAGGAGTTCTCTCCTCCGTGCAAGGTTAGTTGATTTGACACGAGTTACAGCAATTTCACGGTACATTTTTCCCCCCTTCCACGACATTTGTTTTGTTTCTGCCTCTTGGTAAGAGAACGTGACCCAGGGAGGCTGCTTGAGAGATAGAGTGCTCACCTTGGGCTGCTGCCACACCGTGCCATCCCTGGGGCGAGCAGAGCTTTCCTTCGTGTGGGAGAAGTGCCCGGGGGTCGGGATGCTCAGAGCCCGGAAAAAGCTCCAAGGTACCGTGACAGAGGGGTCCCCACAAGGGGCTGGGTGAGGCAGAGCTCGAGCTGAGTGTTAGGAATGTGTTAGGAATGTGTTGTGTTAGGAATGCAGCATCTTCAGAACAGACCATGCTGTGCCTCTGACTCCTCATCCTGGGTGCCCCAAATCTGGGCAAGACTGGGCTGGCACCTTTTGTTGCTGCCTGGCAGGGAATTGCTGCAGGAGAAGCTGGCTCTGTGTTGGACTCTGTGATCTCAGAGGACTTGTCTAACCTAAAAGAGTCTATGATTCTATTAATAAAAGCTTTGATTTCAAATTACTTAAAGGAAGGGAGAAGAGTCAGCTTCCCCTTAGGGGGCTGATGAGGTCACTGGAGGACTTGTCAGGCTTTGGAGAATTTGGAAACCTTGAAGCAAAAGTGCTGCCCCTTGGAGCTCCTCAGGGGAGCTTGGGTGCCCCATTCCCTGAGAATATGCTCCCTATCCAGTCAGGAATCTTGTCTCCTTTCTGTGATCACTTGGAATGTTAACAGGAACTGTCCTGGGATCAGAAACCTCCTGCAGGGCTGAGCTTTAGGGGCTCTCCTGCTGGTCTGGGAACTTTGCTAAACTTTCACCGCAGGAGTTCTCCATCAGGGCCAGAAGTTTTGGGAAGGGAATGGTGGAGAAGGTTCTGAGCAGGTTCTGGCCTGGATGTGGGAGATGCAAGGGAAGAGGCTCCCGAGGTGTCAGCAGAAGCTGGAGCTTCCCATGGTGAGGGAATTCCGGGGCTAGAGGAGGAATGTGCAGGGCTGTGAAGGTCTGGGAGCCGTTCTGGATCCAGGGGAGCCCTGAGGGTTGGGGTTCCTCCTGCAGGAGGTGATGTGGTTGTGTGCAGGTGAGGTGGCAGCTCAGGGAGCCATCTGTCTGTCAGGAGAGTGGGCACACATCCCGGGAAGGGCAGAGTCACAGTCACCACCCTCCTGGGCTAATGCCAGGAAATTTATCCCCTCTCCTGGTATTGCTTCCTTCTTCCTCCGACAGAGCAGCCAGGGCAATCCTTAATGTGTGCTGGAAAGCCTGTTGGTAATTAAGTACCTGACTCCAGGGGTCCAGATCTCTAATTGAGTTCATTAGATGCTATCACATTACCAGTAAGTTTTGATCATAATGGAAGGGCTGGAGCAAAAAACAAACTAACAAACACAAATTTAAAAAACCCAAATAGCAGAAAGAAATGCAGTGAACTCCCCAGAAGTGTTTAATCTGCAGGTTGGGTCTGTCCCCTGGGATGAGGAATAGCAGCATCTGTTTCTGGGTCTCTCAGGTTTTGGATAATGATGCAAATTCACTGTGTCCAGGTGTAAAATAAGGATATTTTTATAGCAGGGGAATTGTTGTGAGGCAGAACCACGAGACAGCATTTAACCTGGGGTATTTGTGTTTGTGGGAAGCAGCAAACTGAGCTGGGATCCAGATTTCTCAGCAGCATATGAGGAAGAGTGGGACTGCCTGAACCAAACCCTCTGAGCTCTCCTTATGCTCAGCAGGAACCTGGGTCAGGGAATGTGCTCTGGGAACCTTCCCCCAGCCCTGCACGGGCTCAGGGATCCTGCCTGGCTCTGGGAACCTTCCCCAGCCCTGCACAGGATCTGCCTCTGCCCAGGGCTGGATCAGCAGGAGCCACGGAGGGCCAGCAGCCCTGAGTGTGGAACTGAAAAGTCTCTGATAGAAGAGCAAGTTGGAAAACAGAAGCTCATTTCCCAGAAAAATACTGGGCTTTTTGGTACAGTTTGACTTTCGAACAACAATGACAGATCAGGAACTGTAAAATTTGAAATAAAAGAGCAAGTGGAAAATAAAATGCTTATTAAGTATAATTCCGGGGGATGAAAAATGAGGACTAAAATGGAGCCACAGATGTTTCTCTTCTGTTTTACCTGCTTTTATTAAGAAAACAGAAAATGGTCTTCCCAGAGGGACCTTGGACAGGAAGAGAAATGGAATTTGTCTCTCACTTGTCCCCTGCCCACACACCAGACAGGGATGGTCCCAGCAGACTGCAGGAAATGGGTTTGATCCCTCCTGGTTTTCACCTGGTTCTGAACTTCTCCCCTCAGCTGAGGGGAGAGGTTGGCAGGCCTGGAGGGGCACTGGCCCTCTGCAGATTGGTGTCACCCCAAGGACTACAAGGCCAATCCCAGTGACACCTTCAGCTCTTCCCTGGATTAGTGAGATGGACCCAGCCTAAGGCACCCAGTTCTCGTGTCCTCCAAGGAAGCAGCTGATGCTGGAGGGAAAAGTCAAAGACCCATCATTTCAGTCTGTGCAACTAAATAAATGAAGGATAAAGAAAATGAGATTAAAACATTATTTAGGGTTTTTCTACTTGCAAAGCCCAAATTTTCCCAGGGAATATACTCTTTTCCAGAAAGCAATCCAGTGAGAAATTTTTGTTTCACAGACCTGATGGCTCTAGTCCTAGTGGTGATGGGAACTGCCTGGAGCTGGTGACTTCTGGTGCTCACAGAGGCCACCAGAGTCCAGGAGCATTTGGGGCCACAGGAATTTGCCTGTCCCACCTGTTAAAATCCCTGAAGAGGTTTTGGCCATGGCCAGCAAGTCCTGTCCTGGGCACTGCTCACCAGCCAAGGGCCTTTCCCAGCTGGTGTGCAAGGGGTTGCTCTGCTTTGCAGGGGAGAGTTTGACAGCCTGGGGAGGCAGTGCTGGGCCATGTGGACCTGGGTTTGTCCCAAACCTTGAGTTTCCTTGATGAAGAGGGCAAGGCAGGGCACTGAGATCACCCCTTCCCTCCCAGGCACTGCTCCTCCCTCAGGCAGCTCCCACAAACTGCTGGACAAACAGTTCCAGTTCCATCTCCCCCTGCATCCCCCTCCCTCTGTGCTGCTGCCAGCTCAGGAGCAGAGCACTGGCAGTGACAGAGATGACACAGAGCAGGTGATGGCTCTGCCTGATCCGTGGGAGCAGAGGATGGCACTGCCTGATCCCTGGGGAGCAGAGGATGGCACTGCCTGATCTGATCTGTGGGAGCAGAGAAGCGTGGCTGTGCAGGGCACAGGGTTGTGTGCAGAGCCAGCACAGGGACCCCAGCACAGGGACCCCGGGCTGGGCAGGCAGGACTCGGCTTCAGGAGCTGCCTGGAGCCCTGCAGTGCCCTCTCCAACAGGCAAAGCCTTTCTGGGCTTGCCACTGCAGTGAGTGTGACCCCAAAGAGCAAGGGGAGGCACGTGAGAGATGCCTGGGGGTGCTTGGTTTATCCAGAGCTGGAGAGGGAAGAAAGACACAGGAGAGAACATGATCACACTCTATAAATACCTTCAAGGTAACAGTGCCAGGCAAAGAAGAGGATTAGTCACACTCCTGTAAGACAGGGAGGGGAGGAGAGAGAGCAACAGCGTGAAGCAGTGAAGGAAAAAGTTTTGAGTGTTAGGAGTGAAATGTTTAGGCTATTTTTCATTCTCATTTATAAATGGAAAAAGAAATTGCAGGGTCTCAGTCTGAGTTATCCTTGAGGCTTGATGAATTTTTTTCAGGAGAGTTACCTTTCATGGGCATGAGGAGTAACCAGTGCATCCTGTGTAGGGTCTGCAAGCCCTGGGTGCATCCAGGAGCTGAACAAGGGGCCAGTGTGGCCCTTGAGACAGCAGCAATGTCACCAGGCAGAGGTCACCCTGCTGCCTGCCACACCTGGAGTCGAGGGGTGCCCACAATTCCTTCCCTTTGCCCCAGTGCATCCCAAATTTGTGTTGAAGGGGCTGTGGGGAGAGGGAGCTGCTCAGCCCAAGGGTGCAGTGGACATTGGGTGGTGGGGCTGGGAGGGATCCTGGATCATCAGTGTGGGATGCTGAAGCTCTGTGGTGATGAGCCACACCCAGAGTCACCCCCTGCACCTCCCAGGCCCTCTGTGCTCCCAGCACAGGAGAATCCTGCCCCCAGAGCTGGCCCTGCTCTCCCTGGAGTGGAGGTGAGCAAGGCAGCAGTTTTGAGGTGACCTCCCTGAGGGGCTGGCTCCAAGTCAGGCTTGGACAATCACTCCTGTTGTCACCTTCCATTGTGCTGGGACTCAAAAGTAAATGTTTCCAAAAAATATGGGTTGCTGCTGCCAAGATTTTCCCCCCTCTCCTCAAGTAAGTGCCAGGAACTCTGTCTTCTCACAACAAATCAACTGGGCAAATGATGGTGTCCCTGGAGAAAATCCTTCAGGCTGCTGAGAATTAACAAGTTGATTCAACCAAAGGTAGACATTTTAATTATGTTGTCCTTCCAGCTGTGTTTTCCAGAGAAAATGAATCTTGTGTATGTCAGTCTGTCCCTCCCACTGGTTTTTGAGCCCCCTGGGCTGATCAAACAGAATCAGGGATTCATGGAATGGTTTGGGTTGGAAGGGATCTAAAAGCTCATCTCCTTCCATCTCCTGCCACAGGCAGGGACACCTTCCACTAGACCAGGTTTCTCCAAGCCCTGCCCAGCCTGACCTTGTTTGATAAGAAGTTTGAGAAGAAGTTTCAGATCCCACAAGCTTTGGAAATGGGAGTGAGCTGCTCCTGCTGCCCATTCGGGGAAAATTTATTTCAGAGCAGAAGAGGTAGGTGTGGAAGGAGGTGTGGAAATCCAGCTGCTTTCATAGTGCTGCAAGCACAGTCCCAGGGCAGTGTTTGCTCAGGAGTGTGGGGGGCTGGTTGCAGGAGCTCCCCCAGGCTGCATTTCCATGCTCTGGTGTCACCTGGGACTTGCCAGGGGTGAGGGAGAATCGCTCAGGGCAGCTGTGGCTGCTGGAGATGAAGGAACTGGGAAGGAACGGGCTGGTGGTGCTCAGGGGGAACCTCCAGGGTCTGAGTCCCTCCCCATGGGCAAAGCCTGGAGAGCAGGGGGCACCTGGCTGTGCCAGGGCTCATGGTCAGCTCCAGCCCTGCCAGTGCCAGCTGCACTCTGCCCCTGCCTGTGCAGGCCCAGCTGGGACACGGGCACAACTCTGTCCATCCCCTGGGCACAGCTCTGTCCATCCCCTGGGCACAGCCCTGTCCATCCCCTGGGCACAGCTCTGTCCATCCCCAGGGCACAGATCTGTCCATCCCCTGGGCACAGCTCTGGGCACAGATCTGTCCATCCCCTGGGCACAGACCTGTCCATCCCCCGGGCACAGCTCTGTCCATCCCCTGGGCACAGCCCTGTCCATCCCCTGGGCACAGCTCTGTCCATCCCCTGGGCACAGATCTGTCCATCCCCTGGCACAGCTCTGTCCATCCCCTGGGCACAGCCCTGTCCATCCCCTGGGCACAGCTCTGTCCATCCCCTGGGCACAGATCTGTCCATCCCCTGGCACAGCTCTGTCCATCCCCTGGGCNGCAGGGATTGAAGGAGCTGCCTGGTGCAGGGATTGAGGGATCTGCCTGGTGCAGGAATTGAAGGAGCTGCCTGGGGCAGGGATTGAGGGATCTGCCTGGGGCAGGGATTGAAGGAGCTGCCTGGTGCAGGGATTGAGGGATCTGCCTGGGGCAGGGACTGAGGGAGCTGCCTGGGGCAGGGACTGAGGGAGCTGCCTGGTGCAGGATTGAAGGAGCTGCCTGATGCAGGATTGAAGGAGCTGCCTGATGCAGGGATTGAAGGAGCTGCCTGGTGCAGGGACTGAGGGAGCTGCCTGGTGCTTTCTGTGCAGGTTGTGTGCACCCATCTGACCCTCACTGCCCCTTCCCCTCATTCCTTGTCCTGCTGCCCCACAAATCCAGAGCCTGATCCAGCAGCAGAGCCTCTGATCTGCCCTTTGTGTTATACAGGAATCACAAAGCAATAGATCACAAGGAAAAAGGGTGAAAGAGAAGGAGGGAAAGGACGTGTGCGTCTTCATGGTGCTTTTGTTTTCTAACAGTGTTGACATTATGTGGAGTAACCGAGTATAAAATCTGCCTATCGTTGGGAGCTGGTGTGCAGGGAAGATGTTATTATCCCAGCCTTTTATGCCTCTTTACCCTGTCTGCATCAGAGGAGATAAATGTGTAGATAGGAGCCCCAGCTCCTGTCTTTATTTAAGCTGTCAGGTACTGCTGCGTTACTTTATGATGATTGTTATGGAAAGCCTCCACAAAGAGATATATGTTTCTATATTCCCCCTTGTTTCCTATTTTAATCTATAATTTAATAATAAAAGAGATGTATTTCCCTTTATGATTTTTATTTGTAGTGTCAGTGCTTCTCGTTCACTCTTATTTTTCAAATAAACATTCACAGTCACAAAGCACTTAAAATATGCACATAATCAATCTTCTCTGTTCTCTTTTGGGCTCCCTTTTGACTATTATTGCAGTCGTACTTTAATTTACACATTAATGCATGGTGCCTTTGATATAAAGCACGTTCTGGGTGGGGACACACAGGGACACCTCAGGGACACCCACCCTGCCCAGGCCAGGCACATCCACAGAGCAGCCAGGCCAGAGCCCCCTGTGAGCTGGAACAGGGCACAGAGCCAGGAACAGCTCAGGACAGGCTCCCCCGGGAAACTGGGGCTGCCCCACCCCTGAAAATGTTCAAGGCCAGCTTGGGCAGGGCTCTGACCAACCTGATGGTGCTGAAGATGTCCCTGCTCTTCGCAGGGGGGGTGACTGTGTGACGTTTAAAGGTCCCTCCAACCCAAACCATTCTGTAATTCTGTATTTCTCTCACCAGAGCCAGAGATGCTGCCCAGGCTGGTTTTATGTGGGCATGCAGCTAAACCCCAGTGCCTCAGCAGCTTCCAGAGAAGCTCTTCCCACCAGCATTTGAAATTTGCCATTTCTGAGCTGCTGCTCAGCACCCAGCACTCCTCAGTGATGCTCTGAGCCTGGTTTACAGGGTCAGCAGATGTGGACAGCACGTACACAAGGCACAGAGCTTTGCTACCTGTGTTCACCCTCCTGCCTGGGACAGGGGCTTTCTCTGCCTTTCTTCTGGTTGAATTTCTGCTGCTTTTACGTCTCCACACCCCAGGCAGCCAATGGCCCCATGCTGGTGAAAGGGTTTGCTGGGAAAGGAAGGGATTGATGTATCAAAGGACAGAATCACAGATTCACAGATGGGGCTGGGTTGAAAGGGACCCGAAAGCACCTCCAGTGCCACCCCTGGCACAGGGTGCCCAGAGTAGCTGTGGCTGCCCCTGCATCCCTGGCAGTGCCCCAGGCCAGGCTGGATGGGTTTGGAGCAGCCTGGGACAGCGGGAGTTGTCCCTGCCATGGCAGGAACTGGATGGGCTTTAACTCACTTCTAACCCAAACCATTCTGTGATATTCAATGATGCTGTGATACTGTTAACAGAGTCTGGGATTTAATTATCCATCACAGTTTATATAATACTCAGAATATGGAGGTATTTTCATTGTGTCAGCACACTGAGCTTCCCATGGGTTCCTGGGAGAGTTGGGTGCCAGGGAAGGAGGGGAGGCTGTGGGCCTGACCCAGATATCTGCTGAACATCTAGACAGATACTGGGTGAGCTTGCTTGAGCTGAGCTCACCACTGTGATTTCTCTGGTCCTTGTTCTCCCTAAGTCCAGTGGCCTTCCCTGCTTGAAACATTCCAGGCACTGCAGCCATGGGCTCCAGAAAGCACCACAGGAGTGACCAAGGCTGAAGCCAGCAAAGGGCTCCTGAGCTGGTTCTCTCCTGGGTTAAACAAAGGTCATTGAAAACATCTCATTCCTTCCTCTGCAAATAAGTGTTTCTCATCCTCTGTGGAGACTCAGAAAGCTTTGTCTTTTGGGGACAAGTATCTGCCTTCTGTTTTGTTTGTATTTTAGGATTTAAAATTATGTCACAGCCTTTACAGAGCTAAAAATGTTCAAGGGGCAGGAGAGGGGCAGCCTGGGGAGCTGTGGCTCTGTGGGGTGGGCACTGTGGGCAGACCCATCTCCCCAGGTGCCCCCCGTGTTGTGCCAGCATCCTTGCAGGGAGCTGGGAACAGCAGCTGCCTGAACCATCTCCAGGCAGGAACTTGGCACCACTTCAGATCTAAAATACAGACAATTAGTGGAAGTGGTTTCAGTCTCGATTATTTCCCTCTTATGGCAGAAAAAGCATCTGTGGAAAGCTGGACAGTTTATTTCCAAGAGTGTTGAAATCGTGGCCAAAGGGAACAGGAGGGAATCCCAGAAGTGGCTCCACATCCCTTATTCCTGCTCAGCTGAACCCTGTGCCAGGCAGTGCCCAGCCCTGTCCAACACTTTCTCAAGGCTCTAGAATCTCTAATAAGAGTTACAGGAGTTGTCAGCAATGTTTTTACTCTGTTTGGTTTAAATGCAGTCACTAACATCCAAATCAAAGGAGTTACATATTTTAGAAAAAAAATAGGAGCAGTGAACAGCTACAGAAATGACTCCTTCTGGTCTCAGGCTGAAACTTCCAAGAGAGGAAAGCGCATGAGAAGAGCCGTGGGACACACAGAGTCTAACACAGACACATCTCTGTTGCAGTGAAGATTTCTCTCCTGGGTGAGCTGATGTTTGTGTCTGCTCTCAGCTCCTGTGCCAGGTCACAGGCTGCAGGCTGTGTCTCCACATCCATCACTCCTGGCAGCAGCAGTGGGAGGGTCCTGGAGATGTCCAGGGTGGCCGAGGGCTCAAAGCTGCTGCCCCAGAGCACTGGAAGCAGGGAACAGGTTTGTCTGCAGCACGGGAGAGCAGGGGTGGAGAGCTCTGTTCTGTCCTCTCCTTGCAGTTAAACTGGCAAGGGGCACAGACCTTCCCAAGGCACAGCATTTCCCAAGGCCCAGGAAAACTCTGCAGACCATAAACTGTGCTCCCTGCACCCCTGCACAGACCATCCCTTCCAGAGCATTTCCCAAGGCCCAGGAACACTCTGCAGACCATAAACTGTGTTCCCTGCACGCTGCCCCACAGTGGCTGCTCTGGGTGTCCCTGGGACAGGAACCCCACCCTGCCCACCACAGTTTCCCTTCTCCACGGACCAGCTGCAGGACAGGCTCAGCAGAGGCAGAGGCGTTTCCTTCCCCAGGGACCTGCACCCACCTTGTTGCTCAGCACCCAGGGCTGAGGGATCTGCACCCAGATCTGAGGGATCTGCACCCAAATCTGAGGGATCAGCACCCAGGGCTGAGGGATCTGCACCCAGCTCTGAGGGATCTGCACCCAGCTCTGCAGGACCTGCACTCAGCTCTGCAGGACCTGCACCCAGCTCTGCAGGACCTGCACCCAGCTCTGCAGGATCTGCAGTGTTTTGGAAGAGCTTGTCTGGGGTTACCTGCTGTAGTCCTGGTCCATCCAGCCCTCCATGTCTCTGCCTCCCTGTGGGAGTTGTTGCTGGGACTGACAGCAATGACAGAGGCTGTGAAGGACTGGAGTGGGCTCAGCCCCACCACTGGCCTGAACCTCTGAGGAATGACACATAATCTTATTTTGTCTTTCTTCCTACACAGGCAAGGAAAGTGCAGATGTTTTGGCTTCATGTAGGAAATTATTCCAAAGCTTATGTGAGGGAATGACCCAGCTTGGTCCCACTGCAAAGCTTTGTCCTCCTCCACCCCGGCCACCTCCCCTGGCAGTTTGTGACAGCCAAATTCTACCTGTGGCTGTGTCACAGGCCCTGAAAACCTGGCCATCTCCCCAAAGCCTGCCACACCAAACCCCAGAGATGTGTCCAGCCAGAAGGTTTGCAGAGAAAATGAGGTTTTTTTCTTCCTGGCTGGCTTCCATCAGCAGCAGCTCCCGCTCTCCAAGGCACATCTCAATTAATTAATACAGTCAAACCTTATTAGAGACAATCGTTGGGCAGAAATTATCCAGCCCAGAGTTCTCTTTGCTTTTCTCCTTGTTACTTCTCACCGTTGCTTTCCTCCCTGGTGCCTTTCTCTCCAGTGAAGCATCTCCTGCAAGCCTGGTGTGGGGTGGGAGCTTTTCAGCCTCGAGCAAGGGCTCAGCCCAAAGCCCAGCCCAAAGCCCAGCTGGAGACAGGGTCCTGAGCAGATCCCAGCACAGCCTGGGCACACTGGATGCCACCATCCACAGCTGGGCAGCAGCAGGATGTGGAAGGGAGGGAGGGAGGAAGGGAGGAAGGAAGGAAGGAAGGAAGGAAGGAAGGAAGGAAGGAAGGAAGGAA
>VXBR01002493.1:177332-219768 GCA_013400215.1 Cisticola juncidis | reverse complement strand
AGGAAGGAAGGAAGGAAGGAAGGAAGGAAGGGAGGGAGGAAGCAAAGAAGGAAGGGAGGAAGGGAGGAAGGAAGGAAGGGAGGAAGGAAGGAAGGAAGGAAGGAAGGAAGGGAGGGAGGAAGCAAAGAAGGAAGGGAGGAAGGGAGGAAGGGAGGAAGGAAGGAAGGGAGGAAGGAAGGAAAGAAGGAAGGAAGGAAGGAACCCAGACCCAGCACACCCAAAGCCCACATCAGCAAGAGGAAAGGCAGTTTGGTTCTGTGTCAGCAGGCACAGCTGCTGCAGTCCCCGGGCTGCTGTTGTGACACTTTGGGAAGCACCAGAGTGCAGGCAGGCCAGGCCACAGTCCCCAGGCTGTGAGGGAGGGGCGGAAGCTCCAGGGCAGTCCGTGAAGATGGGGCAGCAAGACCCCCCTGCCATCCTCCCTGGAGAGAGATGCTGCTTCCCTGGGAGCTGGGCTGGGCTCTGCAGGGGCACCTGGGGTGCCCTGGCCCAGGAATGTCCCCAGGCTCAGCCCCTGCCCTGCAGCTGCCCCAGCAGAGCCGTGGCCACGAGCAGGGTGTGGGGCTGGGGCTCAGGGCTGGCAGCTGCCCCAGTGCCCCCAGCCAGGGAAAAGAGGAAAAAGAGGCTGCAGGTGGCTGAGACACAGCCTGGGTGATGGAGGGTTGGTCCCCAGCAGGGAGAGCCGTGTCCCAGGCCGGGCAGAGCTCTGAAAGCAGCGCTGGCACAGCAGGAGCAGAGGCTGCTTTGTGTCCCTGCATAAATGAGAGGCATTTTCCAGCGCAGTCAGGGCAGAGCTTGTCAACAGCCTCAAATTATTGTTATTATTTTCTTTTAACAGGAATGCAAATATGTCAGCCTTTCTAGGTGGCTTCATTAAGTACCCAGCACATCACTCAGAGCCTCACAATTCTTGTCAAGTACCAACATCCCCATCCCCGCTCATTGCAGAGTCTGAATTCCTCTGACTCTGTCTCGTGATGACAAACAGATTCAGAATAGGATTGAAAAAATATCCAAAAGATAATAACAGTTGTTTTTCCTCCTTACAGCTGCTAAATAGCAGAGAAAAGACATGCCAGGGTCAGTGCAGCTCACACCCCGAGCAGCTCAGTGCTTTGTCATTGTGGTACAGATAAAGACTTAGGGCTCATCCTGGGGCTGAATGGATTTGTTCTGAGCCGTGGGGCAATGCCTCATCCCCTCTGTGCTGGAAGGAGAAATTCCCACCTTTCCCATTTTGCTGCTTCTTGATTGAAGAGGAGGGAACAAGAACAGTGCTGCAGGGTCATTATTAAAGCTGATCAAGCCAAGACCAAAATAAATGGACTAACAACAGAAAAATCCTTTTTTACATAAAGGTCTTGATTAGTCGGGTTATTTTCATAAATGCATTGAACTGTTCTTCGACCCTCAGGATGTGACATTCCATTTCCTAGGAACTTCATCCACCTTCTCCCCAGGGATCCAGTGAGGGGTGTCCTTCACTTTGCCTTGTGTCTCAAACAGGGACCCCACAAGTCTGACCCGTGTTTGCTGCACCCTTTTGGTTGCCCCAGCATCTCAGAACCTTCCCTCTTGTCGAGTCCACCTCCATCCCTGCCAAGGGCTGTCCAGGCTGGTTCTCCTTTCCCCCTGCAGCTCCCTCCAGTGTGAGGTAAGAAGCTCCTTCTCCTCTCAGGCTCATCCCACTGAGAAGAACTCCTTCAGAGCCCTCAAAACACAGGACAACCCAAAATTCTTGAATGAGTGAAGCACGGAGAGGGGCTTTCTACATCTTCTTCGAGTATGGGGACCTCAGCTGAGAGATTCTGGAGCATGGAAGTAAACACAGTTATACACAGGGGATTTTCAGAAAGACAAGTCATGATCAGTCACCCTGGTCCTGCATTTCAAGATCAGTGCCAAAAATGTGTTAAGAAGGCACAAAGGGGGGATTGCTCCAGATGTGGGTGGAGAAGACTGTTCTGGCTGATGTGCAGGGAGAGGCAGATTTAGGTGTATTTTAGCAGCACTATGCCTAAAATGCCTGAGCCTTGACTTACATCTGTAGAAAAAAAAAAAAAAAAAAACCAACACCCCCTGGGCTCTTTACCCACGGTCTTTGGCTTTTCACAACAAAAACTTTGCTAATGTCCAGAATTACCTGGCTGTGGGCTTCTCATCCCCCTCAGATGACCTGCATGTGAAGTGTCAGCATAAAATCTGACTTGAGTTGTAAATTCACCTTTGAAGCACTCATGTCTTCACCCCAAGGCCCCCAGAGCAGAGGAACCCTTGTGCATCCCTGGCTCCCCTGGTACAAACACCCCTCTGAGGGTTCAGCACCTTGATCTCCTTGTGCAGCATCGGGGGCTGGAGGCCTCAGCTTTGTGGGTTTTCTTTGCTATCTGCACCTTAATATGCAAATGGATTGTTCTGTGGGTTTGGAATGGTCTGCAGAGTTCTTTGTGAGACCCCAAAATCCTTGGCTTGGGAGGTGCTGCCAGACACAGTCCCATGCCAGCTGCTGAGGGAGGGTTTGGTTTATCTGCTCTGTCAGCAGAGGTGCAGCCTGAGGGCTGTGAGTGCCCACCAGGCTCCAGCAGTGCCCACGGATCTCCCAGGGCTTGGGCACCAGCAGCCTTCATCCTGGGAGCAGGAATAAAGGAGCTGAAAACAAGGATTTAACTCAGCAACTAAGCTAAAATGAAAATCCATCTCGAGCTACTAGTTAATGGGCAAAGATTGGCTGTGCAGACTTGGTGGCTCTTGGGGGAGATCTCTCTTCCATCCATTTCTTGGTCTCTGGGAAAGCAACCCCCTCAATTAAAAAAAAAAATGAACTCTCAAATTCCTTCAAGAGCAAGTAAATGCTGGGGAGGAGTTGCTGCTTTCAGGGTCATAGCCAGGGGCCTGTCAGGGAGTATTTCATGCAGGTTTTTCAGCATCCCAGCCTAGAAATTAATAAACTTGGAAAGGAAAAGGAACATGCCTGACCCCAGCAAAAAGGAAACCCTGTTTAGTGCTGCTGGTCCCAGTACAGTGGGGTCTGGGGCCGTGGGGGTTTCTAACCCTGCTGGGGGCAGAGGAGAGGCTGTGGTGAGGGAGAGGACTCTCACAGTTTCCCCTTCAGAGCCTGGGTCACAAACATGACACTGACACTTCCTGGGGTCTCTGTCAACCCAGGGTCTTGTTTCCTTGTCCATTTGTCCCCATGGGAACAGTCTCTCCTCAAATCTAAAAGCAAACAGCTGAAAAACATTATGTATTTTACATATTTGCAATGGATTTCCTCCTACCTACACTCTCATTTTCACTCTTTTTCCCCCTCAAAAGTCTGACCTTAAGGCAGAGAGAGTGATTCTGGAAATTTTACTTATGGCTGCAGTTGTCCTGTGGCTCAGGGCTGTTGTTACATGGCCACTCCAAATATCTCTTGATATTTTCCTTTCTATCTTCATTTTTTCCTAATCCAAGAAAAGATCCAGTAACCGAAGACATATAGTTAAATCATCCAACTCTATTTCCCCCCACAACCCCCCCATTTCTCTTGTTTGCATAGGACAAGTCTGTTGGCATCATAAAAGGTTATTTCTCTCTTTTTGCAGCCGTTCTGTCATTTTTTTTTTTCTTCATTTAAAATATTTTAAGGAGCCTTTTACTCTGCACTACACAGCATTTGTTTTGCACGTTGTATCAAACACCCATTGTATTGTATTTATAGTGTTTAAAATATCAGAACTTTTCTCCTCCTGAACAACCCTTCAATAGGGGCAGCCCTGGGATGGGTGATTTTTTTCTCTTTATTTAGCCTCTGCCCAGGAAGAAGGTTTACAGGCTGGTGAGTCACTTTTTGGGTTCTGGGGTGTCACAGGACAGTCAGAGCAGCCACAGCTGCGACAGCAGCACTGCCAGGCACCAGGTGGAAGCTCAGTGATGGGAATTTCAACATGAAATGTGTGTCAAAAGTAAATCTGAAGGGATGGAATCCCCCTCCTGTCTCTGCTTTGTGCAGATCCTCCCTGTTCCTCCAGGGGGATCATTTTCTGGAAGTTCCAGGGTTCATGGGGTCTTCTGCAGTGGCTCAAGGCAGCAGATGTCAGGTAGACAACCCGAGGAGCTCCTCTCAGCAGGACCTGGGGATGTTCTTGTGGATCTGTGGAGAAACTGGGCATGTTCCCCAAAGAGACTCCCAATAAAATGGGATGGTTTCCAATGCCCAGGGCAAAAGGCAGGGGAAAAAACCACACAAACCAAATTAAAGAGCATAGCAGTGATACAGAAATAAACATGGGAGTACCCACACCCAACCCCCAGACTCCCAGCTACATTCTCCCCTTTTCATCCCATGTTTATGAGGGATCTCTGCTGACGCAGCTGCGCTGAAGTTCTGGCTCAACAATTTTAAGTAGCCAGCATTCCTTTAAAAGAAACACGGTGCCTGCAAAGGCTTTTCTTCCTCCTGTCCGCCTTCCCACCAGAATAAAAGATTCCCCCACATAGCAACTGGCCAAAATGGAAATTGCCCATGCTTTTCCCTCAGGAATGCACAGCCAAGCAGCTGTGGTGTGGTCTCAGCTGGGAAGTTCGATTTTATTCTGCCATTCAGCCCAGGTGCTCAATAAAAAATGCAAGAGCGACAACAACAACAACAAAAAAATCAAAAATCAAAGGGCAAGGGAAGGGAATTTTGCTGCCAGCTAAACAGCTCCTTTTAATCTGGGCTCCATCCTCCTCCTTTTGAGGGCAATGGTGTTGCTGTTAAAGTCGGATGAGAGGGAGAGATGTGATCCCAGGTGTGCGGAGCTGGAGTGGTTTGGGGAGATAAGATTTAATTTTCAGAGGCAGAGGCTGGAGCTTTGTTGTTTCAGAGGAGGGGGGTGTGTGTTGGGGAGGCCACAGGAGCACGAGGGATGTTTGATTTCCCTGGGTGTCAGTGCAGAGCGGGCCTGGAGCTGTGTGGGTATCCAAGGGCAGATCCAGCTGGGAAAAAGCAGCTCCTGTGGTTCTGGGGGGGCCTTTGGTCTGAAAGCTTCCATTCCTTGTTAGAAAGGGATGGGAGCTCCTCGTGATACAGCCCTGCCCCGGGGCAGCTCCCACAGCCTTCCCCTGCCTCCTGCTTCCCCTCGGTGGCTCTGAGCTCCATCCTTCCCTCCCAAACTGCTCGTGGAGGAACCTCCATGTCTGGGCTTCCCTCTCCTGGTCCCTGGGGGTGGCTGGAAGCGGCTTCTGCTACGGATGAAAACGCTCAGGGACATTTGGCCAAGGATGTTTTGGAGGAGGGTTGGAAATGCCGGGTGCTGTGCAAGTCCAGTTTTTCCAGAGGAGTCCCTGGACACCAAATAATCAACTTCACTTGGACGGCTGCTGACTCACCCTCCTAGTGCCTGGATTTTGGGGGAACGTGGGAAGGTTTGGCACCTTTGACAGACCCATGGCCATGCCAGGGCAGCAGACACAGAGCAGAGGCAGAATGGATCCGAGGCTCAGCTGAATTTCTCCAGTCAGGAGTGAATAGAAACTGGAAACCACAGGACTGGTCTGGGACTCTGAGAACTTTGGGCTGCCACAGACTCTCTCTTCTCTGCCACAGACTTTTTGTGTTCCCTGGGGAAACCTCTCCACCCTGCCAGGCCCATGCCTGCCTTGTCCCCTTGCATTAAAAACCCACAGGGATGGATGGATGGATGGATGGATGGATGGATGGATGGATGGATGGATGGATGGATGGATTGGGAAGAACTGGGTGGGATTGGTTTGAAGCTGAGAACTGTCTCGGAATCCCCACATCCTAACACCAGCTTTCCAATTATCCTTTTTTGTCAGGATCAGGGCTTTCTCTTTGGTCTGGAAAACCTCCACAACAGGAACCATCTCTGTGGTTTGGCACAGGGTGCCCAGAGCAGCTGTGGCTGCCCCTGGATCCCTGGAGCTGCCCCAGGCCAGGTTGGACAGGTCTTGGTCTAGTGCAAGGTGCCCCTGCCATGGCAGAGAGTGGAGCTGGATGATATTTAAGGTCCCTTCCAACCAAATCACTCCATGATTCCATGCTTTAAAGAGAGGTGGTGATGGGGGGGGGAACTTCACTCAGTCCCAGAATGAAATAACAGAGAAGGGAAGTGACTTGTCCAGGGCTGTGTCCCCAGTTTGTTTCAGAAGTGGGAACAGCCCTGAGGATTCCTGGCTGTGTTTGATGCTTATCAAGAGGCTGTCAGGCTTTTCAATAGGAAACTCAACCTCAGTCCTCACTATCCTGATGAGCTTTTCAGTGTGTTAACCAGCTGCCAAACACTTGATCAGGAAAGTGTCTCTAAGCTTAAGAGAGTGAGAAAAAAAAAAAGGCAGGGACGTGAGCTCCCAGAGCAGACATCGGTGTGAGACAATGAGAACCCTCGAGATACTGAGTGTGTAACACCCAGACATCCTCCTGCATTCATAAAATTGGGGTCAATAACACCATTATTGATGCTAACTATGGCAGCCCCATTTCCCAGAGTGTCAGCTGTAATAAAACAGCTCCCCAAATGTCAGACTGAGCATAAAGGATATTAGAAGCCTAATGGAGCACATTCATACTTCTAATTGAGAGTAAAATATCATCAAACAACTGAATACTTTGACAGGGTTGTTTAATAATTAGGCCAGGATGCAAGAGAGAGAGAGAGTTCATCTTGCTGCTGAAAATGAGGCTGGGCTTATGATGAGGGGAATAAAGACAGTCTTTTACAAAAGCAATTTGTGAGGAAATATTGCTGGAGAGTGCTGTAAAAAACATCGTGGCTGTGGTCTCAGCCTGCACAGGGATGGGGAGGGTCAGTCCAGCACACAGACTGCCCAGGGAGCTGAGTGCCAGAACTAGATGTTGGTGAAAAAGCTGAGTTTAAAGAGCAACTTTGTCATGTTTGCTTTCATTTGGATTTTTACATCAAAGGCCTCATTTATCCTCTCCTCCAAGCAAAGGCGTCAAGAGGCAGAGCCACCCTTCTACCTGAGCAGTAAAAAAATCCTGAGGCTTTGAGCTAAAAACATGAAACACCATCTTTGTGACCCTGCTTTGACTCTGACAGTCTCTGGAGATCCTCCCTGTCCCTTGCTGACTGAACTTCTCCAAGTGACACCATCCCTCCTGTAACTACATTAGAGTGGCAGGGAAATGTTTGGCTCTGCAGAGGGTGGGAAGTTCTCCTTGTCCTGCGTGGGGACACCACGCTGTGACCACCTCCTCTCACCACAAGGCAAGGGGGGTGCTGTGAGCAAACTGGGTGATGCTGTGAGAGGAGCAGGGTGGATTTTAGGGTGCAAGTTTCCTGCCAGCACAGGGCTGGCTGGGTTTTGGGAGGGGAGAACAAAGGGATGGAGCACTGCTCCTGTAAGGAAAAGCTGAGAGACCTCGGGGTGTTAAGTCTGGAGAAGGATTCAGGGGGAACTTCAAACTCCTCCCTGTGTCCAAAGGGACTAAAAGAAAGATGGGGACAAGTGTTTTAGCTGGACCTGCTGTAATACTATGAGAGGTGATGGTTTTAAAGTAAAAGAGGGTTGATTTAGATTAGATATAAAGAATGTTTTTAAGGTGAGGGTGGGGAGGGGCTGGCACAGGCTGCCCAGAGCAGCTGTGGCTGCCCCTGGATCCCTGGCAGTGTCCAAGGCCAGGCTGGACAGGGCTGGGAGCCCTGATCCAGTGGGAGGTGTCCCTGCCCATGCAGGGTTTGGAAAGGGATGGGCTTTAAAGGCCCCTTCCAGCCCAGGCCATCCCCTGAACAGGTGAATTTATCTTCCCCTGCCTCCACAGGAGCTGTGCTTGTGGAACAGCTCCCGTGGCACTGCTGGCACAGCCAGCAGAGAGGGATCTCTGGCATCCCAGCCCTGCTCCAGCACTAATAATTCTGTCCCGCCTCCCCAAATTCCTCCTGCTCTTTCAATTAGAAACAATTTTCTTCTTCACTTCGTGGCCCAAACTGTTGCCTCAATTAGTTGCTCAGTGTTGATTAAACAAGCCAGTTCCTATAGATGGTTGGAGAGGAGTCTCTGGGGATTCGAGCACTAATGGAATGCACAATATTAACTGAAATCAATAGAATTAATGGGTTAATTCCATGCTAATACATAGTGCTGGAGGAGAAGTTAGGCTAATGAAAATGCATGTATTCCCTAAACTATTCCATTTGCATCAGATGATTCATCCACCATTGCTTCTTTCAAACATTAATGAGATTAAAAGCACATTTGCTGAGTGTTCATGGCCAAGGCACAAGCTCTGCCTCGCCAAGTTCTCTGGGTAAGGTGCTGTCCCTGTGCCTGTCTCTCTGCAGGTTTGCCAGGGTGCAGAGGAGAACTGGGGCTCTGAAGGGGGGGATTGTGCTCTGAAGGCAACTCTCTGCTAATGACTGCAGGATGGTTTGACACAGACCCGTCCCTGTGTCTGCCCTGGGCTTGTGAGAGGGGTGGTGAGAAGTGGGAAATGGGAAATGGGAAATGAGAAGCTGGGGCCATTCTGATGTCCAGCCAAACCCTGCCTTGCATCAGCTTTTGTTTTCTTATGCTGGATAGACTCGCTGAAAAACAAAACTTCTAGGTTTTTCTTCTTCTCATGCTGATTTGTAATTGGAAATGGGTCTCAAAAATTGCAGATGCCTGGGTTTTCAAGAAGAAATGTACATTTTCATCAGAGTCATGGAATTACAGAACCATTGAGGCGATCTTTGGGGCGATGGGATTCATTTGGTCTGGAGGTGTAGGGGGATAGAGCTGTGGGCAGCAGAGGAGAAATCCATCCCTTGCACATTTTTATACAGGGCAAGGAGTCAATGGCTTAACATAAGCCAAGATTAGATATTTCTGAGCTCTGGGAGGAGAAACACTGGACTTACAGATCTATGGAAGTGTACCAAGTGCAGGTTAGATGCACATCTGTCAGGGACACATATGGAGGTCTCAGAGAAGCCCGGGTACAAAACTGCCCAGACTCCAGTAAAAATTTCAGCCTTCTCTTGTCCATGTGAAATAAAAAGATCCCCTCAGGTGAGTCTTGAGGAGCACAAACCCAGGTTTTCCTGCATGAGAAAGGATTGATAGAAGCATCACAGAATCATCTAGGTTGGAAAAGCCCCCTAAGGCCATCGAGTGCAGTCGTTCTCCAGCACTGACCCGTGTCCCCAAATGTCACAGCCACACAGCCCAGGGGCTCCATGGCCAATGGCACCTGAGGGGAGCCTGAGGGCAGAGGGGCAGGCACTGAACACCCCCAGGCTCTCTGTCCCCGGGCACCTGGCACGGCTGCCTGTCACTGCTGTGGGGACACATTTGTGCTGTGGCACGTGCAGGACCAAGGAGCCTTTGGCTCTGTGTGGGGTCATGGAACAGCCCCTGCAGGCTGCACCCCCAGCCCACCCAGCAGGATGGGACCCACCCCAAAGGCAGGGCCAGGGCCTGTGTGGGGCCATTCTGGCACAGCAGCCCCCAGATTAAAGCATCCCCAGGGAGTGGGCAGGGGCTCTAATTGAGAGTGGGCTGCAAAACCCTGGGAGCTTCTCTCTCCTCTGTGGGAAATATTGACAAAATCAGAGGCAAAAAAGATGCTCCCAGCAACCTGATGAATTTTTGGCAAAAGAGAAAATGTTTTTGGCCAAAAGAGAGGCGGTTTGGCTCCTGAGCTGCATCTGTAGAGATGAACTCCAGCTGCAAAACTGAGCAGAACCGACCAGATTGCAGGACACCCGATGGCAGCAGTGCAGAGGCCACATTTGTCTTAGTTTGGGGACATTTGGGTTTTCTATTTATAGGCAAAAATATGTCATCTTTTTGTCTGTGCATCTCCATTTGCTCTGTGGGTGGGTAAAAAGAAATATTTGATCCCACAGCACTTTGGGAGACCATTCTTGGAGAGATTATTAATTGGGAATTGGCACTAGATGACCTTTAGGATCCCTTCTAACCTTTAATTTATGATTCTGTATAATAACTCATTCTACGACTCCATAAGAAATTTTCTTTAAAAATTGCTATTTGAGACAATTTACCCCTGAGAATAGATCTTGCCCAAAATAAAAGGTAGGAAAGAGTTTGTTTCATTAGGGAAGGGAAGGATTGGTTACGTAAGTTGAAGCAAACCCTTCCTTTTTGGTTTCAGTGAAGTTTCTCACCAAGTCTGCTTCGTAGTGTGACTCCACAGCTGAACTTGGGTCTAATGCTCCCCTTTCACCACTGTGGCAGGAGCAGCAAGATGCCAGAGGGTCTCTCACCCTCTCCAAGGGCACCTGGACAGTGCCCTTACCCAGCCAAGCACATACACAGTCATTGCAGGGTTTTTCTTAATTAACAGAAGTGACAGATTCCATTCCCAAATGGAATCTGTCATTTCTCTGGATCTGGGCACCCCTGTGTTTTTCATGAGGAGCTCTGCATTCAGAAGTGCTGAGGGGCTGTGGCAGCCTCATTTCCAGAAGTGTTCTGCAGTTTTAGGAGCGTGTCCCTCACAGTGTCCCTGCTCTCTGTGCCCACTGCCTTGGCCGTGGCACAGCCTGGAGGGACCCGGTGATGGTGCAAGGCAGGACTGCTCATTTCTCTGAGCCTTCTCCTCCTGCCTTGCAATTATAAAATCCCAGGATGGTTTGGGTTGGAAGGAACCTGAGTCTCATGTAAATGGTTCTGTAAAGGTGTCACAAGGCCAGGGATGGCACAGACACATCCATTGGAGTTCTCTGCTGCTCACCATGGACTGAGCTTTGCTCTCAGAGCAGCCAAAGCCCTGCAGTGCTCAGCAGCAGTTTGGTTGTGATGCTCCATTTGGTACAGTCCTATAAGTGGCAAATGAAAACCAAGCATTTGGATTTTCATTCCCTTTACTTCTGATTGTCACCACAAAGAAGATGTCACTGAGTCTTAGGAAGAATTTCTTCACAGAAAGGGTGCTCACCCTTTGGCAGGGGCTGCCTGGGAGGTGTGGAGTGTCCATCCCTGGAGGTGTCCAAGGAGCACCTGGACATGGCACTCAGAGCTCTGGGGACAAGGGGGATCAGGCACAGGGTGGGCTCAATGGGCTGGGAAGGCTTTTCCAGCTGTGATTCTGTGACAGAGCAGAAACTGCAGCAACCTTGCTGACCCCTGGCAGGGCCAGGCCTCCCCAGGACATGTCCGTGTGTCCAGGAGAGGAAGCAGAGCTGCCCAGGCACAGCAGCTCATGAAACTTGCCTTTGATCTCACACTTTTATACACCACTGCAGAACTGGCACCATCAAAAATAAGATCAAAGCCTGTTCCTTGTGCACTAGAGGCATCTGTGATGTCAGCAAACACCCAGAGTCACAAACTGAGCTCTGTGGAATTTCTGTGGTTTGAAAGTGGTGTAACTGTGATTAAAACCTTGTCCTTACATTAATTCATATTTCACAGGCCTTTTTTTGGATGCTTCACATTGTGAGTCTGCTGGGGAAATTCCAGCTGCACGTTCTAGATTCATGATCTCTGATTCTGTCATCTGTTCATTCTCTTGTCCCCATGGCTACTCAGTCAGAGAGAAGGAGAAGCAGTGTGGCTTTCCCCCGGGCTGGTGTAAATCAGCACAACATCAGCACAGTCTGAGTCAGCCCTGTCCTCACTCAGCTGTGCCAGCTCCAGGTCCATGGAACTGGGGGTGTCTCCGTGGAGAAGGGCATTGCAGCGAGCTGGGAATACGCAGCACAAGGGTGGTATAAATTCCCAGCTCACAAAAGCAACTAGAGGGGGGCTGCCTGGAAGGTGGATGGACAGGGATGGTGCTGGTCCAGGATTCAGAGCCAATGGACAATGAGGTTTGTGACCAGCATCCCTGGCAAGGGAACAGTTCAATACCTGGCCCCAACCATCAGCCCAGACCTGCAGGAGATGCAGGAGGCTTGAGGGTGCTTGCTGAGCTCAGGGAAACTTCTCAGGTCAGAGTTCAACCCACCTCAATTGAGTTTGCATGAAATCTGTCTCTGAAAATGTCCCATGAGGACTCAGAGAAAACAGGAATTGGGTGCAGCATGAAATAAGCACTTCAAAGGAGAGGTGGCCATCAGTGGTGCAGAGGCAGCTTGAAAGAGAGGGGGTTCAGCTCCAGAGAACAGCATTAGGCTGAAAGGATCAAAACCCCTCAGGTATTTAGGAACTTCTTCCTCATTCAGTCACACTCTACTGAACTGGCTTCTTGCTCAGCACTGGGGGCTCCCTGGGTCCCAGAGGACACCGGGTGCCATCAGTGGCTCTGCACTTTGGGATCTGTTCCCAGGCACAGCCATGCCAGGAGCAGGTGCCCAGGGCCAGCTGAGCCAGCCATGCACAGACACCTCTGTTCTGTGCCTGGCCCCAGCTCTGCACTGCTCCAGGTTCACTCCAAAACCAGCAGAAATAAACACCCTGTGACTGTCACCCACTTGGCAGAACAGCC
Source organism: Cisticola juncidis (assembly GCA_013400215.1). Classification (NCBI taxonomy): domain Eukaryota; kingdom Metazoa; phylum Chordata; class Aves; order Passeriformes; family Cisticolidae; genus Cisticola; species Cisticola juncidis. The sequence goes on along the minus strand of VXBR01002493.1, from coordinate 207,386 downwards.
AGGGTCTCGAAGCTTTGTGCCAGCACCTCCCAGCTGGAAAAGCCAAGGCTTTGGAAATGGTTGAGGGAATGAAGTGGCTGAGGGAATTCCAAACCCACTGCTACAAGGAGGAGCCCTCACTGAGGTGCATCCCCCCAGGCACCCATCCCAGACCAGGCTGAATCCTCCCCTGAGGACAGGGGGCTCCTGCTGATCCCAGGGGTGCTCTGCAGATCTGGGGTTCAGAAGGGAAAAGGTTCAGCCAGGCAGGATGAGACTCCTGTGCCACTCTCTAAGGCAGCTGGAAAAGCTGAGGAGTGTTCAGTGTTTGTTTTGTGTTTGTTCTGGAGATCCTGAGGACAGTGGGAGGTCAGCACAGGTACATCACACCCACCAGTGTCTTGTGAGGGAGGGTGGTCAGATTTTGTCAGAGAAGGTGAAGGCAGAGAAGCCAAGCAGTTGGGAGGCAGGCGGTGACAGATCCAAGGCTGTCTGTGCAATGTAATTCCTTTCCCCCGGTGCGTTTCCATCCTGATACCGTCTTTAACTGCATGATTAAAAATATTGATACTCCTCTTGGACAAGATAAAAATCTGTACTGTGGAGGTATTGAATAACTGAAGACACAAATCCTCATCTTTGGTAGACAAGCGAGGCAGATGCTGGGAGCATTTTCTTTAGCTGGCTGCGGGCTCCAGGTTTCCAGGATGGGAGGAAAACACAATCCCTCATGACAGAATGGTGATATTTCAGCAGAGAGAGGAGTTAGGGCCATGGCAGACAGGCAGTGCTGATGATTTGCTGAGATGTTGTGTGCAGTACTCAAACCCTTCACGGGCACACAAATGAAAACTCCACACTGGAGCAAACCAGCAGAGCTGAGGTGGATGTCAAAAAATGGGGATGGGCACCAGCCCCATGCCTGGGAGGGCACATTTTGAGCCATTTTTAAAGGACTACAGAAATCATCTATAATTCCCTGCAAGGACTTCCCAGGGACAGAGATTTTAAGGAGTGAAGTTGTTGCAGAAGGAAGATGAGTGATTCTGTTATCAAAGGGTTTCCAGGAATTTAATCCCCACAGGAAAGCAGCAGCAAGAGGTGGGGGAAGAATTTGGGCCGGTTACAACCAAAGGAGCCAAAGAAAGCACGACTTGGCAAGAGGGGTGATTGACCATTGGAACAAACTCCCTGAGATGATGACAGATCTCTTTCCCTCGTGAGGTTTTCTTAGCAATGAGAGCTCTTTGCTGAGGAACAGGCTCGAGCCAAAGACAAATTACTGGGGCCGTTACCACCGTGCATGGATGTTCTGATCTGTGACCACATCCAGCCTCTGCCCACTCTTCATTCCTACAGTCCGTATGCCCACCCTAATTGCAGCCTCTCCTTGACCCTGTTTCCTCCATAAAACCTGCTAGTAATTCAGCACAAGACCACCCAAGTCTGCACTCCCAGCACCACCCAGAAAGGGCCCAGATGCTCCCTGCCCAGCCCTGTCCTCCCCTGGGAGCCCCCCAGCTCTTCATGGGTGGCTCGTGCCCGCGCCCTCCTGGCTGCCTCCTCTTCCTCATGGTTTCTGTCTTTTCAGATGGGTGTGGCAATCCCTGGTGACAGGGACAGGACCAGGGAAGGGCTGGAGCTGGGCCAGGCTCAGGCTGGAGATGAGGAAAGGTTCATCCCCAGAGGGTGCTGGCACTGCCCAGGCTCCCCAGGGAAGGGCACATTCCCAGCTCTGCCAGAGCTCCAGGATCCCTTGGACAGCACTCCAGGGGTGCCCAGGGTGGGATTTTTGGGGGTCTGGGCAGGGCCAGGGGTGGGATCCGTGATCCTGTGGATCCCATTCAAATCAGGGTATTCTGTGAGTCTGGGATCTTCTCTTAACCAGGGCACTGCAGTCACTTCCTCATTTGGTGATTCCCAGCCTGCACAGAATCACAGAATCAGAATCACAGAATTCTGAGTTCAAGGGGACCTCCCAACCCTCTCCTGCATCAGAACCTTTCTGCTGCTGAGCAGAAAGGCCAATACTGAGGGTGCCATGGGGAAATGCTGCAGCAGCTTAGTTCTGCCTTGGGCTCTGGGATCCCCAAGCCCATCCACAGCTGGGAAAACACTTCCAAGAGGGAAAACAGCCACTGCAGCCCTTGGCTCATCCCTGCCCAAGCCAGGAGCTCTGGCCCCTGACTGCAACAGCTCCTGCAAACAGAACTGTGACTCTATAAGGTGAAAGGCAGCAGGGGAACTGGATTTGACCTGTAATCCTGTTCCTGGCCAGGCCCCAAACAGCCCAGAATATTTTCCTTGGGAGGAGGAGGAAGGGGGTCCTCACAGTGGGTTGCTGGCACAGTTTTGTGTTTTCTTCAGCAGAGCAGCACACGGCTGAGAGCAGCTCCACGAGGGGGAAAGGGGTTATTGAAATAACAAACACCATTCAAGGAGAGCTGTGATTAGCTGGATTTTGGACAGTTAGGATGAAAGCTGAACTTTATTAGTTCTGGCTTTTTCAGTTGCCTCTGGTCTATTCAGACTTCATGGCACTTAAAATTAGGCTGAACACTGAGCTTCTCTAAATTGGGAGACTGAAGTCAACAGGGAACAGGGAAGAGAAACCAACAACACTTTTACCTACATTGATTAGATTATAAAAAATGTGATTTCCCTTTAAAGGTTCTGTTGATTTAAGTGTCTGAAATTCACTGATGTGCAATAGAGTTTTAATAGTACACATGTTCCTGGTAAATCTTCGTAATCAATTTCCTTTATGCTCTTCTCTTGCGTTTTCCATCATAATCATCTTTCCCCAGCTCTTCTCAGCAAGTAATTCTGAATTTCAGGCTTGTTTGCAACCTGCTGACCTCTCCCCGCCCCCAGTATGAAACCTATGAATAATCATTGAAAGCGTGTCATAAATAATTGCATGTGAACTGCAGCCAGTAATTAAATATTAGGATTCTGCTCCTGTTGCTGGGTGAACTCTTGTTTTACAAGGGTAAAAGAAGCCTTCAAGCAAGTTACTAGACCTTTGTATGGCTCAAGTTGTCTTGGATTACAAGATAATTTCTTTCAGCAAAATTCATGTTTGGTTATTTAAGCTGAGACCGAAAACAGATTTCCATGACAGAAATTGTGAGGGCATAAGGAGAAAGTTCAGCACAAAGGTTCAAACCTTGCCTAATAACTTATTATTATTTAATTTCCTTCCACCCCCTGGGATCTCTGGGAGGGAAGGAACACCTAATTGCAGGTCCAGCATAGGTGAGGACTCCATGGCTCGAGGATGCTGCTCCTTCCCCCGGTGGGGCCGCTGTGTTTATGGCACTGCTGCCTCTGTGCTGGGCAGGGAAAGCCTGTCCCAGCCTCAGCAAATCCCAGTCTGCCTGGCTCCAGGGCTTTTTTAAACCCCTGACACAGGCCAGGGCTCTTCTCTGAGCAGTGAAGGTCATGGCTTCTGCTCTGGCCACGTTTGACACCTGGGACCTGCATTTCACCATCAGCCCTCTCTGTTTCACCTTCAGCACTTGGGGCTGCGGGACCAGGACTGAGCTCCAGGGGCTGTGGGACCAGGACTGAGCTCCAGGGGCTGCGGGACCAGGACTGAGCTCCGGGGGCTGTGGGACCAGGACTGAGCTCCAGGGGCTGCGGGACCAGGACTGAGCTCCAGGGGCTGTGGGACCAGGACTGAGCTCCAGGGGCTGCAGGAGCAGGACTGAGCTCCAGGGGCTGTGGGACCAGGACTGAGCTCCAGGGGCTGCGGGACCAGGACTGGGCTCCAGGGGCTGTGTCCCTCCAATTCCATGTGTCAAAGCACAGCTGAGTTGCTGCCCTGCCTGAAGCTCTGCTCAGTTCCTGCTGCAGAAGGGGCAGGATTCCCGTGGGACTGTCACATCTGTGGGACTGTCACATCTGTGGCTCTGCTCGTGTCTCGGGTGCTTCAGAGCACCCCAAGTTGCACTGAACACCCATAGGTGGCTCCTCCAGGGACACAGAAACAAAAATACCCATCCCAGGGGAGCTAAAACAAACCACTGCCAGCACAGCTATCAGAGAACCATGGAATGGTCTGGTGGGATGGGACCTTCAAGCTCATCTTGTCCCACCCCTGCCATGGACAGGGACACCTTCTTCTAGACCAGGTTGCTCCAAGCAGGCCTTGACTTCTTTTCCTCTGTACCACCCTTATATGACAAATAATTTACTATTTGCTTTATACTCTATACTTTATTTTTAACACACTGCCTTTGTTGTTCATTATCTGCCCATTTCTGCCCAATGCCTCAACTCAGCAGCCTTAGGGGAAACGAATTCATCATCCTGTTTTTGGAGCCACCCCAAGACATGATCCATTTGTCTTCTCTCTTTCTCATCATATTTCCACTGTTTTTCCCTATTCTGTGTCCTCCACATTGGTTTTCTGCTTTTTATGACTCAGTTACCCAGCTGAAATATCTCTTTTGCTCTCCCTTTTATGAGATGTATTAGAAAAGACTTGCCAAGGCTGTGTAGGTCTCACAATGCAGCCTCTCCCTGCTCGGCACAGCACTCTGAATATTACACGAGGTACAGACATCAGGCTTCACTGCTTCCAAAGGTACAATTCTCACCCAAGTTTGATGATTAAAATAGTATCCCTGCTCTGCCTGTCAGCCAGCTGATGTTCTGGGCGAGGCAGAAACGTGAGAGTCACTGCTGTGTGCAGGGTGTGTTAATGCATAGGCTGGGCTGTGCTGTGGCTGTGCTGACACAGGCTGTGCCCCCGTGATGGGAGGGTGATTTCAGCACCTCCTGGATTATTCATGGCATGTCCCACATTGTGAATCCTTGCATTTACAGCCCCAGTGCCTCTTTAGTGTGGAGTCTGGTTTATTCCAATGTAAGGTCTCACAGTTTTGTGTTTTTGCTGTCCCAGCACTTCCTGCCTTTCCCCCCCACCCTCTGTTTCCAGTCTGATTCCTCCATGAGCCCCACAGGCTCATGTGGGATTGACCCCAGCTAAGTGAGGCTCCCCAGGCTCTCCTCAAGTCACTGAAGGCACAGAGGCGATTCCAGAGAGTAACTGCAAGTACTTAATTCAGGTTCCTCTTTATATTTCCTAACTGTTCTCCTGTATGTGTAAATACGTATGCATGGCTGTATGCCTAAATTCCAGTTGTGTCACCACTCACTTCTCACTGCCTTTTCCCTTCTTTAGCTAAAATCTTCTCTGGTTTTTCCAACTTGGCTTCCTCTTCAGATTTCCCTGTATGCCTTATTCATCCTCACTTGTGGTTTGGGCTCACAAACTCCAGCCTTTGTGTCTAATATTTAGTGTCAGAAGCAAAAAGGAGGTCAGTGAGAGATGAAGGGATGATGGATAGATGCAATGACCTGTGCTGGTATGGACATGTACACAGTTTTGTCTCTGGACCCAGGGTTGCCTGCAAAAGTGTCACTGGAGGACATTTATTGGAGCCCTGTGGCTTTGTAATGTCAGGAGAAGAATCTCTGCTCTTTGATTTTAATCATCATTAATCTTTCTAAATCTTCAGGAGCGTTTAGCTTTTGTTTGAATGAATTTTGCAATTTCCAGCAAAAACAGAGATGGGGGAGTATAATTGAGCACTTGTTTAGTGCCAAATTCATCTTAAAGCAGGGAATGCAAATCGCAGAGCAAGTGTTGAATTATATATTATTAAAACTGCTTCAGCCCTGGCAAAGAAAAATAAAAAATGGCCTTTTTATTCACCAGTTAATCATGTACAAAAAAAAGGAACAAAAATGAACTTAATCACAGGAGAAGGGGTCACAGTTCCTGCTTGACACATGGCTGGGATCCCCATCATAACCATGCAGTGCAGAGCACGCTGGCATTTAAGTGCTTCAAAGAGGTACATTAAGAAGAGGGTTCATTGATGAATGACCCTTTAAAATGGGTGACATTCTGTCCTTGGCAGTGAATGCTCAAGGTCTGCGCAGTTGTCTTGGCCCGTCTTGGCTGCTCTTGTGTTTTGGAGGCAGCCCTGGAAGGTTTTCCAGAGCTCAGTTACAGGGAATGATGTGCAGGACAGATAAGAGTGTTGAAATGGATGAAGGCAGGATCCAAACACTGTCCATTTGTGCTGACAATTGTTAGTCTGGCAGCAGTTCAAACTCAACACCCGTGGACTTCTCCCATCCAGCAAGTGCCAGAGATCAAACGAGGAAAATGTAATTTTCTCCTCTCTTCTCTACAGCAAGAACAGGGACCTGAAAGTGACTCCTGGGGCCTGCTGGACCAGGGGTATCACACATTTTAGGGCTGTTTGATGCAGTGGGCATCACAACTCCCCCGGAGATCTTGATGAACTCTGTTCTGAGAGCTCTGCCTTTGAAGGCATTGCCTGAATTTGTTATGGGCAGCATGGGCAGGGGATGCTGCCTGCCCTGCCTTCCAAGCTGCTCTGGGCACAAAGGAGGGTGCGAGGGAGCAAATGGGCTCAGCCTGGAACAGCAGCTCCCTCAGATCTCTGCAAGGATGGCAAAGGAGGGCACAGACCTCCAGCAGGTGCTGCATGTGCTTTCAAAAGCAAAACCTTTCTGCAGTTTGGTGGAAGTGTCAGCATTTGGTGGGATAAAAACTGAGTGTTAGTAGTTGTGTTGGAGCCTGGTGAGGCAGGGGAGAGGTGCCCAGGGAGGGCTGGCCAGGGACACCTTCCCCTTTCCCAGGCTGCTCCAAGCCCCAGTGTCCAACCTGGCTGTGAGAAGGGAAGTGCCTTGTTCTGGGAGAGCCACACTTCACATGGACTTTATTCCCTGTCATTTGTGCCTGTGTCCAGTGTGGTTGGTTTCATTTGGAGGTGCCTGTCCTCGTTTTGCACACCTGCCACAAGGTGTCCCCTGGATGGAGCCAGGGGACAGTGAAGGGGAAGGGACCCTGTGTGCCCCACCTGCTGCCCCAGCAGGGAGGGGAGGAGGCAGGAGTTGTTTCTGACAGGTGCTTTTGTCAATAATTCCACTGCTGGGGATTAAACAGGCCCTCCATAATCTGTTCCACTTTTTAACTTCCCATATAACATTTTTCTTAATATTGATCTAAATCTCCCTTGCTGCACATTCACTCAGAATTACTTCTCATCTTATGTGCCACAGCAGTGGGGATATCTATCACTGTCCATGTCTAAAATGTCTTGTTTATGTATTTGAGTGCTCTGATCTTGTTTCTTCACAGCCTTCATCCTAAACGATACAAATGCTGTTCTTTCATCCTCACCTCAGCCTGCAAACCATTTATAAGTTCTATAAAATACCTCTGGGATCTTGTCATCTTCCCTAACATGTGTTGTCCTATCAAAAGATGACCCAAACTCCAGCTGAGGCCTTACTGGAGCTGAGAAGTGCAGAATAATTCCTCTCTGTGGTAAATCCATACCACTTATGCCCCAGACCACGTTTTCTGGTTTTCATCCTGTTTTTTTCCCTGTTCAGCCTGTGATCACCTCTCAGCCATGGTCGTATCTCCCTTGCTTCTATTTCCTAGGTTTGTTTTTCCCTCCTGTCTTTTCACACTCACATCTCCCTGTGTCACTTTTGTTTCTGGTCAGTGTCATCCTCCTGATTTCATGCACTGCCTTGAACAGACCAAGACAATTTTGAATTCCAGTCTTGTCTTGCCCATTGCCTGTGACCCCCTCCTCATCTTGTGTCAGCCACAAATTGCAGAAATCTATTCTCTATTCCATCACTGGAGTCATTATGGGAATATTGAACAGTACCAGACTCAAGACAGCCTCTCAAACACGTTCTTAGTCTGAAAATGTGGCAGAAAAGGCACATTTCTGGAGCTCTCTGTTCATGAGCACCCACTTGGCTGTGACTGCTCAGAGGCCACTCACTCCTGAGGTACCTCATGTGCCAAATAGCCTGGAGAGGTCAAATCCCTCGTCACCCCCTGCTTTCCTGGACACTCTTATCCATGAGATTGATCTGTGATTCATCTGATTCCTTTGTCTGCTTCTTTAGAAAGGACATTCCTTTTCCACTCCTTTGGGATTCATTCTTCACAAGAGTTGGAAAGATAGAGATGCTACTGTTCTACCATCCCCAGTAGCTGACAGACACAGACTCTGAGAGGTTCCAGCAACCCTGGGAGAATGTATTTCTGTGTGAGCAATTCTGTGGTGTGAGGGACATGGATTTTAAAGCAGAATTTGGAGGGGAAAATCTCTTGTTCTATGGAGAATGCGGTGGGGCATGACAGAAGCAGCCTGGGTGTCATTCTTGCCCCAGAGGGTCCCTGTCCTCAAATTATTTCATCTCCTTGGAGCTGCTGCCCCTCTCCTCACCCACCACATGTTCTGACTGCACCACAGAAGTTCAGGGTCTTGTTCTTGGTTATGTCAGAGAGGGAGAAAGCCATGACATGAATGGCAGATCCATTCCTATTCCCAGTCTGTGAGTCAGCAGCTGCCCATCAGTGCACCACCAGCACAACCATCCCTCTCCTCACCCTCACCCTGGCTCTGTCATCTCCTTTTTGGTTAACAGCTCCTCCACAGAACCTGGCTGCAGCCAGAGACTGCTGCAGATGGAAAGTTCTGTGTGAATGTGAGAAAGAATGTGAATCACTGGATGGTGTCTGGAGCAGGAAAGTGATACACTGCAAAGAAGTGAAGACCAGGGAGAAAAAGAGAAAATAAAAGTGTTGAGATGTCTTTAATGGCACTGGTGAGCAGGGCATAGAAATCTGTGCTGTCACATCCTGAACCATCAGGGCTTCAGCCTCCAGAAATGCTGCTCTGTTCACGAGGCAGAAGTTAAGGGAAGGGTTTGGACTATCTGCAAACACTGAAAATAATTTTTTAAAATAGCAGTCACTGCAATATGCCTGCCCCTGGGAGCAGCAGGAGAGAAGGACAAGTCCCTCAGATGGAGATTAGATCCCAAACAACTCAATAGGAATATTCAGAGGATTTTTTCCCTTGTGTACAAAGGGAGAGGTTTTGACGACAATAGCTGGAGATTGGGGGGTTTTTTTCATCCTGTGATCTGCCCCCTTGGGTCTTTGCAAATTGCCCTGACCAAGAAGACTTTGCAAGTCTGCATTTCCAATGCCCTGATGGGATGTGTTCTTTATAAAAATTTCCCTCTGGTTTTTAACTTCTCCTAAGGTTTTTGACAGGAAAGTGCAAGAATTATTTGAAGGAAATAAGGACAGTGCAATTCACACAGACTGGGGTGTGGGGGAGAGGGCAGCAAAAGGGTCAGAAACGGGGCATGGCAAAAGAGATCTAATTTAAAATCAGAAATGTGGGGTATTTAGAAGAAAGTGTGAGCGAATTGACGTATACACAGACTCTGGCCAATGCCATGTGGTTACAGAAATGCTGCTTTGACAGCTAAGAAAGATTTGCAGGCTTTGTCTCCTGGAACTAAGTGAGCTGACTGTTCTTTCTGGGATGTTATGCAGAGGGATTCCAAGTGAGGCAGCAATGCCAGCGTGGACAGGGTGTTTTGCCAAAGAGAGGAAAGCAAGTGCCTGAGTTTGGGCAAGCTGTGCCAGATAAACAGAGAACAGTCTGGGTTTTGGAGAGGCCTTTAAAAGTCCTCTGTGCAACCCTCTGCAATGAGCAGGGACATCTTCCACCAGATCACAGTACTCAGAGCCCCAGATTTTGGATATTTCACCCCAAGATCAACCATCAGGCCCATAAATCCCTCTGTGAAAGACTCAGGACAGTCTTGGTGTGACAGCATTTTGGTGGAATTGCTCTCTCAAACACTCTGCAAAAAGCACCTTCATGTACAGGAGATGTTAAAGAAAAATATTCAGGTAGGGCAAATAGATGTCATAAAAAAATGACCCCAGCCTCACTATTCCTAACAAAACAGCTCATTCACCTGTGAGAAGACAGGAGGGTGTTCACCTTTAATTTTCCAGCTGCATCCCTGGAGTCTGAGCAGTGTAAGGCAGGAAAACAAGAGCTGGGAGCAAGCACTGTCCTGGGAGTGTTTGAGGTGTCCTTGAATGCTGTGTGGAGAACTGCCCAGGTCTGGAGGAGAAGATTTCTCTCATCTCAAACATTGGGAATAAACCTTGGAAGCCGTGGCAGAAGAGAAGGCACTGCAGAAAGCTTCTGACAGTGCCACTGGAGGAGGCTTAGGAGCTGTTTATCAATCCAGATCTCTGTAATTGGGAGCACAGTGCACACATGCAAGAATTGGCAGTGTCAGTGCTACAGCCCTGAGGGATTCTACAGAATCTGTGAGACCATGAAAAACCCGCTGCAGTGGCCACCAGTGAACACAGGGATGAAGAAATAGGTGACAGGAGTTCCTACCCTGGAGACAAAACCCAGCCATGCTGGGTCAGACATGGTGGGCCTGTGGGATTATCCATGGTACTCTGCATTATTAGAGACTCTCACATTAAGTTACCCTGTAGGAAACAATAAACCTTTATGTGGGACATATGGGCTTCCAGAAGTGGTCATTTTTTACATCAGTGCACAGTTAATTAATAGGACTTTGCAAGATTTTGAAAACTTGGGGAATGCCAGTCAAACGATTTGAAGCAAAGTGGAGCTAAGGGAGTTTAAAAAAATCTCAGATATTTAATTTTATATGTGTATAAAACCATTACAGGCACTGAGAAAGATCTGGATCTTACTTTGCTGGACTTAAGCAGACTGCCTTTAAGGCACTGGGTGTTGTTAGCTGAAATTTTGCTCAGAAAGATGAGAATTAGACTGCCTTGCTTATCCAAATACGGGCTGGGCAGCTGAGCCGATCTTGGTGCACAGATAGAGAAATAAAAATACATGTACAAAATCAGGTGATGTTTGAGGAGCTCAGTTACTTCAGACTCTGTGCCTGATAACTCCTGAATGCTGCTTTAGTGGCAGACAAGCATAAACTGCAACATGAGGAGAGTTTTTGCTTGTGAAAGGAGAAGATGCAAAGGGTTTAATGGTGAGGTTGGTCTAGGGCAGACACCAGGACATCGTGTCCCAGTGTGTGCTCCAGTACCCAGTGACAACATTGGCCAGTGAAACCTCTTTTAAAGATAAGCCTTGCTCCAGGGGTGGATGGTTGGGGAGCCCCAAGCAGCACGTGCTGAGCTCTTTGGGGGTCTCAGTGACTGCAGCTCAAAGATTTTGCACTGTGGCTGCTCTGCCTTGGCAATGCAGCCACTGGAGCAGTAGGGACACGCTGTACAGCACACAGCACCTTCTTTCCTCTGAAGACTGGAAAATCAGCCCCAGGGCAACCCCTGAGCAGGAACTTGAACACCTGGGGGAGACCTGTGAGTGTCCAGCATGGTGCTGGTAGCACAAATGCTGCCTTGCTTAAATTATTCCTTAGTTCTCTCAATTTCCCCATATACAGACCTCATTTGTCTTTGCCTGCCTCTGCACGTGGCCAAGCTCCCTTTCTCCTGTGCCTCTGGCAGCTGCAGAGTGCTCATTGCCTCAGACTGACACCCTTCTGCTGGTTCCTTACCTTAGACTTATATCTAGGGCGTGCAATTTTGATTTTCTTTGCATGTGACAAATCCAGCTGGTGACCAAGGTCATCATGATGTCCCCAGATTTCAGCAAGGAATGAATGTGACAGGCATCATTTCTCTGCCAAAGCTTGTAGCTAGCTGTGTGATCTGTGTTTCAGATACCTTGTGTTTCAGAATAACCACTTTGGGACTTCATGGATCCACAAAAGTTTGAAGCTTTCTTCCCGGGCTGATGAATTAAACTTATTTAAAATAGATACACAACTGTTTGCAACCAGGTCATGCACTGAGCGTGATGGTCTGAATTTCATCCTCCTTTCATAAGAATATTGTTTATAGCTGATTTGGTGGTTAGTCTGGCTGAGTCAGTCCAGCAGGATGGGGCATTCCAGAGGCATCTTTAGAAAACAAAGGCTGAAGCCTTGTCAAAAAGGATGTGTTAGTGTAGGGGAATAATAATATCTAGGGAGACTTCACCCCAAGTCATCATGAGGGTTTTCATGATGAATTCTGTTCTCCTTAAGGGTAATGGAGACATGATACAACTTGTCATGGTATCTGGGTGTCATGTGTGAATCTATGATAAACAGCAAGACAGATCAGAGGAATGTTTTCTTCTGGGTTTGAGTCCATACAGGGAGTGGTTATCTCCCAGAGGAGAGGGAAATACTCAGTGAACGTTGCTGTGTTTATTTGTGTCTCCTCAGTACCTGTAAAGTCCTGTGTGGAGGCACAGATCAAACACAGAGGAGATTGCTCAGAACGAGGCAGGAAGGGGTGAAAGGTCAGAACAGGAGGGACAGAGAGTCAGGCAGCACATTTTTAATGCCTGCTCAAGACACAGAGCACGTTATTGGGCTGAACTTTCCAGTGTTGCTTTAACACCCTCAGACCTTACATTCCTGAGGAGTTCTCAGCAAATCCCACCAGGGCTGGCTGGGAAGGATCCCTAGGAAAGGACCCAGAGTGAGATTTCACTGTGTGTGTTCTGTGTAAACCCTCGGAGCCCCAGAGGACTCAGCAGTGAGTGCTGGGCTCCTCCTCAGGGGAGCTGCTCTGGGCTGGCACAGGAGCCCTGGGGCAGCCCTCAGGGTGGCCACGGGCACCAGGATCAGGGCCAGACACGTGGAAGGGAGGGAAACTTCCCTTGCATGGAGAACAGCATCCCAAAGGAGGTTTCTGGGCAAAAGAAACCCAGGTGGCAGCTCTCAGTTCTGGACAAGGCTGTGGGATCTCGAGGGAGGGTTGCTCTCAAGCAGGCTGGGGGAAGGAAGAAGCACAGGTATGGCAGAGGTGTTCACTGGGGCTGCCCCGCAGGTATTTCAGCAGCAAATGGGAAATGAAATTTGAGCTGTGTACAAGAGTTTGTTCCTTGTGTGATCCTGAGCATTTGGCTATAAAATCATGACATGAAAACACATTTTAAGCAAGATTTAGCAGGAGCCACCTGCATTAGCCACCTGGGCCCATTCATACATGACTATTGGTTTATAGATAGTTGGGAAATACTAGGAATATTTCTTCAAGACTCCCTGTCCCATCATTTTTCACTCCAGGAAAACTGTGTGTAATAATTTGTTTCTGACAGCTCTGGGGAGGTTCAGATGTGCTGCACATCAGGCAGCTGCCTATTAGCAAGCACCAACATTTTGTTTGTGTTTGGTTTAATCTGGCCTGGGCTGTGAGGAGTCCAGGGGTGGCCATTCCCACCAGCTGAACCCCAAGGATGGTCTGGTGCCCAGTCCCTGCTCCTACCAGTGTCTCTCACACCAGCACAGGATGCCAGTGCTCCTTGCAGAGTCTTCTCCCAGCCATTTCCATGGCCTGCTGGAAAACCAAACCTGGCACAAGGGCCAGGCTGGGGGGGCTTGGAGCAAGCTGGTCCAGTGGAAGGAACCAGAGGGGCTTTAAGGTCCCTTCCAACCCAAATCTTATGTGCTTCTGCAAAGGCAGCCACCCACCTTTGCAGGCACAACATTTCCATGGAGGAATTCCCCAATATCCCCCTGAGCCTCCCCTGGCCCAGGCTGAGGCCGTTCCCTCTCCTCCTGTCCCTGTCCCTGGAGCAGAGCCCGACCCCTCTGGCTGTCCCCTCCTGGCAGGGACTTGTGCAGAGCCACAAGGTCCCCCTGAGCCTCCTTTGCTCCAGGCTCAGCCCCTTCCCAGCTCCCTCAGGAATTCTCCAGCCCCTTCCTAGCTCCCTCAGGAATTCTTCAGCCCCTTTCCCAGCTCCCTCAGCTGCTTTTCATAGGTCTTACTCTCTAGATCCTTCTCCAGCTTCATTGCCCTTTTCCAGACATTCTCCAGCCCCTCAAATGAGGAGTGTAAAAATATTCACCTGAATTCATTTATAAACTGGAGGGGAGAGGATGCATCCCAAAGCCCCCAGTGGAACTGGTGTGGTTCCTGCTAAAACATGTAAAGCCCAGGCTGAGTAAGAAAGGGAGAGGGACAGGACTCCAGGTTGGTGCTCACCAGGCATTTTATTCACCATTTCCAGCCCACACAGAATCACCTTCACACTTCTGTACCCCAGGCACAGCTGCACCTCCCTGAGAAAGGAAATTCTTTCCTTGGAGGAGGGTCAGAGCTGCTTGGTCAGCACCATGCACCTTGAGACACCTGTGTGAGAGGAACTGAGGGTCTGCTGAATTGGGAAGAGACAGGTTTTTCTTACTCCCACAGCTCAGGGGTAACTCTGGGTGAATGGCACTGAGATAAGAGTGAGCAGAAACAGATGTGGAGCACAGCTACGCACAGGATGTGAAAATAAACTCATTACTCCATCTGCCCACCGTAAACAGCGTGAAATTAGCAGGGAGTGAGGAATAAAACTCCAGACAAATGGCCTCTTAAAGAGAGCAGAGGGAGCTGGAAGGGCTGCTCTTAGCAAAGCAGAGGCACAGAAAGCCCAAGCCACGCACAGCTCGGTGCATATCCCAATTCCCTGGTCAGTCAAGGAGAAGGAAAATCCTGCGGCACAGAGCCTGCCAGGAGCTATTTTTGAAGGCAAAGCCAGAAAGGCCACTCCATCTTTGGGAGAGAAGACCTCATATTGCTCTTGTCCCTGCCTGTTAGGAAGCACTATCAATTTTATAAGTCATGGAGATTTATTTTTTTTCCCTAAGAGGTGCTGTCTTAATGTTGCATAAAATTACTCTCTCAGGGGCAGTGTGAGGAGAAAAATGTGGTGTTATGTTGTCTCAGTTGCAAAGACATCGCTAACAATAAAAGCCCCTGAATGATTTGGTGTTTAAGTGACACAATTACAGAACGGGTCATTCGTGACATTCCAAGTGGCTTCAAGCACCTCTGTCATAAAGTCTGGATGGGGGGGTTATGCCGTGGGTTTGGGCTGTAAATATTCACCCCTGGCCTTTGTTCTATGAAGCAAGGCTCAGTTTGAGGATATATTTACTTAAAATTTTGCAGGAAAATTTCTCAAATGGTCAATCTGCTTGATTTATTTAAAGTGAGATCCCAAAGTGTTTTACAGCTTTTACTGGCTGGTTGTGTTTATAACCATCCTGGGGAGTATCTTCTGCAATTCATGTAGCGGAGAAAGGGAAGGAAGGTCATAATTTCTGTTTTAACCTACTTTTCTAGCAGCTGACAGGCCACTGACAAAGTCATCTCTTCTAGAATACAACCTGCTGGGTTTATCCTCATTTGGAGGAGATCCTTTGGAGAAAGCCAAAGTAAAATAAGCCAAGTACTTTTTCCTTTATTCCTATGGATTCTGCTCAGATATGTTCTCTAGTTCATTTTATGGATCTCAGTGAAATTGCAAATTTCCCAAATGATATTTCAAGGAAACTGGTTCCTTGTGTTCGAAGTTCTTCAGTATATGACAGCCCAAGGCAGAGTTTCCCACATGTTGGAAATAATTTCTCTCTCCACGTTTGGCAGATCCAAACCAGCCTTGAGTGCTAAATAAACCAGGTCTATGAATAAATCAGGGGCAGGAGAACTCAAATTTGAGATGGTGTGAGATTTGAAATACCTGAAAACTTGATGTTGGCCATGAGGCACTTTGAAATAGTCTGCAGTTAGATGAAAGGTTTTCCATTTGAGATTCCACTGGGATATTTCGGGAGGAAACCTCCTGGTGGGTTCACCCAAAGTTTGTAATAAACATAATTGAAGTATCTGAACTCCAGCTGCTACTTTCTACTCTAATCAAGAGCAACAGAGGCAGCAGGTTTCCTTCTCAGCAAACACACTGTGACTGCTGAGGGAACAGAAATGGATGTACTGGGCTCCAGTGCTGAACTGGGAGGTGCAGAAATTAAGCAGAGGTAGCAGATGGAAGGCAGAAGAGGGGACTTTATGAAGAGATCTGTAGAGTCTTGGAGGAGGCAGAGATTTCATGAGCCCGCAGAGATGGAGAACAGGGACTCACATTTTCTCAGGAAGCAGGATTTTCCAATATTGTCCAAGTTGGGTCTCCCCAGAAGCAGACACCAGAGGGAGTCAAAAAGCAGGTGGTCATTTCTATCCTTCCCCTTCTGGTACCTATCCAAAGAGAAGACAAGTTATGTTAGAGACAGAGGTTTCCTTTGGGAAGTATTTGAGAAATTCTCCTTCAAGGTCATGACAGCAATTTCTGTTTTTATAGTGCAGCAGGATCCCAAATTGTGGGCACTGGAACTGATTCTCCCCTTCCATAAACCAGGTTTGCCTCTTCCTCACTCTCCCAAGCCGTGGTGCAGTCATGCCTGACCTATGTCAAGTACCCCAGACCATCACACCAGCCACCCCTCTGCCACCTGGGTGCCACAGCCACGTCCTGCTGGGCACAGCTGGGCCTGCCCTGTGCCAGGGGCAGCAGTGCAGATGGGGTGAGCACATCCCCAGAGCTGGGCTGCACGAGTCCAGCCTGCTTTAGCGAGGAAAAGAATAAATAACAGGGGTCTGGTCTGCTCCTGCCACTGAGGCACAGCACCACGGAGCCCTGGTGAACTAATTAATTGGTGTAGCAATAACATCCTCCCAGGCTTTGGGCTCTCCTCTCCAAAGGGGGAACACAGCATTTTGTGTTGGCAAAGGAGCTCTGAAGACAATTTACAAAAGCTTGGAAAAAGCCAAGACAGAAAGAGTGGGAGTCCTGGGGAGATGGTAACAGAGAACAAGGGCCAACTCCTGGGATATATGTGGGCTGCCTACATATCCAAACACCCACACAGAGCCATTTATAGCTCCAGGAAGGTGTAGGCACAGTTAAATCATATTCAAGGAGCAGAGGCCAGGGTCTCCATAACACTGGGCTACCGTTAACCTTGGAGGGCAGAAATGAGATAGAGAGCTGGGAAATAAAGGGTTTGAAAATATTTTTGTTCTCCAAGAAGGAAAAATCAATCACCAGGAACTGGTCACTTTCCTGTCACTTATAATGCTGCTACCAGGCAGATCCTGTCATAGAACCATGGAATGATTTGGGCTGGAAGGGACGTCTGGTTCCAGCCCTCTGCCATGGGCAGGGACACTTTCCCGTGTCCGAGGTTGCTCAGAGCTCCATCCAACCCGGGGAAGGGGCGCGCTCAGCTCCTCGGGGCAGCGGGAAGCAGGAGCTGGCAGGAGCGCGGTGCCTTTCCCGGGGTGGCTGACAGGCTGTGGTTCCCTTGCAGAAGGCCTGGCGCAGGCGGCTGCCCCCAGCAGGGACTGCCTGCAGGCGGGCGAGTCCTGCACCACGGACCCGGTGTGCAGCGCCAAGTTCCGCACGCTGCGCCAGTGCATCGCCGGCAACGGCGCCACCAGGCTGGGCCCCGGCGCCCGCAGCCAGTGCCGCAGCACGGTCAGCGCGCTGCTCTCCAGCCAGCTCTACGGCTGCAAGTGCAAGCGCGGCATGAAGAGGGAGAAGCACTGCCTCAGCGTCTACTGGAGCATCCACCACACGCTGATGGAAGGTGGGTGGCACAGGGCGCTCCTTCCTGATGGTCTGCCTGACAGGGAATTGCTCACCAGCCCCCAGCTCTGAAGTTGCTGCATAGCGCCCCTGTGTTATCCTGTCCTGTCCCGAGACACACTGATGGGACACAAGGGAACAGCAGGACGCTGTGTTGGAGCGGGATCGGTTGGAGATCAGGGAAAGGTTCTTCCCCCAGAGGGTGCTGGCACTGCCCAGGCTCCCCAAGGAATGGGCACAGCCCTGAGGCTGCCAGAGCTCCAGGAGCATTTCAATAACGCTCTCAGACACAGGGTGGGAATATTGAGGTGTCCTGAGTAGAGCCATGAGTTGGACCTGAGGGTCCCTGTGGGCTCCTTCCAACTCAAGAGATCTGATGCTCCTATTGATCCCCATGGTGTTGACATTTTTAGGAAAGCAGTACTGAAAAGCTGAGATGCCTCCTTTTTTTATTAACCCAACCTCTCTTTTATGACATTCCCAGTATACATTGAGATCTTTTGCTGGAGAAATGTGCAGCCTGTTTTGTATCTAAGTATGTTAACCAAGACCATAAACACTGTAGATTTTGTAGAAACACAACATAGAGCACAGGCACTGAGAAAAACCAGCATAAACTTCAAAAAAATCACTCTCTTAGAATGTCTCAAGTGCACCAGTGTCTTTGGATTAGTGAAGATTTGGGGCTGGTGACATCAAGTTGGGACTTAAAATGTTCCCAGAGCCAGTATTCAATAAGTTTGGATTTTGACATTTTTTAAGAGTCACCATAAAATTGCACCTCTGCGACCATAACTCTTCCTTGTCAGGCTGGTGAGTATTTTATGCACCATGAAAATTAAAACAGGGAATTAAACAGACCCTTCCAGCCATGGGCTGTGAAACACTGCTGGCTGAAACCTGAAAGGAAAAGTGCAGGGGTGAGACCACAGCCCAAAAGGCCAAGCAAAACAGAGAGGAAGGACACCACAGGGCACAGGCTTGCCAGGATGGACACTGGTTGTGTTCCAGGAAGCTGCCAGGTGCCACAGCTGACAGGGTGCAGAGCATGGTGCTGTGAACTGACTGGGGAAATACAAGACCTCAGCAGCCTCCAAGGTCTGGTCTTTCCCATAACTGTGTGTCAGGTTTGTTTCCATTGAAGGGAAGCCTGGGGAAGAGGTGGCAATCCAGCTTCTCCCTTCGTCTCACGGGGCAGTGTCACAGCTCCTTCCCTGCTGACCCTCATGGCTCAGACTTTGGAACAACTCCCCTGTGACAGGGCTGTGCAGGGCAGTGCTGCCAGGAGGGTTTCCAGCACTGGCACACAGAATGGTTCATGTTGAAGGGACCTGAAAGACCACCCAGTTCCAAGGCCCTGCCATGGGCAGGGAGGGACATCTTCCACCAGAAGGAAGAGAAGAAAGGCTGGCAAGGAGTGCTGAGAGCAGGCAGGGGCAGCTCTGGGTCTCCAGATGCAGAATGGCTCTTTGGTGCTGGATGGACTCCTTGCCCAGTGTCTTGGGACTTCCACCTTGGGAATGACTGGGAGAGGGCTGTTCTTGGAGGCTGACAACAGCTCTACTCCACTTGGCCGCTGTCATGTCCTGAGCCCCACACTTTTTCAAACAACTGACTTCATTTGCAGTGCAGATGCACTCACCAAACTTTTGATTACCTCGCCTTAATTTCCCCAGGGAGATATGTTCCGTAGCAGTTCCGTGTTTCAGAGTTCTTACACATGTTTAATTGACTGAGAAAGGAAGCCAATCCACACAGTCCATGTAGAGCTTTGTTTCTCAGTCACACATACCCAGGAGGCTGCAAAAAGCTTCCTAGAAGCCCTCTTGCAAAAACAATTGTGGAAGTGCGTGCTCAGGGAATTTATAAAACACACTATTTACTCAGCTTCTCTTGAGCACACCCATGTTTAGCCACCTTCCCATTTAGAGACACAATAGCATGATGACAACCCGATAACAACTCTCTGATAAGGTGCTTTATCATCAGGACATAAAACTGTTATGCTGGAAAATACAAATGGGCCCCTCTCCAGTCAGTAACGATGCAAGATATTTCAATGAGGGTGTAAAGCTGCCTTGTAATGCACCGGTGGTAATTGCACAGGGCTGTGGATGCTGGAGCCATTTCTTCCTGCCCATGCTGGAGGTCAGCATGTGCCCAGAGCGTGAGGTTGGATAGTCCTTTTATCCCAGCCAGTGCATCTGCTGCTGCTGTCCACATCCATCTAAATGTCTAATAAAAAAACCAACAGATACTGAGCTGTTTGCTTCAGTGGTATTCCATGGTATCCATCAGGATGATGAGGCATTACAGACCATTGCACAGATGAAAGGGAAGCACCAGTTGAATAAAATCAGGCTCCCAGAGACTTAAAGAGAGGAAGGTTCTGCTGGAGCTGTGTGTCATTAGCTTTGTGCCAAGCGAGAAAAGGCTGTTGGCAAGGAGAAAGGGGAAGGTGACAGTAAATACAGAGTGTGTTGTCACACACATAACCCTGAGCACAGCCTGTCTGTGTCCCAAAAAGAGGTGAGGAGCTTTGGCCCAGGGAAGGACCTGGATGAAACAGCAATGATGGTGATGGAACCCTGTGTATGTAGGGAGCTGGTGATGTGAGCTCTGCTCATGAGCAGGAGCCTGTGCTACAGCCTGGTGTCCTCTGGCAATCCCTGCAGGGTACCCCAGAGCCTGAGCTCCAGAGTCACACCTCAACAGTTCCTGACAGCTGCCCCACTCCAAACTGAGATGTATCTTTAGCCAGTGACATCCAACGCCCTTCTCCAAGGATGTGCCCACACACATGTTCCACACTCTGAGCATCCATTTCCTTGTGGCCTTTACAGCATAGTCCCCTTGGACCCCCAAACAATCTTTCACTGCAGATGTGAACCTTGTGCATCTCAGCCATCCCTCAGGAGCCTCGTCTGCCTTCTCACCAGCCTCTCTCCCCCCAGGGATGAATGTGCTGGAGAGCTCCCCTTATGAGCCGTTCGTCAGGGGCTTCGACTACGTCCGGCTGGCGTCCATCACCGCAGGTAGGAGGGTGGGAATGCCCCGACCCCTCCTGGTGCAGGGAGGGAGGGACCTGGCTGCGGGGTCCAGGGCTGCAGGCAGGGAAATCCTCTGTGCTCCTTGTGAGCATTGCACGGTTCAGGTCTAGCAGTTGTTTTCCCAAGGAGTTGCCTCTGATTCCTGGGCTAAACTGTTGCATGTTCTGGGAAACGCCACTGGTGATTTTTGTCTTTTGGCTGTTTCACGTCCGTGCTATGAAGGACTGGGACTTAGAGAGGTGGCACAAAGCCCCTGCCATCCTAGGCACACTCATTCTCCATAGCAGGTGGATGATCTGTTCCACACCTCATCAAACAGGAGCTGCTTGGATGTTGTTAGGTTTTGGGAGGTGCTTCCACATCAGTCACAGGATCCAGCTCTGCAGGAAAAGGGTCAATAACTCAACCTGTGTGTTGATCCCAGCCACAGCCTTTAACCACCTGCCCTGAGGGCAACCTCAGGACCCAGATCTGAGTTCTTCTCTGCATCTAATCCTGTAACAACTGACCAGAGCAGCCTGGCACCTTTTAACTCCTCTGGGGCTCAGCAGTTCAACGTGTGGCTGCCAATAACCTGTCCCTGACCAGTGGCACAGCTGCCACCACAACCAGCCTATGCATCACGGCTGTGGGGAAGCTTTCCCAGGAGTGGGTATTTCACCAAACTGCTTGGCTGGGAGCAGCTGATGTGCTCATGTGTCTCTGGCTGATGTGCTCAAACAGCTTTTCCAAATGTGTGCCTTGCTCTGGGGTTACATCCACAGCTGGAGAGCCCCCAAGCGAGGAGGGAGCAGCATGTCCCTGCAGCTGGTGAATGTCTGCAGTCCCCACCATGGCCAGGCACTCCTTGGGTGAAAATGTCCTGGAGCAGATTAACCCATCAGCCCTGGACAAGTGGAGCAGAGGGTATGGGAGGTGCTCCCTGGCCTCTCTCTCTCACTGACCCCACCTGGCAGATTGGTGCATGGACAGGGAGGTTTTTTTCCTGGGTCATGGTTTTATTTACTGGAGTTTTTCCCCTTCTGCTGAATCCCAGAAAGCTTCAGAGCAGGGGGAAATCAAGGGATGGGGACTTTTATGCATGATTAACACACTCTAATATTTTTAAAGCAAATTGAAATAGGTTGTGCAGCAAAGCAAATGGACCCAGAGCAGCAGGGATTCTTCAGAGGACTTGGCATCCCCTTAGAGACACTAAATTTCTTAACCTTTTTGTCCTTATTAAAACTAATCAATATCTTCTATAACATAATTTACGACCTGTTGCCCTCTGCCTGTCCAGTGTCCAGGGTCATGTGGTCAACACTGCCAAAGGACCCTCTTTCAAATCTGCCAAAAAGAAATCCCAAGAACTTGTTGAAACATAAGACATCCCTGTGACCACAGGCCAAGTGAACAACAGGTATATTAAACGAAATTTTACATAAACAATATATGGCCACTACTAAAACTGTACAAATGGAACCATATTCTTCCACTCTAATTGTAGCAGTGATTTAAAAAGCACATCCGCTGGAGCTGCGTGGGAAGAGGAGAAAATCCAGCATGTTCCCTGTGATTTATTGGCTGAATGGGTAATGAAACCCTTCCAAGTAACTGTTTTTACACGTTAGCTGGCAGCTCCCCAGCATAAACTGATGCTCTGACAATATTCATCTCTGGGCAGTTTTAAAGGTTTGTATTTAGTGCTGGGATCACAACAAGCAAAACTTTCACCCATCATAAAATAACTGAAAAACTTGAAATTTGACTTCCAGCTTCCTATAAGCAACAGGGGGCAACAGGAAGGGAAAAATAAATGCTGGGAGAAGGAGCATCTCATAAAGTCAGGGAAATAAAGGAGGGAGCCAGCTCTGAAGTGCTCAGGGAGACTGTCAATGTTTTAACACGTGCCAGCAGTGGCTGGCTGGTTTTAACTCCCAGTCAAAGACAGAGCTTGACTCTGCATTGGGAGTTTTATCATTCTGGGGGTTTTTCCTCAGTGGAAAAATCTTTCTCTGCTGGGGAGAAAGTCCTTCTGGTGTGCTGCAGGTCATGATTTCAATTCAGGGAGGTGAAAACCAGCTTCAAAATCATTTTCTTTCTCAAGCTTGAAGGACCCTTGTTTTACCTGTTAGATCAGAAACAGTCTGATGTTTCCACTGACTCCTGCCAGGGACTCTGTAGCATTTTCCCCCTCTATAAAACAGACCCCCATCCTGCTCTGAAGCACTCCTCCAGTGAGTGTTAGACAAATGCCTTTCCCTCTTCCTTCTCCCTGTATTTACAGAGAAGACTGTTGCCACATCAACTCATGAGATCCCTACTTTTCCATGGAAGACATTGTTTTTCTCATCCATCACTGCAGTTTTTCCTTTATTTTCCTGACCTTTCCCCTTATTGCAGGTTTCCTCCCCCTCCCCTGCATCCCACAGCACATCTCTGTTCTCCCACCCAGGCTGGGACATTCTTCCTCCTCTTGTTTAGGAGGGTGGACATGCAGAGTGGTTTTGCTGATGTAAGAGAAGGGTGACCCTGCAAAGGGTGTGAGGAGAGGCCCACGTGCACTCACATGCAGGCAGCATCAGGTCCCAGGGGCCTGGAGCTGGGTGGCACCTCTGATCCCACCCTGGGAGGGCACTGTCACTGTCACTGTCACTGACACAGAGATACTGGGTCAGGCTGGTCCGGACGGGGCACACTGCGACCCAGACAGGCCTGGCTTAGCTGGGCAGATCCTGGGCTGAACAAAGAGCTGCTGCCAAAGCCAGGCATGACCCTGCAGAGGCCTAAAGAAACTCCCCGTCCAGGGCAGTGAGTCTGAGGTGTCAGAATTAGTGCAGACCACCCCTGTGTCACAGACCCAGCTCTGCCACGGACTCAGCCTCTGATCTTGAGCAACCTGCAGAAACAAGAGGGTCCAGTAGTGGAGATCCCAGCACTCAAGAGGATCTACTCATGGCCATAAGTAGATGCACTTTCTAATGCCTGCTGTCTTCCAAGCCTCAGGCTGGTTAATTTGCATTAGGAAAATGTTACCAGATGCACAGATTAAAGAAAAATTCATTTTATTAATTATTTGAACTTGGTGAAGTGAACTCTGGAGAGGGAAGTCTGGTATGTGACAGTGGCACTTCTTGGGAAAAGATGAGTATGGGAAGGGGATTCAGTCCTGCCAGGACACGGAGAGCAGACCTGCAGTTCTCCCTGGCGCTGCCTTGGTGCAGCAGGTGTGGTCCCACCGGGGTGGCCGTGGACGGAGCAGGGTGGGCTCGAAGGCCTCGGGGTGGTGCTGCTGGGCACAAATGCCTCGGGGTGGTGCTGCTGGCAGGGAGGGCAGCGCGGAGCCCTCACCGTGTCCCCTGCCGCAGGCTCTGAGAATGAGGTGACGCAGGTGAACCGCTGCCTGGACGCCGCCAAGGCCTGCAACGTGGACGAGATGTGCCAGCGGCTGCGCACCGAGTATGTGTCCCTGTGCATCCGGCGCCTGGCGCGCGCCGACACCTGCAGCCGCTCCAAGTGCCACAAGGCGCTGCGCAAGTTCTTCGACCGCGTGCCCCCGGAGTTCACGCACGAGCTGCTCTTCTGCCCCTGCGACGACACGGCCTGTGCCGAGCGCCGGCGCCAGACCATCGTCCCCGCCTGCTCCTACGAGTCCAAGGACAAGCCCAACTGCCTGGCGCCGCTGGACGCCTGCCGCAAGAACTACGTGTGCAGGTAATGGGGAATGGCTGCAGGGAACGGGGCCGGGGCAGAGCCCTCTGGGACAGCCCTGGTGGCAGCCCTGGGGCAGAGCCCTCCAGGACAGCCCTGGTGGTGGCACCAGGGCAGAGCCCTCTGGGACAGCCCTGGTGGGGCTCCGTGACCGGGTCTGCCCTCACTGCAGGGAGCCCCAGGCTGCTCCGTCCCACCACAGCCCCCGGGCAGTCCGGTGCCCCCGTGGGCCCTTCCCATGAGCCGTGGCTTTGTATCCTACAGAACGGACAGGAGGAGATGCGAGATCACAGAATCACAGAATCACAGAATAATGAGGTTGGAAGAGACCTCTAAGATCATCAAGTCCAACCTATGCCTTAACACCTCAACTAGACTATAGCACTAAGTGCCATGTCCAGTCTTTTTTTAAACACATCCAGAGATGGTGAATCCACCACCTCCCTGGGAAGACAATTCCAGTGTTTTATTATTCTTTCAGTGAAAAATTTTTTCCTAATATCTAACCTGTACCTTCCCTGACGTAGCTTGAGACTGTGTCCCCTTGTTCTGTCAATTGCTGCCCGGTGGAAGAGACCGATCCCCCACCTGTCTACAACCTCCCTTCAGGAAATTGTAGAGAGCAATAAGGTCACCTCTAAGCCTCCTCTTCTCCAGGCTAAACAACCCCAGCTCCCTCAAACGCTCCTCATAGGGCTTGTGTTCCAATCCCCTTACCAGCCTCGTTGCCCTCCTCTGGACACGCTCAAGCATCTCAATATCCTTTCTAAATTGAGGGGCCCAGAACTGGACCCAGAACTGGAGATGATCACGCTGAAGTTTTTTAGGCATTTTCTATTGATTTTTGGCTTTGGTCCTAAAGAAAGACCTGCTATGGAAACAGTTCCGGGAATGTGCAGGCTAAGCAGGAATATGGGGGAGGGTTCTTACAGCCACTTTCACCAATCCACCTCCCTCACTGTTCTGCTCCCCATCCCAGAGCATCCTCAAGGAGCACCCAAGGTATGCTGACAGCAAAGGCACTCGTGAAGGCCTTAAAACCATGTTTGTTTGTTTGCTTGTTTAATTAGAAAAATTAATCTAGACATGTAAAAAATACACCATTCTGCTGTAAGGCTCAGTGTTGGAGTACCTTATAGCACCTTTCAGTAACTAAAAAGACCCTACAAGAGAGCAGGTGAGAGACTTTGGACAAGAGCAAGAAGTGACAGGACAACGAGGAATGGCTGGAAACTGAAGGAGGGTAGATTTAAATGGGCTGTTGGGAAGGAATTCCTGGCTGGGAGGGTGGGCAGGCACTGGCACCGGGTGCCCCAAACAGCTCTGGCTGCCCCTGGATCCCTGGCAGTGCCCAAGGCCAGGTTGGACCAGGCTTGGAGCAGCCTGGGACAGTGGGAAGTGTCCCTGCAGGACATGGCAGGGGGTGGAACGAGATGATTTTTAGGTCCCTTCAACCCAAGCCATTCTGTGATTCAGTGATTCAATGCTTTGGTGATTGCAACAGGAGTCTCAGAGTCCCTGTGTCATTCCAGATCCACCACACAGTCTGTGGCCAGCCTGGTTTGCTCCTCTGTTTCTATGCAGCCCCAGTCACACACACACAGACCCATCCCATGTGCACACTGACAGCAGAACCCCTGCTTGCTTTTCCTTCATCTGTACTGTTTTCACCTCCCTGTTTCTCAGTGTTTGGTATTCCAGAAGGTTAATCCACAGAGAGCTCTTGGGAGCAGAGCCCACCTAGCAGTGAGAGATGTAAGACAATAACAGCACTGTGGGGGCCCCAGCCCATGCCCTGCCTGCAGCTGGGCCATGAGCAGACCCCTGGGGAAGAGCACAAGAACAAGTGTAGGACACACCTCCCTGTATTGTCTCAGTCTCTAATTGCTGTGGGGTTTGGGACTTCTGAGCTGAACTTCCAGCAGCCATTCCCTACCAGCACATCATCTTTTAATATACAGTATACTTTACAATAAAAATATTATGTATTTTCACAAAGGAAGGTGAGAGCAGAGGCATCCTTTTGGAAGCATGAAAGTACAAACACACTCAGCACTCTGCACCCAGAAACCTCGAGGCAGGAGAACAGCTGAGCTGTGCAGAAGTAGATTCTGAAAGATGCAAAGCCCCTGGGCTGACTCAGATGTTGTCCCCTGGCTACCCAGGGAATCTGAAATGGACAGAAACTGCCCTCTCCCTAACACTACAAGAGCGCCCAGTGGGGAGGAAGAGGTTCAAAGGGGAGAGTGTTACTCCCCAGGAGACTGGACACTGTTTCCTGCAGCACAGCTGTTAATTATCCGGTCCCTTGGCCTCTGAATATAGAATATAAAACATCCTCTGGAGACACAGAGGGAGCAAGAGGTTGACATGTGACCTGGTCAAAGCCAGCAGTGCAGAATGCACAAGGAGAGGCAGAAATAAATCATAAAGAAGTGGAGGGAAAGACTCCGAATCTCACTCTGTCTGCAGCTCCTGCACAGCTCTAGCCATTTGAACTTCCCAGAGGGGTGGGTTCAACTAATATGGATGATAACAAAATCTGCAGTCACTATCCCCCTTCTCTAAATCTCTAAACAATACAGCAAGTTCAGGGAAAGGAGATTTTGCCTGTCCATGTTACAGGAGAAAAGGGTTGGTATGGGGCAAATATGGGAACAAAGATGAGAAAAATAAGAACACTAGGGTGTAGGGGAGAAGTGGGCTGGAAAGTGCAAGCTGGAATGCTGACACTGACCAGGAGCAAGAGCAACATGTCTGGAGGAGACAGGATGTCTGGGAGGAGCAACGTGCTCAGTTTTTTCTGAGATTGCCCAGGCAGGGTAAACATTTGAGGTTCTCAGTTCTCAGCTCAGACTGTACAGGTTGTCACATAAAAAACCCTCCCTTCAAGTGTTGTCAGTGCTAGTGCTTGCTTGAGTTTCCAAATCAGCTCAAATGTGTGAAATTCCTCCCTGCCTGGCCACAGAATGAGTGCTGAGATGGATCTGGATCTCCAGCTGTTGCTGTGTCCTGCCTGAAAGCCCTGTGCTGATGCCTGGGATATCCTTTGATCTCCAAACACCACCAGGAGAGCTGGCTCATGCCTAAAGAGTTAATGGCAGATAATTGGTTGGCAGAATGATTTGCCTGCTCCACAGGCTCCAGAGAGTTCTGAGAATGGCCATCTGCAGCAGAGGATGGGGCAGCAGCCTGGTGATGGGTAGGACACTTCATATCTGAACCTCTGGACATTTCCCTTCATCTCTTGTGACCTCAGCTATATTTAGAGTCTTTAGAGACAGAAACTGGACCAGAGCAATTCTCTGTTTCATCAGCTCAGACTAAAAATGAAGGCTGGGGTCTTTGGGCAAAGTTAGTAGCCAAAAGATACCAAATGGCTCCACAGACTGATTTCCTTCCTGGCAACAGCTCTTCCCTCAAAAACCAACCTCACACAACAAAAAAACCCACCATTTTTTCCAAGACTGGACTTTTCTTGCAGTCCTGGAGGAAGCCTGTAAAGCATGAAGTGCAGAACCTGTTCCAAACCTGTTCAGACCTGCTGCTGGGTTTGTTGGGGTGGGCAGGAGGTGGCCAAGGACGCCTGTCCAGCCTGTTTGAAGAGCGCCTGCAGCAGCGCTGTGTCCCCGCCGTACACACCCCGGGTGTGCTGTCACCGCCGTGCCCGTGGTGACCTGTCCCGCCCTGTGCTCGGCCCCGCAGGTCGCGCTACGCCGAGTTCCAGTTCAACTGCGAGCCGTGGCCGCGGGCCGCCAGCGGCTGCCGCCGGGAGAGCTTCGCCGCCTGCCTGCTCGCCTACACCGGCATCATCGGTAAGGGCGCTCCGCGGGCGGGACACGTCTGCTCTCGGGCTGGGACAGCGGGGCTGGGAGCTGGGCTGGCAGGGACAGCGGGGCGGGGAGCTGGGCTGGCAGGGACATCGCTCCTCCTGTGCGGGGACAGCGGGGCGGGGAGCTGGGCTGCCAGGGACAGCACAGAGCCACGGCTGAGGTTGGAAGGGCCCTGGAAAGCCCAGCTCATGCCAACCCTCTGCCAGGGGCAAGGACACCTTTCACCAAGTTGCTCCAAGCCACATCCAGCCCGGTGCGGGTCTTTCTCCCTTCAGTGACATGACCAAGCCATGGGTATGGGTAACTTGAGGATGGCTGCAGTGCAGGGAGAAAAAGCATGGCCTGCTGCAAAATTTGAGCTTCTCTTTCCAGTGGAAATAGATGGGCTGTCCCAGGATGTCTGCTCTGCCAGGGATTCCCTAATGCCATCACCAGTGATGCCACTGGAAATCATCATGCACTGCCATTTTTTTAACTTCAAAGGGTGTCAGATTGGGGTTTCAGATGCTGCAGAGCCCAGCTGGAAGCAGTTGGCACAGGGACAGACAAGAGTCCTAAGAGAAGTGCCAGTGGCCTTTGGACAAGGTCTGTCCTGATGGATGAGACAGACTGACATTTTTGGGCCACCACTTCATTCTGTTTCAATCCTTCATTCTGAAGATTGAGATAGGCTTTCTCAATGACAGCATGAGAAAACCTTTACACACATTCACATACAGTTTTTGAATGCTCAGCGTGGAGAATAAAAGATTTCCAGAACACCTTAGAGCCCCTTCCAGGGCCTAAAGTGGCTCCAAGAGAGTTGGAGAGGGACTTTGGTCAAGAGCCTGGGAATGCCAGGACAAGGGGGCTTCCCACTGCCAGTGGGCAGGGATGGATATCGGGAAGGAATTCCTGGCTGTGAGGTGGGCACAGGGTGCCCAGAGCAGCTCTGGCTGCCCCTGGATCCCTGGCAGTGCCCAAGGCACTGGACACTGGGGCTGGAGCAGCCTGGGACAGGGGGAGATGTCCCTGCCATGGCAGGAGTGGCACTGGGGGGGCTTCAAGGTCTCTTCCAACCCGAACCATTCTGTGATTCTCTGAATGTTACTGGGGAACCTGAATTCCCAGAAACTGCCCCTTCCTTGGGCTGACAGCACTTTTTAACTGACTGGAGGCTTTGGTGATGGTGGTGTGACCAGAATGGTTGTGAGTGCCCCTCTTCTCTTCCATGGGAGCAAACCAGACCCATGGCAGCAGCACTTGAAGGGTTGTGCTGCTGTCCTGGAGGGGCTGGGCTGGGGCAGAGTAACCCTGGAGAGCAGCACGAGGGATGTCACCGACCCTCCTGAAGTCCCTGGCTGCAGTAACCCTTGTCCGTCGGTCCCGGCAGGCAGCCCCATCACCCCCAACTACATCGACAACTCCACGTCCAGCATCGCTCCCTGGTGCACCTGCAACGCCAGCGGGAACCGGCAGGAAGAGTGCGAGAGCTTCCTGCACCTCTTCACCAACAACGCCTGTCTCCGTAAGTGCCGCTGCTTGCCGGGGCTGCCCGTGCCTGGGCGGGGCTGCCGGGGCCTCTGGGGTCTGAGTGTGCAGCTCCCCCTGCCACCCACACAGGGGCTCTGGAGAGCCCCAGGCGTCCCTTTGGGTGACGCAGAGAAAGGGATGCTTCCCCCTGCCCTGACAAGCCTTTTCTCCATCTTTCCCACACAGAAAATGCCATTCAGGCGTTTGGCAACGGGACTCACCTGAACACGGCCGTGGCCCCATCCATCCCCCCCACCACACAGATGTACAAGCAGGAGCCAAATGCCAACAGAGCCGTGGCGACCCTCAGAGAGAACAGCCTGGAGCACCTCCAGCCCACCAAGGTAGGAGAGGGCAGACCTGGCCTGGAGAGAGGATTGGCCATGCCTGTGCCTCCTGCAGCCTCCTCACCTCAGCTCCTTCCACCTGTGTCATTTCAGCCACCTGCACACATCCAACCTGCCCTCCACCTCCTGGAGCCCTTCCCTTCTCTTCCCTTCCCTTCCCTTCCCTTCCCTTGGAGCTCCTGCCTGTGGAATTAAAGGACTCTGGATGTGACAGTCCCAGTCCTTGCTGTCCCCTCCACCCCTGAGGAGTGGACAGGGCTTCACCCAGCCC
>VXBR01002493.1:154178-177182 GCA_013400215.1 Cisticola juncidis | reverse complement strand
CCTTCCCTTCCCAGGTGTGTTTCCTTTAGAAGTACTGGGAATTCTGTGGGGTTTTCAGCCAGGACCACTGGCTTGGCTCCTCACCCTCCTTCAGAGCATCAGTCCAGCTTCAGATGAGCATTTGAACTTCCCAGGACACAAGTTCCCCCCTTGTTATGTGAGGATTCTAGAGGTCATAATGCAGAGGTTCAATTAAGGTTTGCTAAGCATTGGAAAATTTGAAAGGAAAGGTTCTGTTCATCAGCAAATTTTTATCAAAATAATATTAAATTGAAATGATTTTAAAACAAATAACATGTTCATTTACTGATGATGTCCGTGATAGGCATTAAATATTTTATTTTTAAATAAAACAAAATGACCTTGACTTGCCACACCAGAATAATTTCCAGATTCAATTCTTTTACTATTGAATAATTAACGGTGACCCTGATTTGCTGAACGTTCAGGTTTCAGAAGCTGTCAGTTTTAACTAGACTCCAAGGACTGAGCGTGGGCTTTGCACTGGGCTGCCTGATAGCACTGATACCTTCAGAGAGCTCCCAAATGCAGGTTATTTTAAGGCTTATCACTGTTTCTTTGCTGGGAAAACACCCAATTCGCCTCTCTCCACCCTGTTTTCACAGGGCAGTGGAGAAAAAGCATGGAAGAAAAAAAAAAAAAAAAAAAAAAAAAGAGCAGTGGAGAAAAAGAGGTGGAGAAAAGAGGCCTCAGGTTCCCTCACTGCTCTCAGGGCACTGGTGGCACTGCTGCAGAGCACAGGGATCCCTTCACAAGGCCACAGGCTTGGTACCCAACAGATCTGGAGGATTTCCCTCGAGCTGGTGTTCCTCAGACCTTAGAGAAATCCAAGTAGGGGCCTCAGGTGCAGATCTAGCACTGAGAACTTCATCCTGTAAGTGATGGAGAAGCTGTGAATTGTCTGTGACCAGGACAGTATTCCCAACAGCAGGTGGGAAGCTGGAAAAGGCAGCTGCAGTAAAGGAAGGCCCTGCCACATCTCCAGCCTCCTTGTGGCAGCACAAATCCTCTGCTGAGGTGTGAGTGCTGCTGGAGCTGATCCCTGCTGGCACTGCTAGACAAACCAGAGATCT
Source organism: Cisticola juncidis (assembly GCA_013400215.1). Taxonomy (NCBI): domain Eukaryota; kingdom Metazoa; phylum Chordata; class Aves; order Passeriformes; family Cisticolidae; genus Cisticola; species Cisticola juncidis. Next base: position 176,088 of record VXBR01002493.1, on the reverse strand, counting down.
GGGGCTTGACTTTGGATTCAGCTTCCAGTGCAGATCCCATTCCATGTTTGAAGAGTTGGCATCTCTGGACCTGAGGGGGAAAGCTGGTGAAATGTCCCAGCACCGTGGAGCACATTCCACACCCACCACCCACCCAAGGTCACCAGGTCAAGCCACTGGCCAGCAGTGGCTCCATAAGATACCTGGATGGCCCCTGACCCGAGCAAGCTCCCCCCTCACACAGACACCTCCAACCTGTGTCCAGACCTGTGTGTGCCCCATGACTCTGCTGTGACACCTCGACTCTGCTGTGACACCATGACTCTGCTGTGACACCACGACTCTGCTGTGACACCACCTCCCCCAGCAGCTCCCGAGGAGCAGCGCTGACCTCCAGGCCAGAGCTGGGTGCTGAAATCAGCCCTGACCCCTCTGCACGTGCACACACTGGGGCTGCACAGCCCCTGAGCCCCAAATGCTCTGAGGCACCAAGGAGGGACACCAGGAAGGTTAGAGGGATGCAGCCCCTCTCCTAACAGGAAAAATAGAGAATTGGGACTTTTCAGCCCAGAGAAGAGAAGCTTCAGGATAACCTGATTGTGGCTTTCCAGTGCTTGAAGGGGCTCCAAGAGAGCTGGAGAGGGGCTTTGGACAAGGGCCTGGAATGACAGGACATTCAGGGGAGTGGGGAATGGCTTCCCACTGCCAGAGGGCAGGGTTAGATGGGATATCAGGAAGAAATTCTTGGCTGTGAGGGTGGGGAGGCCCTGGCACAGGTGGCCAGAGGAGTTGGGTGCCTTGGGAAGCTGTTCCAGGCCAGGCTGGACACTGGGACAACCTGAGACAGGGGAAGGTGTCCCTGCCCATGGCAGGGGTTGGAATTGGATGATCTTTCTGGTGTCTCCCTTCCCTGGTTCCAGGATCAGGCACAGCCCTCACCCCTGTCTCCTTTCCCTTCCAGGTGTCTGGAGAGGAGAGGCTCCTGCGTGGCTCCACTCGTTTGTCCTCAGGGACCTCCAGCCCAGCAGCCCCTCCCTGCTGGGCGGCCTCTCTGCTCCAGCTGTGGCTTCTGCTGCCCCTGCTGTGCTGAGCCTGCCCGTGACGTGAGGCAGGGCTGCCACACACCAGGCACAGACTCCACTGGTGTTGGTTTCTTTACTGAACAACCAGAGCAGAAACTTTTTCAGGAGAGCAGGGAGAAGGGAGGGATGGGAAGGCAAGGTGAGTGTTTGGGCATCCCTTCCTTCTCCTCATCTGTCTGCCAGTTTATTTGATTTTATATGGTCAGCATTGTGACAACCAGCTCATCCTTGGTCCTGGCCACCTCTCCACACCACAGCTTGGTTGTTGTTTCTCCAGCTCTCTGTGGATAAGGCTGGAGCCATGGACAATTCCCTTGGAACAGATGAAGGAGAGAGTTGATCTGAGAAATGAGAGCTGCAAGGGAAATGCTTTTTCCTGCCCCAGCCAAGAGGGGAAAGGCTTTGGATTATGGATGAAGGGATGACCTGTCAGGTTTCCTGAAGCCCACATGGAGGGGCTCCTGACAGGGCATGTGGAGTGATGTGGAGTTCAGACTGTCTGCAGGGTTGCTCAGGGCCTGAAGGACAATGCACCTGGTTCCTCCAGACTGAAGAAACCAGAGGACTGGTGAGAAGGTGATGGGCTTTGTTCACTGGAAAGGAACCTGAAGCACCTCTGGGGAGGACCAAGGAGCCACACTCTGAACTGGCTGGCAGGGATTATCCCCCCTCTCAAAACCATGGCCAGAGTGCAACCAGCACCATGTCCCAGCTGCCACCTGCCACTCAGCCCCTCCTTCTGAGGGGAACCTGTGTCCTGTGTTGATGGTTTTCAGGAAGAAACATGTGTGTTGCATTTTGTTTACGACTGAATTTTTTGTGTCACAACCCAAACATCTCTGTCCACTGGTCCTGTGCAGTGTTTGGGGCATTTTTTGCCACATCCAAATAACCAGAGGCCGATATTGTCCCACCCCAGGCTACCCTTTCTCTGTCAGGGGCCAAGGTGTGAGCCCATGGGCAGGATTTGATGTGAGCCCAGCATACCCCACCCCCACAGGCTACCTGTTCATCCACTGGTCTCATAGGCACACGGTCTCAAGCCAAGGGATTTCCCCAGATTTCCTGGAAAGAGATAGGATGGGAGAGATTTGCTAAATACCGCCCTGAAGACAGAAATACCCAGCCAAGAAAGACCAAGTCATGAATTATATCACGGGTAGGGACCAAATTGCTACAGTTTCCCCTCCTTGAAGAGCAGGCAGAGGCAACCCCCCCATGTCCAGGTGAGCAGGTGAAGGGCTTTGCCTCTTGCCAGGTCCTGTTTTTGAGTGAAGATGTCATTTAAGCAAAGGCTGCTGAAGTGACCCTTTCTACTGAGCCTCAGCTGAGCCCAGGGGAGGAAAGTGAGGATGAAGGTCTCAGGTGTTTTGGGGCACAGGGAGGCAGGTGTGTGACCTTGGACTACCTGAGCATCCCAGGGTCTTTCCTCGAGGAGGTGACCTGAGGAATCCCAGTGCCTCTTGGGGGGCTGAACCCCTTTACTGCATTAAGCCAGGAAAGAAGATGGTGAGGAGGAGTGGGAAGGTTTCCCAGGATAAATGCTTGCCCAGGCTGAGTGCCACGGGAGGAAGAGCAACAGCCCCAGAATCCCCCTGAGTGTATTTAGGCCTGGCCTTTGCAGCAGTCCATTTATTCCTTGGTTTGTGCTCCTCCAATAAATATCATTAATCCCTTGGCATTTGAATGCATGGAAAGGCTTAGGAAGCACCTGACACAGCAAAATCCATTGCTTTTTATTCCCATTTCCTGCAAAACATCTCTGATTGTTTATTGCTTCAGATTTTCTGAGAAACTGCAACAACTCCCATGGCTTTTGTTCCAACAAGAAACCATTCTGGGTTTCAGCTGAACACCTGTGGATGTGTCTGCCGTGAACAGAAATCCTCCTGCTGCATCCTGTCCAAAGTGCAGCTCCTTGAGGTCCTCAGGGCTGTAGCACCTGGGTTCCCTAATCCAAGGCTGTGCAGAGGAACATGCTGAGTTCCAAGGCTTGTGTGCAGGGTATGGGTCACACCCTGAGCTAAAAGCTGTGTGTGAGAACTCCATGGCCAAGGAGCTCACTCTGACCAGGAAAGCAGGCAAGGAGGGAGAGCTGCAGCCAGGGAAGTCCTTTCAAAGTGACCCCACACGTGCACAGGGCTGCTGTGAATTCTCCCCTTCTCTCAGGATGTCTCCTGAGAGACCGAGTGACAACTCTGACCTCCAGCTCTGCAGAGCTCGTGTCCCCAGAGCTTCAGTTGGGGGAACAAAACCCTGCCTGCCCAGCCCTTCAAAGGCAAGGAACACCTCAGCACCACGAGCTCATGCTGGGGATTGCCAGCAATTGATCTTCTGCCCCTTTCCTGTCCTGTCCTGTAGTCATGCTCTGCTTTTCCGCACATCTGGCCACACCAAACCAGTCTGCACCAGCTTTGAGTCCTGCACAGGCTGAGTGTCTGCAAAGGATGGGGATACAAGTGTCAGCTGCCTTGCAGGAGCACCCTCTCTTGTGTCTCTCACATGTCAGTGTCAGTGATGTTGAAGTGCCACTTTGCCATTTCCTTCTCATTCAGCAGAGAAAGAGTTTTTCTGGATGGTCAGGATGCCTGGTGGCCCCAGCTCACCCCTCCCTTCAGACTGGTTTGCTGTAAAATGAGGTGTGGAGAATCCTACTCAAGACTGGATGGGATGGAAGAGACCTCCAGAGGTTACCTAGTCCCAGTGCCATGTCCCACATCAGTACCTACTTTAACGATTTCAGTGAGACACCATCATCTCCCCTGGATTTATATCACAGAATGGTGAAATGGGTCAGGTGGGACCTTCAAGCTCATCTCACTCCAGTCCCCCTGCCATGGGCAGGGACACCTTCCACTATTCCAGGTTTTTCCAAGGCACATCCAACCTGGCCTTGGGCACTTCCAGGGTTTAATCCTGCTTTAAGGACTCTGCTGATGTGAGTTGTCTCTACAGATCAGAGCCCAACGAGATCCTTGGTTCCTGTGTCCTGTCCTCCAAGCCCTGTCCCAGGCCAGGTCCTGCCTGGATGCTTCAGAATGAAGTGAATGAGGCACAGGGCAAGGAGCCTCTCACCCAGCAGGAAAGAGTAGGGGGTGGGAATTAATGAAAAAAAAATTACCCCCAAACTTTCATGGCTTTGTTCTGATTATTTCACTCTTTTCACCAATATTTAATGTTGATTCTCCCTCCAAGGCTGTTCAAGAACCAAACTTTGCAAAAAAGGATGAGTTTTGAACCTTTCTTTTGGAGGAAGCAAACATAATTACTCTCCTTCCACCCACCAACATGTGTGCACAGACCACTGCTCTTTCCCTGAGAAAAGTCAGTAATTTTTTGGATGAAATTCCATCTCTGCTGAATTCTGTGAAGTGAACCATGGGTCTTCATTTTTAAGTCTCGATTAACTACAGAAGTCATAGCAGCTGCTTGTAAAGGCAAAAGACTGAGCGAGCCAAGAGACAGAAAGGGAGACTTTTTTTAAGAATTACTCCATTCCTAAGGACTTCCATAAGCACAAAGAAGAATCATGGGAAAAAGAAAGGAAAAAAAAAAACAAAAAAACAGTTAAAGAACCAGCCAGACTTTCTGTAACAACTGAACTCTATTTTTTTGGCTGCACAGCACCACTCCCAGTGGCTGGCAGCCCTGAGAGCCTGTGAAATATTGTGTATGTACTTATACTTGTCACGTCTCGTTGTCATGTACAGCATTGTCCAGGCTGGAGCAGGAGCTGGGAGGGAGACCCAGGGCTGGGAGATGGTGCTGGAGCAGGAACCCCATGTGTGCACCTGCACGAGGGGAGGGTGGTGGGTGCCAGCCCAAACTGGGGTCAGACTTGTACTTACCTTTTCTGTACATGCCAATATTCAAACATATCCATGAATAAAGCACACACGCATTTTCCTGAGCCCCTGGCTCCTGCCTGCCCTGCCAGCTCGTCCCTGCCAGCACCTCCAGGATGGAGCTGAGCTCTGCTCCTGTGCTGTAAGGGCAGCTGAAGGAAACTGGGGGATGTTCTGTGGGGGCTGGAAGAGTGGTGGGGCTCAGAGGAGCCGTGCTTGGCTGGAATCACAGAATCCTGGAATATCCCCAGCTGGGAGGGACCCACAGGGATCATCCAGTCCCACCCCTGTCCCTGCACAGATCCCCCAACAATCCCACCCTGGGCACCCCTGGAGCGCTGTCCAAAGGCTCTTGGAGCTCTGGCAGGGTTGGGAATGTGCCCATTCCCTGGGGAGCCTGGGCAGTGCCAGCACCTCTGGGGATGAACCTTTCCTCATCCTCTGACCCCCGCGACAGCTCCCGGTGCTCACTCAGGTCTTGTCCCCGGTCCCGGGGAGCAGAGATCGGAGCTGTCCCTGGGAGGGAGCTGCAGACAGTTCTGAGCGCTCCTCTCAGCTCCACACCCATCCCAGCCCAGTGTCTGCCAGCAGGGAAGGGTGACAGGTGACAAACAGCTCTGCTGAGCGGGAGAGACGCGGGTGTCCTCAGGGAGGGCGACACGAGTCCCCGCACCAGTGCTGGGGCTGTTCCCTGCGGGGTTGGGACACGCAAAGGTTTGGGAGAATCTGGGGCAGGTTTGGCTCGAAGCCGGTGCCACCACAGGAGGAGGGAGGCGCTGCAGGATGCAGCAGGGATGGGAATAATCGCACCTGCAGCTGGGTCTGTGGAGCCGCTGACACCGGGATGACACAGGGATGTCACCGTGAGCCACGGAGTGCAAATCACCGGGAAAGGCTGGTGCTGCTCCCTGTGCTGGGGACGGACAGAGAGGGAGGGAGAGGGGAGGGTGACAGCTCATGCCAGCCAGGAAGACTTCTGTTCGTGCCATGAACATCTGTCAGCTATTTTTGGCAACTTAAAGAAATAAAAGAAATCGTAGGAAAATCGATTAGAGGCAAATGGAATGTTTTCTTACCAATTCTGGGTAGGGGAAAAGAATCTAGAAAATAAATGTATATAAAATTTATATAAGAATAATGAGTGAAATTCAAGTCAGTTCCTAAAGTGAGTTCAAGGCTGAGCACATAAATGTTATACTTTTTCCTCCCAGAAATCATGTTTGCCTCCATGCGTGCATGAAGCAGGTGAGGATGCAGAGGAGGAGCAGAACCTGAGGGTTTGGGATGGACTTGGACTCTCCTCAAAGTCTTTTCCCTCCCCACAGTGTCCAGGCTGGGGTTTTGCTGATCAAAGGACAATTCCTGTGAAGGCTCCAGCCAGCTGAGCCTGAAACATGCTGGGAAAGCCTTGCAGACCTGAGGGATTTTCCCTGGCTGCTTGACCAAGGCCAGCACCCAAAAAGCTGCTGAGAGCAGAGCAGGGGTGACAGAAGTGCTGGGCTCAGCGCCCTGGAGCTGGAGGAGATCTCAGGAGTCCCCAGGCACTGCCCAGGGGCAGCTCCTGGGCTCAGTCAGGGCACAGCACAGGGCTGGCTGCAGCAACCCTGCTCTGGGAGGTAACAGCCAGCTCAGGAAAGCCTGGAAATCATCCTAAATTCAGGGAGAGGAGGTTCTGGAGCAGGAGAAGCACTAATGGGTAGAAGAAGCTTTGGCTGACCCTCACTTCTACCCCACACCTGGGCCTGGATATGGGTTTAGGTGTGGCTGTGTCCACAACAAAACTGAGCACTGCTCCCTCCTGCAGCCACAGACAGCAAATACTGAGGAGAGAGCAAGGAAGGGATTGTTTCCAATTCCCAAAGGGCTGACAGCCTGTGCAGCCCCCAGGACAGGATGGACAGGGCTTGGAGCACCCTGGGACAGTGGAAGGTGTCCCTGACATGGCAGAGGCCTGGACTAGATGGTCTTCAAAGTCCCTTCCAGCCCAAACCATTCCATGTTTCCATGACAGACCAGAGCCTGGGAGGTTTGAAGGGGAGACCTGCAGACAGAACCCACAGTCCCCATCACACTGTGACTGCAGGCACAGCACAAGAAAAATCCTGCAGCTGATGTTCAGCTGCTGCCAGGGGATGTTGAAATCAGAAACAACTATTTACCACACGTTATCTCCAAGCAAACGGTGCTAAAATGCTGATAGGGATGGAGACATCTTGTTTCAGTTATTAAAACACTGAATTTCTGCAGAAAGAGTGGATGTTTGCCAGAGGGGAAAGCTGCAGAATTAGCTCTGACGTGAAAAATGTTCAAGTCATTTTGTGGTTTTTTTTTTCTAAGGGGAAGTGGAAATGATTTCTGGTGGGGGCAAGGATCCCAGGGAACATGTGAATGGAAATTCTGCCAGTCCCTCTGTTGGAGGCACGTTGTGGCTGCAGCCTGGAAAGCAGAGCTGACAGAACAGGCAGCAAGCTGCAGCTGGGATGGGTGTCCATCCAGAAATGTCTGTGCTCTGCCCTAATTCCCTGTGCAGACAGTGCTTCACAATCAGCCACCACCCCAGACCTACCCACCAAAGTTCTGCTTCCAGACTGAATTCAGGGATCAGCATGAGGACCAGGAGAGCTTAAACCCCATCCTCCCACGGATTGCTGGTCACCATGGGTGGGGGGAGATCAGAAACAGCCCTGCCCTGCAGGTTGTGGGCTCATGGAGCTCACTTTGTCAGCAGCAGGGAAATAAAGAGGAGAAAGATGCTGTCCCTCTTGGTACAGCCAGAGTGGCCCAGTCGGGGGCTTTTTGGCTAAATTTGATGCAGTTGTGGTTTCTGAGTGAGGTATCTGGCCTGAGTGAGGGCCCAGGAACAGAGAGGAGAGGGAAGGAAGGGCCTGGTCCTGCACCTAATAACAGAATCATGGAATAGTTTGAGTTGGAAGGGGCTGTAAAGACCACAGACCATCTTTTTCCACCCTCTGCCATGAGCCAGAACAATTTCCACTATCCCAGGTTGCTCCAAGCCCTGTCCAACCTGGCCTTGGACACTTCCAGGGATCCAGGGGCAGCCACAGCTGCTCTGGGCAACCTGTGCCAGGACCTTACACCCCACAGGGAGGAATTTATTCCCAATATCCCATCTCCCCATGCCATCTGGCAGTGGGAAGCCATTCCCCCTTGTCCAAACCCTACGTGCCAATGAAAAAAATCCCTTTTCAATACAGTTTGAGCCCTGAGATCTTGCTCTTTGTTTGTGGGGAAGATTTATCTCTTCTGAGACATCTCTAGTGCAGATCCCAAATCCCAAGTTTGTCACTGAGTCTCTGGAGTCACCCAGGAGAGGAGGTGCCTCTAGAACATCACGCACCTTACCTCAGACCTTCCATAGGGTGATGGTGGTGTCCCAAAATCCTGTGGCTAAGGGTGCTGGGACCCTGGCACAGCCTGGGGAGGTGTTGCTGTTCCCAGCCATCCTGCAGTGGGGAGCATGAAGAGCTCAGCCCCCTGCAGTGACACCTGGGTGCAGCAGTCTCATGACCAGGCAGAAAACCCCTCAGCAGGTGCCATCACCTCATTAGAAACTCTGCCCACACCTTGTGCCTTTGGCAACATCTCAGGGGTTCCACTCTATCCCTGCAACCCCTGTTTTGCTGCTTGATTAGTTCAGAAACCAAAAATTCCAGGGAGGAACTCAAGAATCTGCTAATTCTTTTTTTCCCAAAGGGCAGTGCATTGGCTATGGAACTCTGGCTCCTTTGACACCTCTCTTCCTCCTCTCTTCCCATTAATGGGGCAAAAAGGAAATGTTGATTCTTCTGCCCTATTTTAGATGATTTATCACCAACCAGCGATGTGGAAATACCCAAGAGCTGCCCCAAAACCCACCTTTTCCTGGGGGAAGAAACAATATCCAGCCTCCAGTCTAGGATTTCTAGGGGAGTTAAATTGGTTTTTAAAAAAGATTTAAAGTCCCTTCTTTCTGTAGGTGGTTGATATTTAAGGTTGGTGGAAAGAAAAGCTGGACCTCAAATTCCTCTCCAGCTCCTTACCAGAAACCATTCATTGACAGCTGATGAAAATCATCCTCCTGGCTGTACACAAAGCCTTGAAAAACCTCCATGCTCTCTTCCCTTCCTTCCCTCAAAACTCTTTTCATTGCTACAACACAAGAAAAATCAGAGCAGGGATGAAAAATGGCACCAGCCCTCTGTGGTTTTTCCTGCTGTCCAAAATAAACTTAAAGCAGCTTTAAAACCACTACCCCCTGCCTATTTCATTTCAAGTCTGGACACTGCATGCTGTGCTGTCAGCCTGGCATCCTCTGCACAGCTCTGCAGCAATTGCTGGAATTGGGCTCCTGCATCCCAGTTTAATGCCAAGGAATGAAGCAGCACAACAGTCTTCAGAGGCGATGGTGGCTGAAACCTTCATGGCTCATAAATGTCAGGTTCGACTCTGCTTCATCCCAGCAGCGCTTAATTTCCAAGTTGGAGAGTGACATAAAAATAAATGGAGAACAACGGATTGCATCCCGGCGGGACTGCACTGTGGATGCCTGGGTGTTATGGATCAAGTGACAGCTTCAGACAAGCCCTGCCTTAGGCTCAGAATTTTGGCAGCAGCTCTGCTTAGGTGACCTGCACCTCAGTCCCTCTGGCTCACAAATTTTTAAGGCTGGCTGATTAGGGCTGTTATAAAATGTGTTATTTATTGAACAGACAGCAGGTAACAGACAAAAGGCCTTGAACAGTTACTCACTACACACTACAAAACAAGGGAACCACTGGGAGATTACATAAAACAGTGCACAGTGTTGAGGTACCTGTATTAAAGTAGCAAAGACACAGTAGAGAGCAGGGCTCAGTGGAACTTACCAACAGATTGCTAATAGAGTACAGAGTCCTTCTGCTCAGCCCTCCAGAGAGTAACCACAAAACTGCTGCCCCAACTGTAGGGAAAAGCCCCACAAATTTCTAGGGAATATGCAGGAGACTTTTGCTTTGTGAAAGTTTGGTGTAGCTTTTATAGTTTGCAAAGTGAAGTGTCTATCAGTCAGGAATTCCAACTTATTTTTCCACAATCCTGCTTCCACAGCAAGATGTTTATTGTCAGCTAGTGGTGTCACTGTCCCTGTTCTTCAGTGCTTCAATAACCACGAGACAGGCGGTCTCCAGACGGTTATTTGACCAAATTGCAAGCTTTTGTGAAGGGTGAGGAGCCTTGCACCAGCTGACAAACACCAGGTAATTTCCTGTGGTGGGAGAGTCCTGCTGCACCGTGGGTGCTGCACGGGAGGTGGGAGAGCAGCAGCCACCTCTGTCCTGTCACTGCAGCTTCTGTGGTATCTGGAACTCCAGCTGGTGCTGGGGCCTGAGAAATCATCAGCAAAACTGGTGGTGCAGATTCCACCGAGGGCAGCTTTTCCTCTTTGGATTTAAACAAAGAAATTTACTGGAAAGAAATTATTGGTGAGAGTAAGAAAGGGAAGGGGCTGAGATTTCAGTTCTGTTGAGGTTACGTCATGAGGGGCAGCTCAGATCTGAGACAGGGACAGGACCAGGGAGGGCTGGAGCAGGGCCAGGCTCAGGCTGGAGATCAGGAAAGGTTCATCCCCAGAGGGTGCTGGCACTGCCCAGGCTGCCCAGGGAATGGGCACAGCCCCAGATCTCCAGGAGCCTTTGGACAGCGCTCCAGGGGTGCCCAGGGTGGGACTGCTGGGTAGTCTGGGCAGGAACAAGGGTTGGACTGGATCCTTGTGGGTCCCTTCCAACTTGAGATATTGTGTGATTCTATTTAAACCCTGAATGCAGAAGCTCTGAGTTTGGGACTGGGGAATCACTGAATCATCTGGGTTGGAAAAGGTCTTTAAGGCCATAGAGCCAAACAGCCCAAGGATCAGTTGTGACAGCTGGGACACAACACCAGTGCTCGGGGGTGGGAGCAAATAAATTCCTCCTTCAACCCTGACCATCCCAAACGACCTGCATGGAGGACAATTTTCTATATAACCATAGAAATATTTAGGTTGGCAATGACCCTTAACATACTGAAAACTCTGACACCTCATTGGGATTTTCCTCCCTTCTGCCACCCTTCAGAGACAGCCAAAGAGATCAGGGACCAAGAACTGCCCTAAGGCACCTGGGGGAAAGTGAACCTGAGGGTAGAAATGGAAACTGTTTAATGACTGTCTCTGCCTTTGAAATCTACACGTGTAACTCTATGAGTGACATCCATCCTCTGGCAGAGGACATGTCCCTCCTTCCTCCTCCCAAATTCAGCACCTGCCAGGAGCCCACTGGTACCCACAGCCACCACAGCAGAAACTCAACCTCACCTCAGCCAGGAGCCTTCAAAACCACCTGGAATTATTTTTCCACCCATTATAAGAAAATAAATAAGAGGAAAATTTTAACCAGATCATCTACTTTTTATTTCAGAGGAAAGATTTGCATTATTTACTTTTATTTATATACATGTTCTTCACATTTGTATTTAAAATGCACAGACCTCCCAAGAATTTTCTCGTTCCGGCTTTAAATTAGCTGTTATTTTACAATACAAAAAATTATACCAAAAAACTGCAATCCTAAATGTGTGTATGTATAACACCCACGACCCCAGCAATGAAATAGTTTACAATACTTGCTCCTATTTACATATGAATGCAATAAATGCTAAATTATACATATTAACAAACTAAGCTCAAGTCTGAACACAGATAAGAATCATAAATAATTACAGAATAAAGAGGGAAAAAAATCCAGAATACAATTAATTCAAGGATCTTAGTTTAAAGAACATTTATTGTGCACAAATTCTGGAGTAATATAAAACTCTTTTTTTTCTTTTTTTTTTTTTTTTTTATGGATTGACTGACATATGATACACTCTGCGACAATTGGGTTTTTTTTTTCTTTCTTTCTACTGATGAGGTTTGTGGAATCAATACTAAATGGAGAGGAAATGTCTAAAGAATTCCAGTACCTGGCAGACGCACACAAATAGTCTGTGTGTAGTGTCAGAACAAAGACTGAACAAAACCTGCCCTGATGCAGAAAAATCAGAATATACACATATTGTAGTAGTCCTGGCATGGAAACTCAGCTTGTTTCAGCAGCTACCAACAGAAAAAGTAGGACTTTGACTAAAATTGCAAAGAACACATCCAAAAATGAGGAGCACATCCCTCCCCTTCCTTCCACAGCCCCAAACCTCGGCGAGCACCTTCCCCCTGAAGCCCACCCTAGTGCGCCTCCCCCCCGCTGCTGCAGCTCAGCCCGGAGCTGTGCCAGGGCACAGCTTCCCATCCCTTCCCTCCTTTCCATCCCTTCCTTCCCTCCCTTCCTTCCCTTCCCTCCCTCCCTCCCCGGGCTGGCTCAGCATCCCGGAGCCGTGCGGGGTCTGCCCGCTGCCTTCCCCCATGGCAGCGAAGCCGCTCCCGTGGGAAGGGCTGAGACTCCCGTGGGAAGGGCTGAGGCTCCCGGGACGCAGCCGGAGCCTGTCCCTAGCTCAGGCTCTCATGGAAAGGGAAAAGCAGCTGGGGCAGCAAAGGCCAGAGGGGCAGCCCGGCTCTGTGGCACTGGAACTCCAGCGGGTTATGGAACAGACCAGACCTGAGGTTTGATTTCACTCAAACCCTCCTTTCACCCCACCGAGGACCAGGCAAGCTGAGCCTACAAAGGCAGAGCCTGGGTCCCTCCTCACGTTCCTGCAGGGAAATGTGAGCAACCCTCAGTACAGGAACATCCCTAGGGAGTGTGGGTCTGCCACAGCCTGCCATGTGATGGTCCCACACCACGGAATTTGGGACATTGTACAGCACAGGCATCACCCCATCATAAATAGCTTTATTTGGGTCATTTCAATACAATGCGTTTTAAGCCCAGGGAAAGTGATAATAACAACCGAAAAGTTGTGTTTCATAAATCTCCTTGTATCCAAAATATGGAGCCGTAGTGTAGTAAGGTCATGCTACAACAGCCCAGAGAAAATTCTGGGCTAAAAATCATGAAAAATTGTGAATTAAAAAAAAAAAAAAAAAAAGGGTGTTATTTGGAGATCCATTGGCACCATTGTTTTCTAGAATATAAGGGCCCCAACCAGTTCTGAAATTTTATTACTGATTTGTTTAAAGGCTCCTCTCAGAGAATGAAAATCTTCTGAGGGTTGAGACAACGAATGCTGAATTTCAGCCAGTTATAAACACCTGAAAATAGTGATTCTGAATGGAAACACTGCCACAATTTTAGTAATAAAGGCCTTAAACTACTGATTTAATCCTCCATGTAGTGACCACTTTAAGGATGTTTATTACTTGTCTCCAAATGTTGCTTTTCCCCCTTTCAAATGGAAAAGCCACTATTTTACTTGGTTTCTACATTTAAGTGAAATGCATTTGAACACACAAAAGTCAAGTTATGCCTCCCTGCTTTGCAAGATATCACAATATAATCTGGTGTTTAAAGCTCTGGAAAGTTATCTAATACTGATCAGATGAAGGAGTTATTAGGACAAAACTCATACATAATTTAAAATGCATCAAAAATACATTCAGTATCTTTTTCTGGTTTATATACACTTTAAATCTCTCCATGTTCTGCACGTTACTGTAGAGTTTATGTACAAGTGCAAAATCTGTGTGTCATTTGTCATTTATTTACAGATTCTCTCATGAAATAAGGTTGTTCATTCTCCCCCACCTCACCTCCAAATGAAATAAACCCAAAAATCCTTCACTTTCGATACTGGCCTGGTGATAAACTGCCAGCAATTCTTCTTTCCCGTATCCTGTCCCACTTTTCTCCCTGTCTGCCTCTAAGCTGGGATGAGACTGCAGCAGAGCTACGTGTGAGAGCTCTCCCTCATCAGGATGGAGACCAGCAGGGTAAAGCTACATCCTAAAGGAGCTGCTTCCTCTTATATAAATAAGTACCTCCTGTCAGTGTATTTACATTTTTAGTTCTGATAAACCTTGACTTTGATCATTTTTGCTCATTTTTCCAGTATCTGACACCTCGTTTTGACCACACTCCTGGGTACACTGTAGGCTTTGCTGATCAGACAGCCCAGCTCTCCAGGACTGAGAAAACATCCCAAACTCTGTGTTTATGTCTTTTCATTCATGTAAAAGTCTATCATCCCTCCAGGCCTACAGTTCTGAAAGCTGTGATCAGGAAAACCCAACTTTAGGCACCTGGCTCAAGTGCTGTCCTGAAGAGGGACTCAAGCACAGGGGTTTTCACCACCTGGGCTGGCAGTTCTCCTCCCAAAACCAGCAGGAACAAATCTGCAAACATGTGGATGTGCACCATGGCTGAAAACATGCAGTAACAGGGGAAGGATTTTAGTCCAGTCTTGTTTCTCCAGCTCAGATTAACCCTATCACTGTGCAAGTTAGAAAATATTATCAGGAGATGAATCTGTCTGAGGTAATCCGTGCATCAGGTAAAATTAAATTGCCTAAATCCCTTCATATATATATAAGACAAAGCTCAACCCTTTTCACCTCATAATTCCTTCTTCCCAGAGAGCACTGAAACTTCTAGTTGAGAAGCAGATGCACTTATATATTTATTTTTATATAATGCATTTTTCCCAATAATTTTCTAGTCCAAATATTTTTTTTCAGTCCCATTGCACTTGTTAAATGAATATTAAATTGGAATTATCATCCACCACGGTCCTTAAACCATCAGGCTGTTCCCATCACCACTGTCCAGATCCACTATTCACCTCTACTGTGATGCTGCCAAGCTCCAAAGAGCTTCTTCAAAACAAATGGTCAGAAAAAACCCAGCTCAGAAATGAGTGGCTGATCCGTGACTGATCACAGAACAGGCTCAAAAGAGGAGCAGTTATTCGGGTTTCAGTTTGAATGGTGCTACCTGGCCAGGTCCAAGAGCACTTCCCTTCCCCGTGTTACTTCATTTATTAAACATCAGATGTCCTCAACAGAACCCCCCAGCTCAGTGACCTGATGAATGCAGTTCCCTGATGAAGCCAGCACTGCACACCCTGTTTGGCATCTCAGCATCATCTCCCTCCCAGCTCAGCCCCACGGCTGCACCCTGGCCCTGAGCCCATCCCAGCTCCAGGAGACACCACCTCACATGGGGGCTACTCCAGCCTGAGCCTCAAAACACAACCCCAGCTTGCCAGAGCAGCTCAGAGGGTTTGATGCACCCCCCAAACGCAAACCTGCTCTTTGCTGTGTGCAAGTCTCCTCCTTTCACCAACCAGGCACTTCTTCAACATCTAACAGAGCTCAAGGCCAACAGGAACCCAGGATCTGAGTGTGCAGAACTCGAACCTATGGCAAAACAAAGCTGCTCTGCTTGATTTTCTATCTGAAGTTATTCTTTACTTCATTCTCAATTGATCTGGCACCCAGAGTGTTGCTTTTTACACTGTGTAAGAAGATGGAGCAAATCATAACCTCCAAGCAATGCCTCCAAGCTCAGCTCTCATCCAGAAGGATGGCGGGAGGGAAGGGGGCGGGAAAGAGGCCAAAATCAGAAAAATATGAGTATCTGACCTGGAACACAGACTGCTTCTATGAAAACGCTGGTCAAAGTGGGAGTTTTCTTATGAAATATTGAAACTCTCAATGCCTTCCAGTATTTCCATCTGGGTGAGTAGTTGGTTGGTCAGGAAAATGCAATTTTCCTCTGCACGGGACAGAGGACACAGAGTGCCTTGGGTGACTCTAGATGTGAGCATACATACCTTTAAAAGAATTTGTGTTCAAAAGCAGCACGTGGAGCAGTCTCCTCACTCCCTAGATCTGTTCACGTCTAGGCACTTGTGTGTGGTGTACTCCAAGCAGGTTAAGACAATGTAAACATTGAGTCTTTCCAAAGCAACATCCAACTTTCCAGTTACTTCATGTGATCTGAGCAACATCAACCTCTAAACCATCCCAGCTTTTGCATTCCTGGACCACGATGACTACAAAAAGGCTGTGCCTGGAAGAGAGTTCCACTGAAATAATGAGGGAACAATCAAATAGTAAATGAAAACAAAGGATGAAGATGCTTTGAAGATTAATAGTAGTGTTTATGTGTTGAGAGCTGACACCTGTAAACACTGGGTCTTTTTCTTTTTGTACAGTTTGATAAATACATGAACTACAAAGCACTTTCCATGTAGAAACCTGAGTGTCATTCATATTGGACTACTGTTGTATTTACACTGACCAGGAACGGTGACATCGGACCTTACCACACCTGCAATAAAATTATTTTGCTTTAAACTTGAAGAAAACAAAGGAGCAATCTGAAGCCGTGTGTCAGTAAAACTTAAGTGGAGCAGTTGTCAAATAAAGCCAACTAGCACGAAGATGAGAGAAAAAAACTGGGTTCAAGGAAGTTGTGTTTTTTTCCGGGTGCTTCTAGTCTCTTGGGACACAACTGGAAATCTTTCTCCTCCTCCTCAGTACTACTTTTCCATTTTGTTTAAAACCCTAGACAGTTTCTGATGTCCATGCATCAAATACAGGTTCCTGGCTGTGCAGGGGGCTGCTGCTTCCGATTCCGTATCGCGCCCGATTTCTCTTTGTAGGCGATCGGCATCTGCTGCGAAATGTCCACCAGAGCGCTGGCCACGGCGAGACCTGGGAACACAACCACAGTCAGGCACAGCAGCCACACCAACACACCCCGAGGGACAGCTCAGGAAATCCTCCAGGCCACAAAATGGGGAGAATTTTTTTAATAGACTAGAAGAGTGTTTTGGCTTAAGACTTAAACTCCAGCCAATATTCTGAAAGGAGCTGAAATACTGCTTGTTTAATTAGAAGCAAGAGCAGGAGAAAAAGATTTAATAAGGGTGGGTGTTACTGGATGTAAAACTTTAAATATTGAAGCTGCCTTTCTCTGCATCAGTAGATGGACTACAACAAACCTGAAAGCAAATGTGCATGGAGGTTTCCCTGCACTTCCCATGGATACATCACCTCTGCAGCCTCCTCAGGCAGATCAGGGGGTCATGGAATGGTTTGGGTTGAAAGGCGCCCTAAAGACCACCCAGTCCCACCCCTGCCACAGGCAGGGACACCTTCCACTATCCCAGGTTGCTCCAAGGCCCAACCTGGCCTGGAACACTTCTGGAGACAGGGAAGCCACAGCTTCTCTGGGAAGTGCCAGGGCCTCCCTGCTCTGTTTATGGACAAACCACACCTGGGACAGTGCAGTGCAGCCCAACACCAACCATCCAATTCAAACCCTGCTAATGCTCTTTCCAGAGCCTTTGCTTCACTGGGCACTGGGAAACCCCAGTTAAATCCCACACTGCCCAGGAGACAATGTCCCAATGCCCTGACACCGCGTTTAGGTGTGAAGGGGTTGAAAACAAGGAAACCTTTAACTGGATGGTAAAAACCTCTTTGTCCAGAGCTCCTACGAGGAGGGCAGAGATGCTCTGAAAGGACTTGTGGTGACAGGATAAGAGAATGGCTTCAGACTGACAATGGGCAGGGTTAGATGGGATATTCTTCCCTGTTAGAGTGGGGAGGCCATGGCATAAGTTGCTCTGTGACTGCCCCATCACTGGGAGTGTTCAAGGCCAGGTTAGATAGAGCTTGCAGCAACCTGGTCTAGTGGAAAGTGTCCTTGTCCATGGCAGGGGGTGGAACTGGATGGTCTTTAAGGTCCCTTCAAACTCCTATCTTTCCATGGTTCTGTGACTTGATGCTCCCCTGCAAATGGGGCTGGGAATGAAGTCAGATAGGCCAAGTGACAAGTCACCTTCACAAGTAACTACTGCAAACATGTCTGTACCAGATCCCTCTTTCCCCCACCCAGCTGTTAATTAAAGCACAGTCTAACATCAAATGTTGATCCATCAATTGACCTTAGTAATTAACTCAAAGCTCGTACTGGAGGCCAGAAGGGCACAAACCAGGGAGCCTGAAATACCTCGAGCACATCCCAAGCTGTCCTGTGGCTACAGCAGCTTGTGTGGGATCAGGAAAGGTGAATCTGTAAGGCTGGGGAAGGAGTTCAGAGTTAATTCCAAGGCATTGGAGACAGCACCAATGCTCACCTGACTGTCCTGGTGGTGGGATCCCCCCAAGCCCTCGAGGCAGCCTGACGAACACCGAGAGCACGGCAGCCTTGTTCCCAAAGCAGGGCTCCAGCGCGATCGGCTTCGGGACAGTCTGCAGCAGGAGGGAGGGAAAGCAGGGGGAGAAAACAAATGTTAAACCATGTCTGACACCCTCCCTCTTCCCCTGCATTGTTTCTGCAGCTCGTACAACCCCAGGGCATGAACCAGCAGGAACCACACTGCTGTGCTGGGCGGATTCCAGACACAGCCAGCATAGCTAAAACCACTGTCAGCAACAATCAAAGCACGAGTCATCACAAGGAAACACATTCACTTCATAAAAATCGGACTATTAAAAAGTCAAGCACTACACAAGGCTCACATTTCTCCCTAAATTCAGTAACAAAGGAGCAGCTTATGTAATCAACAGGGCTGAGGGCTCAGTTCCATGGCCCCATCAGCAGCATGTCACTGCTGTCACCACACACGACCACGGTGATTCTGTACTCCAAACTCTATTTCCAGAACATCCACAAGTCCATGTTCCACCTTAACAGCACGCTATGCATTAACACAGTAAAGAACATTTTTCTAAGAACAAAAAGAAGTGTTCAAGGCCAGGTTGGATGGGGCTTGAAGCAGCCTGGTCTAGTGGAAGGTGTCCTTGTCCATGGCAGGGGGTGGAATGAGAGGAGCTTTAAGGGCCCTTTCAGTCTGTGATTTCAATATGTAATGGGCAGTCAGCTTCTCCCACCCTGGAGGAGCAGAGGACTGGATCCCTTGCTGACCCTCAGTATCTGCAACCATCTTCTTCTCACTGCACTCTTGGGAAGATTTTACCTGCATGATCAACAACCAACTTCAGTATGTCATTAGAAAGCCAAAATGCAACAGCTCAGCCCAAAAACCAAAGCCTGCTCTCATCTGGGCCTGGCCCCAATCCCACACACAGTTACACAGGATCACTGCTCCTGTGGGATGCAACAACAGTCAGATGAGGATGCAAATGTTCACCAATGAGTACAGGGTCACCAGAGTTTCTTCTTTTGTTCCACATCAGCTACAAAAACTGAGGAACACTATTTTACCCAATACTCTCAGAGCTTTCTGTCTCCTTGATTAGTGTGGACAAATTTTGCTCAGGTGTTATTGAAATAATTAGTGCTTTTTCCATCAGGCATCAAACTACACCACAGTCCTCAAATTCTCAACAGAGAATGAAAGCCACGGAAAAGCCCGAATGGAGTCAAACATGCTGTTACATTACTGGTGCTCAATAAAAAAGACAAAAGGAGACAACAGCAAGCAAAATGAAGCTTCAAACTTTCCATATCTCACATTTACTGCAATGATGCAGCAGGATTTGTTGGTCTGTGCAAGGCAGATAAAGATGTGCTGCACGGGCTGGATGATGGAAGCTGCCACCTGCCTGGTTTATGGCAGCAGATTTCTTCATCTCCCTGCCCCCAAGGAAGGGATCACACTCAGAGAAAGCTTTTCCCAGAAGGAAACAAGCACACCCTGGTGCTGTATCCCACAGTGACTCAACTGCCAGAGGTAATGGAGAGAGCACAGAGAAGGCAACTGCAGGAACAGAGCCCACGGAGTTCTGCCGTATGGGTGGGAGCAAGAACCAAACACAAAACTGATTTTCTTTTGGAGAGACTCGAGTATTTTACTTATTCTGCTATTAATAGAACAGTTTTACTCAATTTTAGAGTTTGGAGGATGATACTTGGGTTACAGAGAGCTCTTGTGCTCACCCTCAGCACTAAGCAGAACGGGCAGCAAAGACCACACAGAGAAGTGATGGAGGGAAAAGAACGAAGGAGCAACTGAATAAGAACAGATTATATTTTTAATGCATTTGTTTTTAATGGATTAATGGCCCTGGAACTGCTGCAGGGCTGGAGCCCCTCTGCTCTGGAGCCAGGCTGGGAGAGCTGGGAATGTTCCCCTGGAGAACAGAAGGCTCCAGGGAGAGCTGCCAGCCCCTGGCAGGGCCTGGAGGGGTTCCAGGAGAGCTGCAGAGGGACTGGGGACAAGGGATGGAGGGACAGGACACAGGGAATGGCTCCCACTGCCAGAGGGCAGGGCTGGATGGGATCTTGGGCAGGAATTGTTCCCTGGCAGGGGGGGCACAGCCTGGCACAGGGTGCCCAGAGCAGCCTGGGGCAGTGGGAGGTGTCCCTGCCATGGAAGACAATCCACGATCTTCAGAGTCTCTCCCAACCCCTGAGGATGCTCAGCAGCTCACTCACCATGCTCCAGCCAAACTGCAGAAACAGAGGCTGGAAAATCCATCTCAGGATCACCAAATCCAGCCCTCCACTCACAGGCAATGTATGTACAAGCACAATTCTCTGCTTGAAGAGTAGTTACACTTTCAGCCTGTGCCACCATTTCTGTGAGACCTTTCCAGAGGCCCTCTGGTCTGGATCTCACCACTGCCACCAAAAACCTTCTTTTAACCTCAAATCTTTCACACTTCAATTTATTCTCTGATGTTCTTCTGTGCCTTTAACCCTCTCCCTAGGCTTTCCCCTGCTCTACATCTCACTCTTCTTTTGGATCAACTAAAAGAGCAATGCTCTGAATTCCTTCTCTGATCACAAGCACTGCCTCCTCCAGCTCCCCAGGAGCTCCCCTCTGCCTCTCTTTCTCGACCACCAGTGACCTGAGAGGCATTTCAGGCTCTGACAGTGCCTCTGTTGTGGGATCAAAATCACGCTGAGTCCCCTGCACATCATAAAATAGAACAGAAAGAAACAGAAGTTGTTCATTATATAGCTCTCAGTCACAGAGCTGAAGGGACTTGGAGAGAAATTTAGCTCATCTCTCAGCCCCAGGCAAGACCCTCTCTCCTCCTCTGCCCTTTCCAACTAATGAATCCTGAGTGTGCAGCAGAAACTCTCATTATGAGTCCCTGTGGGCACAATCTTCCCTTTCCATGGAATTTTTATTTTGGTCCTCAAGGTCACACATCTTCACATCAGCACAGACAGCTGGGGATAGGATGTAACCCTGAGCCTCCTTCCTTCCCTTGGCAACCTGCATGAGAAGAATCATGGAATATTTTGGGTTGGAACGGACCTTGAAGTTCATCTTATGCCCTACAGTGAGCAAGGACAGCTTCCACTGTCCCAGGCTGCTCCAGCCCCAGTGTCCAGCCTGGCCTTGGGCACTGCCAGGGATCCAGGGGCAGCCACAGCTGCTCTGGGCACCCTGTGCCAGGGCTGCCCACCCTGCCAGGGAACAACTCCTGCCCCAGATCCCATCCAGCCCTGTCCTCTGGCAGTGGGAAACCATTCCCTGTGTCCTGTCACTCCAGGCCCTTGTAAAATCTCTCTTCATTTTTCCTGCTGGGCCCTTAACGTGCTGAAAGGCTACAATTAGGTCAATCCAAAACCTTTTCATTTCCAGGCTGAACAACCCCTAAAAGATGAGGGTTAGTAAAATATTGTTACTATGTCCCTACGTGGGGAACTTTCTTTCTCTCAACTATGCACAGCAAGGACAATGATGCACCCAAAATCTGTCAGGCAGTTGCAAACTGATTTGGAATGAATTAAGCACAACATCACCTTGCTGCAGCTAAGCTCCATCTTAAAACTAGAAGGGGAAAAATGGCCCACTGTCCATCAAACCCAGCTTTTCCTGAGACAAGCTGCAGTTAATAACAACAATAACTCGCCAAAAGAATCGAGTCCCGTACATTTGTTTTTGACAGCCCCAGCTGAGGCACCGTTTTCTGAACTGTGACTCATTCTGCATCTCCTCCAGGAGCAGTGCTGAGGGCCAGGACAGGAGCACGGGAATGACTCAGGGAGGGACGGAGTGAGGAGCTGGGGCAGGGGTGAGGAGCTGGGGCAGGGGTGAGGAGCTGGGGCAGAGTGAGGAGCTGGGGCAGGGATGAGGAGCTGGGGCAGAGTGAGGAGCTGGGGCAGAGTGAGGAGCTGGGGCAGG
>VXBR01002493.1:0-154078 GCA_013400215.1 Cisticola juncidis | reverse complement strand
GTGAGGAGCTGGGGCAGGGGTGAGGAGCTGGGGCAGCAGTGAGGAGCTGGGGCAGGGTGAGGAGCTGGGACAGGGGGATCAGCTGGCAGTGAGGGACACGCTGCGCCCCCGGCACGACACCAACCCCAGCACTTAAAACCTGCCTCTGCCAGCAACTTCCATTCAGAGGTTTTGCTAAACCCATTGTTGAATTATAGAAATCATTCTTTTTTACTGAAGGCTTAATGGCACAATAAAGTAGACATTATTCAAATCTATTCAAATAAGGTGCATCTCTCAGACACTCAGCCCAAGAGGAGTGCTTTGAGAGGGGCCTGAACAGCAGAGTCCCAGCCTGGGAGCAGAGACAGAGGGGAGAACAAAACCCTGCTGCTGGAGTGGGTGGACAAAGACCACGGTCATGGCCATGGACGCCACAGACAACTGCAGCTGGCTGTGTCAACAGGGTACCAACAGGCATCTCTTGTCCTCAAAGAAATGTGGAAAACTATGGAGAGACAAATTCATAGAGCTGATGACAGCTGATCACAGAGCTGATCAGCTCTGATCAGCTGATTAGAGAATCATGGAATGGTTTGAGTTGGAAGGGACCTTAAAACTCACCTTGAAGCCATGGCAGGGACACCTCCCACTGCCCCAGGCTGCTCCAGCCCCCAGTGTCCAATCTGGCCTTGGGCACTGCAAGGATCCAGGGGCAGCCACAGCTGCTCTGGGCACCCTGTGCCAGGGCCTGCCCACCCTGCCAGGGAACAATTCCTGCCCCAGATCCCGTCCAGCCCTACCCTGTGGCAGGGGGAGCCATTCCCTGTGTCCTGTCCCTCCATCCCTTGTCCCCAGTCCCTCTGCAGCTCTCCTGGAGCCCCTCCAGGCCCTGCCAGGGGCTGGCAGCTCTCCCTGGAGCCTTCCCTTCTCCAGGGGAACATTCCCAGCTCTCCCAGCCTGGCTCCAGAGCAGAGGGGCTCCAGCCCTGCAGCAGCTCCAGGCTCCTCTGGGCTCTCTCCAGCAGCTCCACGTCCTCCTGCTGCTGGCCCAGGGCTGGGGCAGCTCTGCCCGTGGGGAATCACCTGAGCAGGGCACAGGGGCAGAGCCCCCTCCCCTGCTCAGAGTAACCTGAACCCTTCCCTGGAAAGGGCTTTCCATGCTCCTCCACAGCAGCACAGCAACAGTCAATGGAACTGATGGGAGAAACCCCAAGAGCTCCAAGAATTAGAATGGTACAAATGTCAAATAAAGAGCAAAATGCCAGGGGAGCCCTCATAGCCTGGGAACCACGACCACCCTGTTCTGGGTGGGAACAGGCATTTCATGGTGTCACTGTGTTCAGTGGTGACACAACCCCGTTGTTCCCAGAGGAAATGAGAGCTGCTGTCAGCTGTTTCCACAGATGATTTTATTGGCCCAAACCAGCACTAAAAAGCCAACTAATTCCAGTTGTTTCTGAGTTTTGGTGTGTATTTAGCATGTATAAAGTGTAAACCATTATAGACATTAAAAGCAGTAAGGGGCATATTAGGTGATTTAATTAGTCCAGCTTCTCCAGCAGGATTTTCCACATGAATAGGGCATTTCCCAGGAATTTGTCTGGGCTATTTCTAGGTGACCCAGGTGTGGAATGCACCACAAGTTCCCACAGCAGTCAGTTTCACAGCCAAATTTCTTCCTCAAGTAGGCTGAATTGTGTGATGCTCAACCTAAACATTTTTATTTCATCTCATTATTTCTATTTACGCTGCTTTTACTTGACAAATTCAAAAAGTTAATAATGTGTCACATAAAACTAATGGCTAGAACAATAAATATTCTGTGTAATTTCACAAACACAGCATCAGTTTTATGTAGGTTCTGTGATACACTGCCAGCATATTGCGTTTCAAGATGTATTAAAAAAAATACCACAGAGAATTTTTTTTCCTTAACAAGAAAAAATGTTTCTGTGGTTTGATCAAATAAGTCTTACATGGTTTTCAATTTCCAGGAAGGAAATTAAAATAAAGGAAAAATCTTATGGTGGTGGATGAGAAAAGGAACATTACCCAAACAGTTCAGTTTTATTATTTGATTCCACTTGTTCAGGTGATTTCACTCTGTATAAAAAGGGTCAAATTCCATTTGCAAGTTTTTAAATTGTGCCATTAAAAGCCGAGTGAACATTTGCAAAACAAGTTGCAAGCAATTTCCTATTAAAAATAGATTATTAAGCTTTAAAAATCATATTCTCAGAGTAATATGTGTGTCCTGCAGGATAAAGACGAATGAACTTCCAGCAATAATTCACAGTAAATGAGTTTAGATTAAAAATTTACCTTTACCTTGTCCCTAATATGTGCCTTGGAATTTTAGAGGGACTGGAGAATGAACTGACTTGGTCCCAAAACTAGGTTGCTGCATGAGAGAAACTAAACAAAAATCATCTTCACACCTGCAGATGGATGTTAACAGCCTAAAATGGAAAATCCAGATCTGAGCACTCCATATCTGGAGCCCACCCACCAGCAGCTCCGCGGGGCCTGGGTCTGCTTCCCCCTTATTTAACAACTGCTCTGCATTTCCAAGGGCTCCTGTCAGTCCAGCAGCTCCCAGCTACCAGCTCAGGGTGAGGGGAGGATTTTGTGAGGGGAGTTTGGACCTCCAAGGCAGCTCCCCTGGAATGACCAAATCTCACGTCACAATTGGAGCTTGGCCACTCACAGATGCCAACATTCCTTCTCCTCCTCCTCCTCCTTCTCCAATGCCCAGCTGTGCCCGGGGAGGGGCTGCAGGAGGCCCTGGGGAGCACATCTGGGAGATGTGTGTGGACATGGCCAGTGGTGGGTATTTATTTTGGTTTTGCAGGGGTGAAGAGGCAGGACTTCTACAGCTCTTTTCAAGCACACAGCTGGTTTTTGCACAGGAAAACGGAGAAGTGAAAAAACCCAACGAAATGGGACAGTTGGATGAAGACTGCAAACACAACACAGAAAACAACTACTTGGCATAAATGAATGCAAATAACTCCTTGATAATGCTGCTGAGAAGCTGCTGGTGTTATTAGTACTTCAATCAGAGAGATGCTCGTTAGAGGGGAAAAAATTAACTTAGAAAATCCTTCTCCTGTGGGAAGCTTCATTCTCCTTCCTCTCCTTCCAGCAAATTCCCACTTATCAGCTAAAATCACAGTCCAACCTGCGGAAATGTTTATAGTCCTCAAATCTAAAACTAGTTAAAATCACTTATCACTCAAATATTCCCTAAATACAAGGCAGACTTAACAGATATGTCTGCTGATCTCATGACAGCTCCCTCCCAAATATCTATATTTGATATTATATTATGGGAGTAGCAAAAGTTTCCCCTATTTTTTCCCCTGTTTTTGCTATAAAAATCAAAACAAGATACGGGGCACCTGTTTACTGGAGATAATTCATTAGGTGAAGGTTTTATCAGGTTTTTTGGTGATGTTTTGGTAGGAGCCTGTATGGAATTCTAGCACAGCTAATGTGCTTCACACACCTCAGCTGCCAGGGGAACACTCCCTTCCCACCACGGGCATTCCTTCAAAGGGGATCCCACACTTTTCCATGCCCTAAACCTGGGCCAGCAGAAAAGGAGGAAACACCAAATACAAAGTACAAGCTGGGGTGTCCTCCTTGTGCCCTCCTTTGTCACCTCACTGCTCCAGGAGAGAGGCCAAAGAGCAGGAGGGATTTTGCTAAAGACAAGGAGACAGCTACACACGGACAGCCTTGGAATTCCTTGGTGTTAACACACAGAAAAGCTCCTAGAACCAGCAGAGGCCAGAAAGCCCAGAAATAAGACTTCAGAAATTAAACTACCTTTCCAAAGGCAAGCTGAGAAACCCAGAGTCTATTTAGTCAAGTCAGGCAGAATCCCACTGGCTTTCTGGCCTCAAAGGCTGCACGTGATCCACCTCCAGCAACTGCCACAGCAGATCAGCATTATTCAGTTTATTTCTCCCCATCCCTTAATTTCATCCTCTTCCTGCAACTATTATCCTTCTGAGGACAGGAAGGACTTTCAGACTATTTATATCATCTTTGAAAAACCCTAAGCTGCTCTGTCGCCCTCTAACACATCTTGATTACATTAGAAGAAAGAGGTTCAAATTGTGCCTCAGCAGGTTTAGACTGGGTATTAGGGAAAATTTCTTTATGGAAAGAGTTGTAAAGCAGTGCCACAGGCTGCCCAGGGAAACTGGCATCACCATTCCTGGAAATGTTCAAAAACCTTGTGGATGCAGCACTTGAAGACAGTTTAATGGTGAACTGGTGGTGGTGCTGTGCTCATGAATGCACATGGTGGTTTAAAGGCCCTTTCCAGCCTTAGCAATTCCATGATTTGACACAGCCTGGTCATTTGTGCTTAACGTGGCTTTTGTACATCACACCTCAAGGCTGCCCTCCTTCCAAACCTGCCTCTTGCACAGGACCCCATCTCAGCTGGCTGGAGCTGTCCTGGCTGTGCTCAGTGTGGGTGGGAAAGGTCACACAAGCTGGACCATCAGGAATGCAATGTACCAAAAGCAGGTCAGCAATGCTGGAGTAAAGGGGAAAGTGAATCATCAAGACTGACAACCAGAACAGCATAAAAGCCCTGAAAACCATCAGTTCCTTGGCCTTTAGCTCTTCACTGAACTCCAGCTGCACAAAAGAGCCCAAAATGAAGCTACATGTCAAAATTAAGATGAATTCATCCTGTAGAAGTGCTGGAGGTGGCAGATGCCTAATTTTCAATCCTTCCTCACCCTGCAGCTTCCCCAAACCCTGCACCCGGTGGCACAGGACTTACTACTCACTTCTCTGCTCCTTTACTACTAGTTGCAACTTCATTGCAATATAAAAGGGATTTAACAAGGGCCTCACTTGATGCAAAATACAAATAGACTGACAATATATTAATTAATCTGTGATACCCCCCTACCCACTCCCAAATCAGCTCATCACTTTAGCTCTGCACTTCTTGAACAGATGGGATCTTCTGGCAGCCTTTAAACCACTCAAAAGCACTTTCTCCCATAACAAAGCAAACTAATTACTAGAGTAAGATGCTGTTCCCCATCTATTTATCTGCTATTTTTAAGGAATCAGCTCGCTGTCTGATTGAGGATTTGCAGTGAAGCCTTCAAACAGCAGAATTAAAGGCACATTGGTACAGAACATGCTACATGAACTTCACTAGGATTTTGCTCACCAGATGCTTTTCCCTTTCCCTTTAGGAAACCAAGGATCATGGATGCAAAGACAATCAACATTTAGCACAATGAACACAGCACAGCAAAGAAGCTCCAGCTCTGCTTTAAAAGATTCCAAAATAATTTTTTTCCAACTTGAGGATAATTTTTTCCCAATGCAACAATTATTTTTTGTTGACCCTGTACGTGCTTTGCTCAACCCCAGCACTTGCTTGCTAGGCTGTGCACGTTTTTTCCAAGGTAACTTCTTGCCTTTAGCAACTTAAGATACGTGGAAATCAATGTCAAAATTATAAACTTCCCAAATTCTTTTGGTAAAGCTTCTAAAAATGGCTGCAGAGGATTACAAGACTTAGATTAATCTGATAACAAGCCCTAAAAAAGCCTGAGCTACAGCAATACCAGTTCAGATGCTTGGATGAGTCCCAGGCACCCAAGGAAGTTAAATACTCTTAGAAAAAAAAATTGCAACATTCAGCACCTCTGAACACACAAAGAGCTGCAGAGAGAAGCCAACAGATTTTGTAATAACTAAGCAAATTCAGTGGTAGATTTGCGTTTCAGTGGTTATTTTCTGAGTGGCAAATAAACCAAAGCAGCTAGTTACATGTTGCCTAGCTGCAGCCTCTAATAGGAATTGCTTCCCTGCAGGTAAATCACTTTCTATTACTCCTAAGTACCCCAGGAAAACTACTAATTGAAAACACAGTTCTAATACTGTCCAGCTGGAAAACATTAGCTTAGGATGGAGCTGGCTTGACACTGGCTGCCAACTGGCTACGGACAATGGAATAGGAAATTAATCTTTTGCAGACAAGACATTCCATTTTCCACTTCTCCTTTGTAACCTTCAAATCAACCTGTCATTAATCAATGGCTTTGATTCCCATGGGGAAAGAAAACCATCACTGAACTCATGATAATGCAAGTCTGGCTACCTTGCATTAAAATGAAGACTCAAATTCTGACATAGTGGATGGCAGAGGAACTGGAGGGCAGATACCAACATCCAGCACCACAGGAACTTTTCCCTCTTTTCTTGGCCAGGAGTTAAAGAACAGCCAGACCACAAAGCAGCCACGAACAAAAGCACAGTTGTCCAATTCTTTATTGTCCCAGTCCATCTTCCTGCAGCTCCCTCCTGCCAAGAGCTTTTTCCCATGCAGGTGCAAAAGGGATGAGGAGAAAAACCCAAGCTGCTGGCTAGTGTTAAACCACAACACCCCATAGATACTCAGACTGGTGTTTCATTTCTGTTTAAATTCATTTCCATGCAGGGACCAACAGGTCAGACTATCTCAGAAGCATCATTCCCCAGGTTGCTTCCAACCCTCCTCTCCTTTCATGAAACACTCCAGCCTCCTATGACTACTTTTATTCCCTAGCCAAGTTCTCCAAGATGAGAAAAAACTACATAAACCCCATAAAATCCAGTCACTCTCCTTGTCATGTAGAGGCACCCCTGTTCTGCACCCACACCTGCCTGCAGCTGACAGGGGTCCCTGCCCAGGGCAGGTAGTTGGAACAGGATGATTTTTCAGTTCCTTTCCAACCCAGAACACTGACTCAAAGATTTGATGATTACCCCTTGGCACAACACTGCAGGTGCACATTCCCCTGCTCCAGGTTACTGTACAGGGTTTGTGCCACTGCACAGGTCAGACCTTCTCAATCAGACATCCCAAAACTGACTAAGAAACGTATCTGAGTTATCAGCACAGAGGCAATCACGAGTTCCTAAGGATTTCTGGGCCTAAAATAGGATATTTCTCCACAGTGTATCTTATTATGCTTCAAATCAGCTTCTCCATCCATTCTAGAGGAACCCAAGGAGGCCAGACAAGATGAGGGCAGCAGATCAAGAGGAGAAATAACACACTCATTAGAACTAAGGAGATCCAAAGTTTATCCTCTCTGTAGTTTGAGTGCAGACAACTTGTCAGAGATCAAAAACTTGAGAACAGCTTTGTTCTGGCCTGATCCACAGGAGAGGTGTTTTTAGCTAGTTTACTTCCAGATGACAGAAGAAGATGAAGGGAAGGGCCCCAGACAGACAGACACCACCCAAAACCATCAGCAGCCAGGCTGCATCCCCCAGATCTGCCTCCAGCCTGATGCCACAGCCACATGCATCCCACAGCCTTTCTGACCAGCAGTGAAACAAAGGCTCGCTCTGATTTGGTGAGTGACAATCCAATTGTGCAAGGGTGGATTTCCAAGTTTTGGTGAGCTATTAGAGGCAAGGACTCCCAGTGCCAGACTCATGACAGAAGCAGGGAAATTATAAAAAAAAATCAGAAAATCTGAGGATCTGGAGTCCAAAGGAAGTCAGTGGGGAGGAGGACTAGTCAGAGGATGCAAGGAGAGGTCCAGATACTCAGTCAGCTGAATTATTGAGGACCTTTGCAAATTTTACTTTACTTCCACTATGCTCCAAACCAGGCACAAAACAGGATGAGAGGAAGCAACCTAATGTGCACTAGGAGAGGTTTAGACTGGAAATCAGGGAAAATGTCTTTACAGAAAGGGCTGCCCAGTCCTGGCACAGCTGCCCAGGGCAGAGGTGGAGTCCCCATTCCAGGAGGGATCTGAAAGCCCTGTGGTTGTGGGCGTGGGGCAGAGTTCTAGGCAATTCTAGGAGTTGGACTCAATGGTCTTAGAGGGATTTTCCAGCCTTAACCATTCTGTGGTTCAATATATTGAAAAGCTGCTTCTACACAATGTCCACCCAGGACATGGTGCAGGACTTCAATTAAGTGGAAAAGTATTTAAACTTGCCCTGACAGACCATATTTACTCATCAATAAGGAAGATCTAAAGCTATACAGGCAACCTTAATGGTGGCATTTCCTGATACTTAGGACAAGACTTAAAAAGTGTTACTCAAATAGTAATTAAAAAGTATTACCTCAAATAGAAGTTCTGTGGTCAGACTGGTTTCGTGTGCTTTACAATAATTAAAATACACTTATTCAAAAAAAAAAACAACCAAACCAACCAAACAAAAAAAACACTTGCAAAAATAAAGCTTGCTTGTTAGAGTAACAGAAGGTGAGAAGTTTTGTGCCACCCCTACCGTGGGCACAGACACCTCCCCTGTCCCAGGGCCTGCCCACCCTGCCAGGGAACAATTCCTGCCCAACATCTAATCTATGTCTACCCTTCTTAACCTTGAGGCCTAATGAGAAAAACTTCCAAAAAACTTCAGTCTAAATAAAATAAAACAATCAAGCTGCCTTAGATAAGAAAGAAAAATAATCAGTGTTGTCAGGTTCTTCATTTTTCCTTTTTTGTATAGAAGTCTGTGCTGGTCACATCAAAAAGATCTTTGAATTAAATTCATCACCTGGTAAATATATAATTTTTACTAAAAATTCAATGTGTTGTGTGTAAGAATATGCTAGTCTGGTGTAAAATAATTTCTTCATGCTTCCATTTGCTAATCACAAGATACACTAGATTGTTAATCAGAAATATGGTAACATTACCACAGTACACAGACATGATTATATTCACATTTGTTTTGAGATATCACAGGAAAGGGTTTCTATTTGCAGCACCTACAACTATTTCCAGCCCAGTGTTCTCTGGTAAAGCTGAATTCCTCTCTATTTCAAAACATAAAAACTAACAAGGCAAACCCAACACTTCAAACCCAGCATCATTATAACTTTAATCTGAATCAGCCCGAAAGTTATAAGTGAGTATCTGAAGGGATAAAAGCAAATTAAAATGGTACCTGTTGGACCTCCTGGACTTACAGTTTCTTGCAGGTATATAAAGAATGTGAGGCTTTGGGATTATTGTGTTAAATCTTCCTGGTTAATGGTGGTGAGGAGCACCCTGAAGCCCCAGCTCTCACCTTTATGCTTCCCCCGATGAGATCTGGTGGCTCCTCATCTGTTTCTAAGGCAACGTTGATGGAGGCGAAGGGGCGACTCGCCATCTGCTGCATCTCACGCAGGAGTTGCTAATTTATTAAACAGAAAAATATTATCATCACATTGTTCCCACACAGAGATGAAAGACAAATGGATCTAAAAGGTTTTGCCCAATACAAAGGGACATATATGGAAAAATAACCTCCAGGGGTTTTAATGGCCTTAAGAACACAGATAATGGTAAATATTCACATTGCTACAATTTAACAAGTTATTGGAATTAAAGCTAAATGCACAATGTGTGAGCCTGACACATCTGGGAGGGAAAACGATTTGAGTGAGTCTCCATAAAGCAGTTATTTACTTTTTAAGCTGTTGTTTGTCATCACCTGTCTGATTCCCGCTCCATAGGATTTGTGGGAATTATTTTAAAATTAAGCTAGCAGCAGTATGTAACTTCTGTCAGAATGAAGCTGCTATTTTTTATAACAGCACCAGCAAAATGCTGTCAGGCTTCTATTGAAGAAACCCCTTTTTTTAAATTGTTTCCTTGCAGAATACAGAAAATGGCAAACATGTCCTTATTGCAAATCATTTTATTAAAATAAAAAACTTTTTCCTGGGCAAATCCCCGCAAGTCCTCATGACACAAGAGGCATCTCTTTACTGTGCTCTTAAGCACTTCTAAGCATTGCAATGCAGCTTCCCCTTTTTTAACACACAAAAAATAGACACTTTCTACACAGCTGGGCTGGAAGCAGCACCTTGGTTTTAGCTGAGCTGTGGACACACTTCCTTTTGGCTCTAGTGACTAATCTCTGATAGTGACAACACAGCCTGCAAGGGGAGGCAGGAGCCAGAATTCCCTGAAGGAAGGGGTCCAATGGGACTTGGTGTCCCTATTTAACCAGGGAAGACACAAACACTTTGTGCAGCATGAGAAAACCCAGTGCTCTTAACCTCAAATGCAGAAACTGCCCAAAGCTCTCACACAGCTTTGCATTTACCATCACTACTTATTACAGCAATACCAATTATCCTCTATTTTTAAGCTGCACTGAGGCATCACCAAATGCTCTCTAGAATTCCCACCATGCCACCTACATCTTCCCATTGACTCTGGGCAATCTGACACTCCAAGCCCAAACTCATCATCCACTACACTCAAAAAGCACTACAGAAAACCCCACAAAATGTTTTGTGCCCAAATATCCCCCAGGCAGCACAGCAGAAGGTGAAAGGAAGGTGCTGTTATCCAGCAACATTGTTTGGACAGAAGTAATTCACAGAATCACCAAATCCCAGAATGGTTTGGATTGGAAGGGACCTAGGAATCCTCCAGTTCCATCCCCTTCCATCAGTCCCTGCCCATGGCTCTTGGTGCCAGTGCTGGGCCTGGAGCAGAGCCTGGCCCTGCTCTGACTTTCCCTGCACACAGGGACAGACAGGGACGGACAGGGATGGACAGGGACAGGCACAGGGACAGACACAGGGACACCCAGAGACATCTAGGGACACCCAGGGACGGACAGAGACACCCAGCGACATCTAGGGACACCCAGGGATGGACAGAGACACCCAGGGACAGCCAGGGACACCCAGGGACAGGCACAGGGACACCCAGGGCTGAGGGTCCCTTCAGCCAGGGCTGCTCTCCAGGCTGAGCAGCCCCAGCTCCCTCAGCCTTTCCCAGATGCTCCAGCTCTTCCCCAGCTCTGCATCCTCTGCTGGCCCCGCTCCAGGAGCTCCACGTGCTCCCTCCTGTGCTGAGGATCCAGAACTGGACAAACTCCAGAGGAGCCTCCAGGGCTGAGCAAAGGGGCAGGATCTGTCCCTGAGCTGCTGGCACTGCCCGTCCTGCTGCCCCCAGGACTCAGTGGCGTCCCCTGGCTGTCACCAGGACCTGGGTGTGGGACCCTGCATTTGCCCTTGGGGATTCCAGCAGTTCCTCTCTGCCCATCTCCCCCCTCCAGGTCCATCTGAAGGGCAGCACAGACCCCCGGGGCCGCTCTGTGTCCTTGGGGACTGAGGAGGCACCGACCCCACACCAAATCAGCCAAGAGCCAAACACCACTGGGAGCAGCCTGCAGCCAGACCCTGTCCCACCAACTACCACCCTTTGGGAACCTTTCATGGTCTTTGCCTCGCCAAATCTATAATTTTGACACTTCTTCAGTGCAGAAAACTAAAGGACTGCCTCTGTAACTTGGGGGTGCGGGCAATGTTAATGGTGAGGTCAATGCAGAAAAGCTTGGGGGATGTATGAGCTTCTAGGGCTCTCAGTCCACCTAAAAAAAAGGGTAAAATTTTACTGCCATAAAAGGCATGTGATAAAGTTTTCCTTAATTTTTGAAAGAAAAAAAGAAGAGGGGAAAAAAAGGCATTTTGAGCAGATTGTAGATACTGTCACAGAGCAAAAATCCAACAAATCCACACAAATGGAGTGTTCGTAAGCAAACTTGTGTGTAACTCACACTTGGGTAAAAGGACAGAGGAGTGCTCGGGTATTTAAAGCATACCAGCAGATTGCAGACGAAAGCAAGTGTGAAACAGATTGCTGGGTTGTTGTTCCTGTAATTGTCCCCTTCAGCTATTGCAAAGTGCTTTGTTTAATGGCTATAAAATCAATGAACAAGCTGTCCTGATGAAGATGTCCAAGAGACTGACGAACTAAAAGCTATTAGATCTTCAAAGGAAGTTATTTTACTAAAGAAAATGTGCAATTTGGCAACATGATTCCTACTGAAGTCAAAAGTAGCTTGGAGAATATAGAATCACAGAATGGTTTGGAATGGAAGGGATCCCAAAGATTATTCAGTTCCACCCTTAACTTCTTTCAAAAATTAAGGAAACAGAGAGAGACACCTTCCACTAGACCAGGGCGCTCCAAGCCCCATCCAGCCTGGCCCTGAATGGGGCATCCACAGCCCCTCTGGGCCCCCTGTGCCAGGGCCTGCCCCGCTCCCAGGCAGGAATTCCTTGCCCCTATCCCAGCCCAATCTCCCCTTTCCGAGTGGGAGCCATTCCCTGTGTCCTGTCCCTTGTCCCCAGTCTCTCCGCAGCTCTCCTGGAGCCCCTTCAGGGACTCTGAGGATTCCCTGGATTTTTCCCTTCTCCAGGGGAGCATTCCCAGCGCTCCCAGGCTGGCTCCAGCCCTGCAGCAGCTCCAGCTCCGCTGGGCTCTCTCCAGCAGCTCCACATCCTTCTCTGCCCATGAGGAATCACATGAGCATAAAAATGCCCAAATCAGGTAAAATCAGAGGTTTAAGATGAAACCAAAGCAGCAGATGCCTAAGGGAACACCCTTTTCCTAACACCAGCTTCTGGTGTAGCACAAGTCATGTTACAATGTTGCCCTTAAAAATTAATTTAAGAAGTAATTGTTCTATAACTTACATGTCACTCTCTCCCCCAAGACTTGCACCATGCCTGTTTAACCCAGACACATATCTATCCTTCAGTATTTGTTTGATGTGCCAAAATTATAATTAAAAGACTTCAGGATGTTGTAAGGGAGAAAATGTGACTTTCCCCCAGTCAAGAGCTGAGCATGGCTTTACAAGTCAGCAGCTGTTAACATCTAGATACCCCAGAACCTGCCTGTCCCTCTCTCTAATGATGGGCTTTCTGAGATTTCAAATAACAAACCTCAATACTCTTTCAAGCCAACCCTGGTTTTCCAGATAACACCATTAATAGGACAGCCTGGGAATACTTGAAATCACTTAGGCCCGAAGAGGATTTTAAAGGCAAAGTGTTTGACAGCCTTACAAAGAAATCACATCAAAAAGCTTGGAATACACCTTTGGCCTTTAATATCTAAATAACTGCAAACTGTGAGAATGTGCTCAACTTTCATTTGCACTGAATTTGATTTTTTCTCCATATTGCAGAATCATGGAATGGTTTTAGCTGTAAGGCAACTTCAAGACCATCTTGTTCTACCTCCTGCCATGTTCCACCTTCCTCTAGACCAGGTTGCTCCAAGCCCAGCACAACCTAGCCTGGAACCCTTCCAATGAAGTGATTCCTACCAGAACATTTTCACTTCACACACACTGAGTAATGCACAATCTAAAATGAAGAGTGTGTTACTGATGGGAGAAAAACCTCCTGAGAAGTGAGGACAGCCCTGGCAGGCAGCAGTGCAGGCTCTCAGTGAGAAGACAAACAGCTCTTCAGGCTACCAGGTTAATTGACTAATATAACCTACGCTGTGCTTCCTGACAGGAAAGCCTGGACATTTTATCCCCACCATAAACCAGCCACGAGGCTCCCTGTAACCATCCTGCTTCCATCCATCTCAGCAACTGCCCCCTGAAGAGGCTGCTCATGAGGACAGGGCTTTGGGGATGGGGCTCTGGTATTTTCAGCCATGAAATAATGGTGATTTTTCCAGGAGAAAGTCACATATTCTGGATTTTATTTGCTCTCTATGAAGGAAAGAAAAAAAAGCTTACCAGAACAGTGATCGAGAAGTTCTCCAGTATCTACATGAGCAATGAAAACACTCCAGGAAGGAAAACAAGGAGGAACTCAAAGGAGGACAGTAGTGAAGCCCTGGCACAGGGTGTCCAGAGCAGCTGTGGCTGCCCCTGGACCCCTGGCAGTGCCCAAGGCCAGGCTGGACAGGGCTTGGAGCAGCCTGGGACAGTGGGAGGTGTCCCTGCCACGGCAGGTGGGGGAATGAAATGAGCTTTAAGGTCTCTTACAAGCCAAGCCATTCTATGATTCTAAACCCGTGGGTGTGTTAAGTGAGGAGCAGGCAGGAATGAGCCTTCATTTTAATGGAAAGTAAAAGCAAGCAGCATCCCACAGGAAGGGGAGGAAATTCCAGCAGACAGGATGTGTTCAGCATGTCTGCTGCTGTGCCTGGCACCATTAACCAGGCCATGGTCAAAGAGGTGAACTTCAGCAAGGGGAGCCAGAAAAGAGCAGTGCTCTGATCAACAGTGGGTTTTGCCCCAGGAAATTTGTAGCTCTAATTTTTCAAGGTATTTCTGAAATTCAGATATTTCTGGACCCATTAGTTGCTCTTATTAGAAGTACAGGTACTCTGAGATTCTGAGGACATACATTTGGGTTGAGGAGAACATTTCTTGAAGTCATTCCAACAGAGCAAGCTACACCTTCATTTACTTTGATAAAATCACAGAATCATTAAGGCTGGAGAAACCTGAGACCATCAAGTCCAACCATTAACCAACACTGCCAAGGCCACCACTAACCCACGTCCCCAAGTGTCACATCTGCACAACTTTTAAATCCCCCCAGTACTGGGGACTCCACCACTGCCCTCGGCAGCTGTGCCATGACTGGAAAGCCTTTGCTGTAAATTTTTTTTCCTTACAATTAGGTTCATCCTAAACTTTTCATGGCACAGCTTGAGGCCATCTTCTCTCATCCTGATGAGACAAATACTATTGGAAGTCATCCTTAAATATTTATATGACCACCTTCAAGGCTGCAATGAATTGTAGATGGTGTCTCAAAGCCACAGTTATGACCAAGCCTCTGCTGAACTGGGTCTCTGATCCTGGAGTTCTGCACCACCATGGAAAACATCCAGATCCACTCTGTCACGAACAAGGAAAATCATGCACTGTGTTCTCCATGCAGTCCACAGCCAACTTCAACCAGGAGACTCTGGAATCAGCTGTGTGTCCTGAGCCCTGTCAGTACTGCCCAGATGGACTGGACAGAGGCCTCAAACCAGAGCCCTCACAAACCACAGAGTCTACAGCAAGCTCCAGCTCCAGTGTCAGCAGAGGGAGAAAGATAAGGAAGATGGAATGAGCAGAGGGATGGAATACCTATGAGCAAAAGCTGAGTTAGTTGGGATTGTTCAGACTGGTATTTTGAGCTTATTCCTGCAAATCCTTTTGCTTCAAGGGCTCCATTTGAATTCAGCAGGCAGCATGTCCCATTTATGCACAAGTAACTATTCCCATATGCACACAAACTATCAACACCTTATTTTCAGGCATGATTAACTTAGCTGGGAGGACACGTCCCAGACTCACCTGTAATGACATCTCCCAAAAGTGCAGCTTGCAGGCTGCTGACAGTCAGGGTGGAATGGGGACACCACCCTCACGGGACTCCCAAGGACCTATGGAGAAGGTTCCAGCCCTGGTGGCAGTGGCAGTGAAGGATCTGCCTGTCTGCAGGGCCAGCTCACACAGGTGCTCAAACCCCACGGAGCCATGGACTGCTTTGGGTTGGAAGAGACCATAAACACCCTCTTAATTCCACCCCTGCCATGGCAGGGACACCTCCCACTGCCCCAGGCTGCTCCAGCCCCAGTGCCCAGCCTGGCCTTGGGCACTGCCAGGGATCCAGGGGCAGCCACAGCAAATCTGGGAATTCCTGTGCCAGGGCCTGCCCACCCTGCCAGGGAACAATTCCTGATTCCCAATATCCCATCCAGCCCTGCCCTCTGGCATGGGAGCCATTCCCTGTGTCCTGTCCCTCCATCCCTTGCCCCAGCCCCTCTGCAGCTCTCCCTGGAGCCCCTCCAGGCCCTGCCAGGGGCTGGCAGCTCTCCCTGGAGCCTTCCCTTCTCCAGGGGGGAACATTCCCAGCTCTCCCAGCCTGGCTCCATAGGAGAATCACTGTACACTACTTGGAAGTAACATATAGATCCTGCTGTAGGAACATTTGCTTTCATTTTTGTTATGTCATCATAACTTGGTGACCTTGAGGGAAAGGGACCTTACCTTCCAAAAGAAAATTGGCATCAGCAAAAAATAAACATACAAGCCATAAATATTCCATGAAGATGAGGCACAAATGTCTCAGAACTAAGTGATTTAAGGTATTTAACTACAATTACACTAGCTACCATATAAGTCAACAAACAAACAATTTTCTCTGATGCTTTCATCATCACTGAAAATTAAGTTTTTAAGCCCCTAGAGCAGTGTACATATTAATGTTAGCTAATTAGTTTTGTAACTGACTTTGCAGGCTATGTTGAAAGAGAGAGGAGGAGAGAATTAATGTTCAAATCCTTCTCAACAGGCATTTCCACACTTCAAAACTGTAACAAACCAGAAAGCAAAGCTGCTGGGAAGTTGCCTCATGCTGAAATGACTGAAGATATTTAATTCAGGGCTGATTAAGATAAGCAAGTTATTCATCATAATCATGCCCAGTAGGAGGGCATAGAAATCCTGACCTTTAATATGAAGAATGAGATCATTTCTTTTTAAAAGACCAGAAGGATCTAGTCCATGCAGACTAAAATATACACCAGTACCTGAAAATTACAATAGCACAACGAGGCTTTGACTGAGTAGAGCTCTTCTGGAATAATTACACAGTCTCCCCCTGATTTTTCCAAATAACTAAATTAGATACCTGTACAGCTGATGCCTACCATCAGAAAGAGACCTTGGAGTCTGAAACAAGAACAGCTTCAATACACCAGTTGTGGGCTTTTCTACAGTAAGCTGAACTCTCCTAGAGCTGGGCTTGATAGAATCACAGAATCATGGAGTGGTTTGGGTTGGAAGGGACCTAAAAGCCCATCCAGATCCACCCCCTGCCACACAGGGATCACAGGGATCACCCAGGTTTGATCCAGTGGGTTGGTATCCCAAGCATGATGCTCGACCTTCATCCAGTTTGATATTCCAGCTTCATCTTTGCTAAGTTCCCACTGCTCCTTTTGGGATATAAAACCAACTTAATGCTCTAGCACAACTCTGCTGAAGACTCTGTAACAGACCTGAGTGCTCTGCCAGCCCCATCTGCTGTGTCCTACAGAGAGATCAGAGATCCAGCTGGCCATGGATGAGCTGCACTGGGCACAGAAGTGACAGGAGCACGTTCAAACAAAACCAGACCATCAACCACCCCCTAAGCGGGAATCTCTTGTCAGCACCAATATTTTGGCAGGTTTTTCCTCTTCGGGGCACCTCTTATTTTTGCTACAATTTCCTTCAGCTGGTGACCAAAGCCACATGGATCACTGCAGAGCACACAGTGCTTGTATTTTGGAAAAAGCCTCCTGGCACTATGAGCTGGTTCCCATTCATGGATTTTAAATCGAGGGAGAGTGGAAAGTTACGATTATCTGATCTGACCTCCTGCCTAGTACGAGTCACTGAATTGCACCATGTGATTGACCTAGAAAAGGTCCTTCCAAAAGCACTGATTTTGAGAGCCATGTTTCTAAAAATATAAATTATTGGCATTGCCACTCTCACCATTAAGAACAGGAGAAAAACAGAACAGGTTTTGACTTTTTACCCCCAGTTGCAGACATTGGGTGTTACAGACTGGTTTGGTTTGGAAAGGACCTAAAGCTCATCTAGCTCCAATCCCCTGCCATGGGCAGGGACAAACTGTTTAAACCTTTGGCTGATCCTTTAGAAGATCCTCATCCTATCATGAATCTTCCGTGATTCCTTTCTGCAGCCACTGATTCGCATCACCAAACCTCAACATGTTCTTCCTTGGAGAAAATGAGGTATTTGTGATGCTTTAAACTCTTCCTTATCTTCCAGACAGCAAATTCATCTTGCAGTGTTGTTCTCCACCATCTGCAACACCCAGAAGGTTCCTGAGAGTAGTGTGGACACAGTATCCCAATACCTGGTTACAATTCATAGTAACACTGAGCTCTTATTTTACTACTCACAAATGTAGGAAATGGAAATTTACATACAGCTTTTAAAACACCCCGGCCACCATCACTTCAGTCTATTGTCCTGGAAAGTAAACCCACCTTCACTGCATGAAAAAAGATATTCAGGTTTCTGTTTCCCACTCTAATGAGAGAAATTAGTGTGCTCACCACATGACTCGACCTCCTCACTCACCTGCTGGCTGTGATTTCTCACTCCTCCAATTCTTGTTTTCCC
Source organism: Cisticola juncidis (assembly GCA_013400215.1). Lineage (NCBI taxonomy): Eukaryota > Metazoa > Chordata > Aves > Passeriformes > Cisticolidae > Cisticola > Cisticola juncidis. The sequence continues at coordinate 136,139 of VXBR01002493.1, read as the reverse complement.
TACAAATCACCCCAAACCCAAACTTAGCATTTTTTTTTCTGACAGACACCAAATAGTGCTGTCAGTGCTACGGAAAAAGAAGGGCTACGTGGCAAATGACTGCTGGGAGCTTGAAGAATACACCACTAAACCCTCCAAAGCACCTGAGACTGCTCAAATCTAGAGAAGTTTGTGGCCAGATTTTTTAATATTTCTGCATAAGTTTGATACCAAATCTTTTAGAGCAGATCCTGATCCAAAACACAACTGAAGACTCTAAACAATGATGAAGATCCTGCATTACAGTTAGTTGAAAATACTCCAAATTCAAAGCTTTCTCTTTGACCAAGAGATGCCCTTAATCAGAGTCTAAAAGAGAAGATCTAAGAGATGAATGAAATACTAACAGGTGAGAGCAGGAAGGGGAAGAAAAGAAAGCCAGAGCAATAAATAACACACAGCACACATCCCTTGGAACATCTTTGCTGTAAAAACCACAAGAATCTGCTTGCCTGTGTGGTATTCTGTGTGCATGGATGTTGCAGTGCAGGCTGCCAGTGGAAACAGAAGCTCTATTAAGTTCTGAATACACTTAGAAGGGAAAAAGGTTTCAGCAACAAGGTTGAGGTGGAGAAGGACAATTCCTGCAGTAAATCAATACACAAACCCCATCCTGAATATTTGGGTGAATTGCAGAGTAAAAATACTCAGTCTTAGGTAGTCTTGGCAAGAAAGGAGGCAAAATACAGATCATTTTGTTAAGGGTGAAACCCAGCTCTAGACACCCCAATTTAGTTATTTCTGCAGGTGCTTGCTGTGGATGCTCCCCTCGTTCTGAAGAGGCACAGGAGTGACCCCACTGACCCCCCTGGGGCAGCCACACTGCCTTGGCTGGGAGGGAGCAACTCTTGCTCCCAGTGAAGCAAACAAAGAATGAGGGTCAAGAGAAGAGGATTTGGATGAAAAACCAGAACAATAGGACAAGAAATTCCTGACAGCAAATGATCATATTAAAATTCTATCATCATGCTCGTACTTTGTGCACCTTTCTCAATTACCACCTTGATTCCTTTAACGTGCCATTTTCTATAGACAAGACAGAAAGGTTTCTCATCCCTTTTTCCTAATGCCATTCACCTCATTCTGAGCCTTCCATAAAAGCTGCCTTTTTATTTCTATTTTCCCTTTTTTAAGATGTCTGAAGATACTCAAACATGGGGCTCAATGGCAAGGGAATAAACACAGTTTATAATTCTATCTCCTGAATGCCTGATAGAACACAAATCATTCCCATTTTTACTTCAGGCCAAGTTTTACACTCTGCAAGGCCTGAATTTCAGTTCAGTGTTCCAAACTCATTTTCCTGCAAGTACACATTGGCTACTCCATGTCTGCACACCCCCCAGACCCTTCAGCACTGACATGGACACACACAAGCAGCTGGGCAGAGATGTTTAGCTGCAATAGAGAACAGAAAAAGAGTCAGGAGAATCTTGTGTATTTTACAAGATCTTGATGGAGACTTTGGATTTGTAGCATGCTGCCTTCTCCAAAAGGAGCAAAGCAAACTTGGTTTGATGTTGCTGTGTTCATTACCCAGGCACACCAGGCACAGCTGTCTGCCCTCTCCCACCCCATTTCCCAAACAATCCTGGCTGAGTAATTCTGACTGCTAAACCTGTCAGCACATCCCCTTCCTGCCCTACACACATCTCAGAATGGTGATCAGCCTCTCACTGTGCACTGGGATAAGGATTGGGCGCCGCCAAAGCTCCTGTGGGAGGCAGCAGTGAGGGACAGTTGGGAATCACCTGCACATTCCATCGTATTTCAGGGGCTTCTGGGCTAAGAGCAGAGAGCAAGCACAGGGCTGCTACACACATGAGAAACAGGTGATTGTAACTGCTAAAAATACAGCCCAAAGCAGAGAAAGATCTTCCTCCAGGGCTCCAGCATTCTGTAGAATCATAGAACAGTCTGGATTGGAAGGGACTTTGAAGATCATCTAGTTCTTCCAACCCCTGCCATGGGCAGGGACACCTTCCACTATTCCAGGGTGCTCCAAGCCCCATCCAGCCTGCCCTTGGATGCTTTCTTGGATGGGGCATTGATCATTATTTTGAAGTACTAAAGAGCCCTTTGCTTGGGTTTATTGAGAATCAGTACAAAAAACTCCACCTTCAAGCTATAAAAATCATCTTAGATAACAAATCCTTGGGCGGACTTTTGTTTCTGGATGGGGTCTGTATTAATGTATGTAATTATGGCACAACAAAGATTTTAAACTGTTTCCTCAAGATTTACAAGTATTTCTAACAGAAGATGAATGGAACAGCAGAGATCCATGAATTACAAGATAGAGTCACTAGATAAAAAGAGAGAGCAAGATAAATAACAGCAAAAGACAGGAATGTGCCTGGAAAACACCACCCTGATGAACTGTCTGTCAAACAGCCACACATGTAGATTGAATTTAGGCTGAAAAATGCCAATATGTTGCCAGTACTCCAGTTCTTCTTTTTCCTTAAAACATGCATCAGACTGTAACTTAATTTATAGAGACACTTCTCACTTAGGCCACCACTCAAATACTTTAACTGAGCTCCAAAGCACAGTATTTACTCCTCGGTCTGTGTTCCTTATGCATTCCTAGATAACATTTAACCCCAGGAGCCACCAGGGATGTTATGCTGACTCCAGCTTAGTTTCTTGCCAAGAAAATGAGCAGGAAAAAAACCAGCTGCCCTGGTAAAAATTTATCTACCTTCAGAGACTACAGAAAACCTCAAAGATTTCCATTATTTCCAAGATTAAGGGTTATCTCTTTGAAAAGCAATGATTATACTCTGCAGTGAGTTCACCAGTAGAGCAGAAACATCTGAAGCAGAAAGAGGAAGAAGAGGAGAAGAGTTATCAGACATCATCCTGTTTTATTACCAGAGAGGAGCTCCTCATATGGAAAAAATTCACATTATTCACACCACTGCACTGCAAAGTACAACCAGCTACAGATTTCTGAAGATACGCAGGAAACAGGGACTTGCTAAGAATTCCAATACTCTAAAAATTAATCCCTAAAATCCTCTTGATCAACTCCTATGTGTGAACAGACCACTCTTGAACAGAACAGCAACATGGCTGGGTGTCTGCAGCTCCCAGGAGCTTCATCCCAGCAGGACAGGTGGGAGGAAAACCTAGAGGAATGGGCAGATCTCACCCCAAATCCCAAAGCAGGAAAGAAACCCACCTCCAAATTCCCCAAGGAATCTGCCTCAGGTGATGACATATATAACCCTATACAGAAAGTGCACACAGACTCACTCCAACCATGTCTGGTTTCTCTCATTTTGCACAGAAATAAACAGATTAACACAAGACAAAGCTCCTAAAAATAATTTCAGGTGCAGCCCAGCCCAACCTGATACCTGCACATTCCCTGCTTTTAGCACTCGGCACACCAGGAAACCCTGATGGATGTGGTTGGGTGTCTGTGGCACACAGGACTCCTCTACAAACACAACCTGTGCATGTGGGAATTTGTGCTGACAAATGAGGACTGAGGACTCATCCCTTGTGCCACAATTGGCCACCTCCCCTTGGCTACCCTGAGTGCTCTGGGTGGAACAGGAACTCAGGTTCCATTGAGAAGCAAGGCAAGAAGGTAGTAAAAAAAAAATCAGGGCTAAACAAGGAGGAACCACATTTAGGGGCATAAAGTACAAAGTTATTTACATGATGCAGACACAAAAAGTTGTGAAGCTCATTTGGACCATGGATAGGTGAAGAGGAAAAACTTTGGCTCTAAAATTCACATTTTTAAGTAGTAAACTACAGATTTACACATCCTGGATGGGTTTCCCACCTTCTTCTTATGCTCCTAATGTTCCAGGGGGGAAAAAAACCAACCACCCAAAATATCTGAATAGGATATTTTTTGAAAATGGGGATTTGACTTCTTTTTTTAACATAATACACAAAAGCTAACATTTCTATTTTCTATTTTGAAGCAGATACAAAGAATCTCCTAATTTATGTGGTTTTGCACTTATGCTGTCTAGAAATAGAAGTTCTGGGAATTCAGGATATTCACCCCTATTTTTTGATGCTTCACAGAAACTGCAGCATCAGGATACTAAAATAACATCATTTGTCACTGAAACTGTAATCAAAAATATGCTGAAGGCCTGAACAGCAGCATTAACTGAATTAGCTTAGCCTTCAACTTAAGGTTAATGCGGTGCATATGTGAATAAATATGCATCTAGAGAGAACAACTATTAAAAAGTCATTTCAGGAACAACACTTTGTTCCTCTCACCTCTCTCCGTCGTGAGGCCCAGCAACTTTGTTTAATCTTCCAAACCACAGCTGCCACCAGGAGCAATGACAGGAAACAACTGGAAAGGAAAGGGAAAAAAACCAGAATATTTTATTGCCCTTGTTCATAACACACTGGCAGCTGAAAAACTCTATGAAATGCAAAGTTAAATGAAAAGACTGTATAATAATTAGAGATACATTGAAGAAAGATAATCCAGCACAGTCCAGTGCTGGAATGTGAGGAATGACACACTTATTTTGAGGGAATTTTCCCTAAAAGGTAGGGATGAAAAGCCACTATTACCTATCTCCAGTGATATTTTAAGTGAGAGGATAACCCCAAAAAGAAAAGCCTTGAAAGAAGCAGAGAAAATTATTATTTCCTTTCCAAATTACAAAAATAAGGTACAGTGTAGAGCAGGCAGGCTGTTGCAGAACTATAGGCACTTCTTGGTTTCCCCAAATCTGTACTGGTTTTCCTCAGTCAAAGGAGGGGGAAAGAAGGATGAATGGATAAATCAATTTCTAGGGAAAATGCAAGAAGCAGATATAACAACAACCAGTAGTAGTAGTAATAACAACAAAAATACCAACTGTATTGACAGTAATGATTTTATCACACTGAATACCTAATGAGCAACTTCAAGGCACCCAAGCTAAGATTAAAATCTGAACCCCAGTGGAAGCCTGTCTCCTCAAGGACTGCACTGATGGGTTACAGAAAACATCTCCAAACCTCTTCCCACATTCCAGAGTATATTGAAAGGTTAAAGAAAAGTTTCCATTGGAAGGAAGATTTATCTTATTTGCTCAAGTGCAGCAGTCACAGTCACCACTGGGCTCTGGGTGCTCCAAGAGGGTTTTCTCTTGAGAGAGTTTCAAAGGACCACAGAGATGTTCTCACACTCACCCTGCCACGAGGGGACAGCCGGGGGGATCGGGCTCTGCTCCAGGGACAGGGACAGGAGGAGAGGGAACGGCCTCAGCCTGGGCCAGGGGAGGCTCAGGGGGGATACTGGGGAAATTCCTGCATGGAAAGGGTGGTCAGGACTTGGAAGTGCCCAGGGCAGAGCTCAAGTCCCCATCTTAGAGGTACTTCAAAGGCCTGGGATGTGGTACTTGGGTACAGGGGTCAGGGGTGGCAGTGCTGGGGGAGTGCCTGAACTCACTGATCTCAGAGGGCTTTTCCAACCTAAATGATTCTGTGATACCATGACTTGGAAATGCCTATAATGAAACACCAGGACAGACAGCAGTAACCATTCCCTGAGAAATGCAAAGGGTGAGGATCTGTTCTTCCTGCCATATCCCCATCCACAGAGTACATGGGAGAAGAGCTCAGACACAGACACCCAAAGGCCACCAGTCAGTGACGGGATTACCTTTTTCAGGCTTAGACAGGCACAGAAATATGCTTTACTATCACACAGCATATAATATTAAAAGGTTTGCACTTGTCTGACTTGCATGGTCCTGGCACAGGGTGCCCAGAGCAGCTGTGGCTTCCACATCCCTGGCAGTGCCCGAGGCCAGGCTGGATGGGGCTGGGAGCACCCTGGGAGAGCGGAAGGTGCCCCTGCCCATGGAACTGGATGGGCTTTCAGGTCCCCTCCAACTCAAGCCAAATGTTACCATTTCAGCTGCAGTTTATGTGCAACATAAGCTGCTGCCACAGCTTAGCTGTGTTTACCTCCTCAGTATATCTTTATTTGGGGAAACAAGATGGAAGTCTAAAGGGCAAAGGAAAAATACCAGCAATGGCAAAAAGGCCATTAATCTCAAGCACCTCTGTTAAATCGCCCATTTCAGAGGAGTTTCTCTGGGAGGAGTTTCTCAGGAGGTCAGGGATACAGATGAATTTCAACTGTGCCACCCAAAGCCAGCAAAGCCAACGAGGTCTCCACTTTTACACAACAGCATGCTCCACTCACATGCATCTGTCAGACAGCTCCAGAAATACACACAGCAAATGGAAGATACACATCAAAACATGCTTAGCTGCTGTAAGGATGGCCCCTTTTTAGGAAGAAAGTGACCTCAGCAATTTGAAAACTGCTGGACCTCTTATTTTGAGTTGATTTCATAGAATCGCTGAATCATTTATGTCAGAAAAGACCTCTAAGATCATTGAGTCCAACCACTCACCCAGCACTGCCAAGGCCACCTCTAAACCCTGTCTCCAGGCACCACACTCTCAGTGGCACTGTAAATACTCTCCCTACACATTATTTACTCCCTTGGAGAAGAAAGCCAGAGAGGAGAACTAAGAGGATCACCTTTATCACAAACTCTCCTTTCCAAAATGCAACACTGCACAAGTCTGCCTGTTCCAGAGTCTTTCATTGGTTTCTCTTTCCTGCCCATTTCTGTCACCACAGCCAAGACTTTCTTGAGAAAACACAGAAGAATTAACAATTAAAGACTAATAAAAACTTCTCCTAAAACACTCACCACAGTACCCTTGTATTTCAAAGGAACAGCACCATACATCTTTGTATTGTCACAAGGAGGCAGCAAATACCCACAAAAGCTATAAAATCACTAAGGAAATATATCTTCTCCCTTGAACTAACATCCCTTGGAAGCACTCTGGGAGAAATAAAAGGCAGAGCCTGCTGCAGTCCATCACCTGCTGGAAGAGCCCCAGGGGTAAAGCAAAGTCAAGATCTATTGTTGCATTTACTCAGCCTAAACCATCCTGAAATAAGTTAGAAGACCTGATGTGAGCATCAGTAGCTTTAAAGAAGAGGTTTTTTCCAACTTTCTGTGGGAAAGCAACTTTGTAGATGTGGAACCAGCAGAAAGAAGCAGCTGTGTGCAGAGAGAGATGTGTTGGGAAATGCTTTGGCAGAGACCTGGCTGAAGCTGTGCTCTTCCCTTCTCTCTCCTCAATGGCTTCAGACACATCTGCCAGCCAGGAATATCCACCTGCTTACAAATGACTTAAAAAAAATTTTACAACAGGATTTGCTTTGTCCTCTCCTCTTTTTTGTCCAAAATTACCAGCCTACCAAGAGCATCGCTCATCCTGGAAATCCACTCTCCACCCAAGTCTTCCCTCTGCATCTTGCCCAGCTCAAATGGCTCCAGAAAGACCTTAGAGCCCCTTCAAGAGCCTAAACAGGCTCCAGGAGAGCTGGAGAGGGACTTGGACCAAGGGCTGCAGGGACAGGACACAGGGAATGGCTCCCACTGGCAGAGGGCGGGGCTGGATGGGATCTGGGGCAGGAATTGTTCCCTGGCAGGGTGGGCACAGCCTGGCACAGGGGGCCCAGAGCAGCTGTGGTGGCCCCATTGCAGGAGGCATTCCAGGGCAGGCTGGACAGGGCTTGGAGCAGCCTGGGACAGTGGAAGGTGTCCCTGCCATGGCAAGGGGGTGAAACCAGGCAATCTTTAAGTTCCCTTCCAACCCAAACTATTCTGTGATCCTATCAGCTGCTGGATTTCCATTTTCCTATAGCCTGTGGCACGTCCAGTTTGAGACCAGTTAAATTTTTCCAACAGAAAAAAAGGAAACCAGCAGTCTCAGGTGTGAAACCAGATTGGAAAGAAAAAGAACCACTGAGAGCCACCTAACACCCTGCAGAGTTTTTCATCCCAGGGAAATTTGAACCCTTTCAGTCGGGTTCTACCAAGCAGAGCTTTCACTGGCTCATAGAGCTATAAGAATTTGTGCTTACACAGCATAAATACTGCAATGCAGGAGAAGATACATTTAAATTTTATGGACAATATTCTATTTGGCAAATGGCTTCATTAATTCATTCTTAATTATTCATTAGATTATTTAAGTACAATAAATGAGCAATGTGGTTATAAACAATCTTTCCTCAGTTGGTCTCAACACATGCATTAAACCTCAGCTGATCAGCTTTCAGAATACCACAGAGTATTCCCACACTGACACAAAAATCTGAGCTTAAACACCCTCTCTGGTTTTATTCTGGACTTTAATCTCCTTTTCACCACAGAGAGAATATTCTCTCCACTCCTGGTATCTTTAAAGCTTTTCAAACAAGTCCACTTCCATTTTTATATGTCTGGAAAACTCCATCAGCATTTTACTGTGATGCATTCTCAGGAGGGGAGAAGAAAATCCATCTGGTGTATTAAGGCCCAATTATTAAACCCTCGTGAAATGTTTATCCCTATCAGAATTGCTTGTAAAAAATGGCAGCTTTAAACACCAAAATGCACAGCAGCCTCATTGCTAATGTGCTTTAACACATACAGGTCACTTAATAATTTCAGAAAGCACTGCCATGATTACTAGAAACACAGACCAAATTACTTTGATGAATTAGAAACTATTTAAGTGCTATTTACAAGTAAATTTTAATACGCTGGCGAGTTACAGGATGCATTTTAAAGTACTGGATGCATTAAACCTTGAAATAATTGGAACAAGTATGTAACATGCACGTGGTTGGTTGGGCTTTGTCAGACAGCTGCCTGCAAGATTCCTGACCTCACCTTTCTGCTGCAGGTGGCACAAGGCTCAACAAGCCACAGCTCCCCCTCGTTGTGGCAGAGGAGGGCAGTGGAGACAGGGAAGGGTCTGGAGAACAGGGCATGGGGTAAACCCAGGTGGGAATTAAGCACTGCAAAGCCACTCAGCCCCCTTCTCTTCTCCCCCACCCTGGTGGAGTGAGGAGGAGAATCAGAAGTAAAATTTGTAGGCTGAGAGAAGAACAATTTAATAATTGAAAACAAAATACAATACAATAACATAGCTAATAATAATAATGATATTAAAAAGAGAAAGTAAAAAACTCAACCAAACAACTGATGCACAATATAACTGCTCAGCACCTGCTGACCAATGCCAGCCCCTCCCAGATCAGACCCTTCCAGGCAACTCCCCCAGTTCATGCACTGGGCATGATGTTCTGAGGTGTGAAATTTCCACTTGGCCAGCTGGGGTCACCTGTCCCAGCTCTGATCCCTCCCAGTTTGAATAACTCCTCACGGGGAGAGCAAGAGAAAAAAAAAACAACAACGAACCTCTGAGAAACACAACTTAGCAAAGCCCATTATCAACATTATTTTCATTCTGAACCCAAAACACAGCACTAGAACAGCTCCTGAGAAGAAATGAACTCTATCCCAACCCAAAGCAGGACAAGTCTGATAAGAGCAGCTGAGGGAGCTGGGAAGGGGCTGGAGAATTCCTGAGGGAGCTGGGAAGGGGCTGGAGGATTCCTGAGGGAGCTGGGAAGGGGCTGGAGGATTCCTGAGGGAGCTGGGAAGGGGCTGGAGAATTCCTGAGGGAGCTGGGAAGGGGCTGGAGAATTCCTGAGGGAGCTGGGAAGGGGCTGGAGAATTCCTGAGGGAGCTGGGAAGGGGCTGAGCCTGGAGAAAAGGAGGCTCAGGGGGACCTTGTGGCTCTGCACAAGTCCCTGCCAGGAGGGGACAGCCGGGGGGGTCGGGCTCTGCTCCAGGGACAGGGACAGGAGGAGAGGGAACAGCCCCAGGGGAGGCTCAGAGGCTCAGGGGGGATAGTGGGAAATTCCTGCATGGAAAGGACAGGGGTGGAGTCCCCATCCCTGAGGGATTTCAAAGCTGTGTGGATGTGCCCTGGGGTCAGGGTGCCTTGGCAGTGCTGGGGGATTGCCTGACCCAGATGATTTTATGATTCTATTCCAAGACTATGAATGATGAAGTAAAGAGTGTTGAGAACATGAAAAGAAGGAAGTTATGGATGCTGAACTGTTAAAACTGTTATTCTTCTTCATTTTGTTAGAAACAAAAAATATTCCCAAGCTCTTCTTTTATCTAAAAAAAAAAGGGTCTCAGACTGTATTTTAGGTACATATTTAGTAGTGCCATTTGTGCAGCAGTAAAAAATTATGTAATAAGCAACAAGAGTAAATAAAGTATCTGCAGCATAAGTCCGGATTTGAATTATTGCAGGAAGCCATTCCCACTTAATGAAAACACTGGGAAAATACTTATAGTCAGGAAAAACAATATACAGCACATAAAACCACCCTTGTACTGAGCAAACAGTGCTACTGCCCGAGTTTTTCTGTGTTACAAGTTCAATTGTTTTATGAAACTGAAATTACACCATTTCCACTCTAATAGGGGCACATGTGTGCCACCACAAAAACACTAAACTGGCAGCTTCTGTTCCATTTGTGAAATAACACCCAGAATTCCAACAATCCCTGAAAGGCCTCGGTGGGACAGGTCACTGCTGGATCAAGAATCCCACTCTAGTTGGGGCTGGAAGGGACTTTATATCCAGTTTCAAGCACCCTGCCACGGGCAGCAACACCTCCCACTAGACTAGAGCAGACACTGGTCTCCCTTAGAAGGATATTTCAAAAACAGATAATGAAGACAGGACAAAGAGCAGGCAAGAAACCAAATGAACTGTGCATGTGGAAACCAGAAGAGAAGTGCAGCAGAAGACACCAGGGGCACATGGTAAATCAGTGAAATAAAGCTCAGGATGAGATCACAGAACAGAATCATGAATGGTTTGGCTTCAAGAGACCTTAAAAAGTCACCTGGTGCAACCCCTCTGCCCTGAGCAGGAACATCCTCAGCTAGTTCAGACTGCTCAGAGCCCTGTCCAAGCTGGACTGGAATGTTTCAAAGGATTCATCCCTGTCTCTGGGAAGCCTAGTCCAGAGTCTCACCACCCTCACCATAAAAAATTCTTCCCTAATCTATTCTCAGTAGACCCTTGTTTAATGTCATCACCCTTTGTTCTATCACTACAGACCCCACTTAAATATCTGTCCCCATCTTCCTTTGAACCCCCTCTTAGGTATGTAGAGATCTCAATACAGTATCTCAAGTGTTCTCTAGGCTGAAGGTTGAAGGGAAAAAAAGGAAAAGGGAACAATGGAAAAAGGGAAGAGGAAGAAAAAGATGGAAAGAAAAAGGGAGAAGGATTATTGGGCAGTAATATGTGCTTACAAGGCCACAAATATTTTTACACCTTCTGTGCTTAAAGGTGATCAATATCTGTGATAGGTGTGCTGGCAGACAGATTTTTTTGGAAGGTAAGGAAGCACAGATACAAATAGAAAATGTTCACTAGAAACTGTCAAAACAGCTCAAACTATGTGCAATTTGTAAATTTAAGAGCTGTGTTATGAAAAGCAGAGAGGAGGAAAGAGAAAACCCAGTTTACTTGCAATTCATTAGCTTTGCAAAGGTTAACAGTGGTTGCAATACCATTTCTCCTCCGGCTCTGATTATAATGCAATATTAACGACCTCAAAACTTCACCGTCCTACCCAACCTTTATCCACTGACATTTTCTTAGCTTAAAATAAAACATTCATGTGGTACAAATGAAGGGTAACACAGAGCCCCTGCCTGGCTTGGAGCTGCACTCCAGGAGTGCTCCAGCCCCTCTGAATGTGAGGCACAGCCCTGGTTGCAGTGGCCAGCTCCTAAATGGAATGCAAGCCAGTCCTGAGTCCTGTTCCCACTGCCTGGTGCTGTGTGACTGCAGGACAGGCTCCTGCTGTCCCCACCCCAGGCAGCCCAGCCAGGGCCTGGGGTCCAACCCAGCAGTGCTGGAGTCTGGCAAGGACTGCAAGGACTGCACCGACCTCATTCACCCCAAATGTCAGCAAGGAAACTGAAAATGCCCTGCTTCCCTCTCAGGGACACACACAGCTCAAGGCACAGGTGCTGCCTCCAGCTGCACAGCAGAAAAACCCAGCATGGGCTTACAACCAAGCAGGGAAGTGGCTTCCAGGAAGCAGAAACGTGCCACAGCATCTCCAGCTCAGAAAATTCTCCCAAATTCAGAATCACAGAATGGTTTGGGTTGGAAGTGATCTTAAAAGTCACCTTGTTCCAGCCCCCTGCCATGGGCAGGGACACCTTCCACTATCCCAGGCTGCTCCATGCCCAAACCGGCCTTGGACACCTGCAGGGATGGGGCAGCCACAGCTGCTCTGGGCAACTCCTGCATTTCCTGCAGAACAGCAAAATGAAGCAGCACCCTCTAAAAGTGCAAACAGAAAGCCACTCTAAACACCTGTTTTCCAGAACAACATCTCCTCAGGTCTCCATTACACCTAAAGAATTGATACACATCCCAGGTTTTGAGTTGGGTATTAGTGTTACCAACTGGGTTTAGGTTTTCACAAAGCATTTTCCTTGCCTCTATTTTAGGGAGCAAATTCTCAGCTAACTGTTGCTTATTAACAGCACAGGGGGCTCTCAGATATTATTTATGGTCTGCCTTGGATCCAACAGTAATTATGAAATGTGCCCTAGAGCAGTAAAAATGCAAATGTTTCAATAGTTTCTCCTACACCCAGTGAGATGAATCACACTGTTCTAATCCACTGGTTAATTAGGCAGTTATAGTGACTGTAAAATAAAACACTTGGAGACAAGTACTTAGGAGTAGTGAAAGAATCAAATAATTTCTAACCCATTATAAATGCTTAAATGGAAAACACCAGTAAACTGTCTTCTTTTAAATCCACATGTTCTTACTCCTCAGGCTTGTTGGGATGGTAAATAATATTGCACCATTACTTCTCAAGGAGATCCATGTGGTGATAGTGATGGAGGAAAGGAAACCTGCAGCCTTTGGACATCTATGTTCAGCTGCATGTGCTCACTGAGACAGACAATGCACTTATCTCCTGCTTTAACCAGGGACTGCAATCACAGAAGGATTGGGTTTTTAAGGATCCTTGAAGATCATCCAGTTCCACACCCCTGCCATGGCAGGGACACTCCCACTGTCCCAGGCTGCTCCAGCCCCAGTGTCCAACCTGGCCTTGGGCACTGCCAGGGATCCAGGGGCAGCCACAGCAGATCTGGGAATCTCTTCAAATGATGAATCTGGAGCAATCCCTCATAATGAGGAGTTTAAACCCTCACATGCAGATGTGGTTGGGTCTGTAAAGCACTGATGGATCGGTTTTGTAGTGCAGATTTATCTTACTCAATTAGAACTAAGGAACCAACTGCTCCCCTCTTCATTTTCCTAATAAGCAATTACCCTGCCACAAAGGTTTTTAGGGAAGATGTTGACTGTGATTAATTCAGCAAAACAAATGCTTAAGTCTGAGCCAGGAGTAGCCACCTACTCTATTCCAATGGCAGGAAGGTGGTGGTTCAAACCTACTGTTTCCCAGAGACTGTACTAAAGAAGATTCTACTCTCTAAAAGCTCCATATGAAAAAAAAAAAAAAAAGATATAAACTGCTTGTCTGAAGGATCAGTCTGGAGCTTCTTGCTTTAATTAAATTTAGCATGAAATCTAAAGCAAGATATTATTCCTACTGCTCATTTGATACCAGTAGGCATAATATACCAGAATAAAATACCAGAAAGCATTATACCAGTAGGCACAATATTGCCTGCTTTAGAACATGCTGTACAACCTGGAGTTTACTCTGTGTGTATCCCTCCTGTAGGACTTCTTATCGATCAGGTATTGGTTTATACTTCTGCAGTATTAACAGTCCCTAAAACAGAGGCCAATACATGGGATTTTGAAGCCTTTAAGAGAGGGCCTGCTGTGCTCTGGAAGGTTTCACCTCTTTGGTAGGGCTGCATTCTTGTGAGGACAGGAGGGGAGACACGGACTGAAATGGCTTCTGCTGGTTCCCACTCTGAGGGAATCACCAGTTCACTTAACAGTAAGAAATGAACTTAAAGATGTGCATGAAAAACAGAAGTATTCAGCTTCTACCTGCAACACAGTTTGTGTTTAACTGGACACACTTTCAGAGTTCACTTTAAAATCACAAGCTGGTACCTAAAGAGTTGGAAATTACTCCAGAGTAACTCTTTCCAAAATAACTCCCCAGTTTATGCCTGGTGTCCGACGAGGTGTGAAAACCTGTGAGTCACACACTGTGTGTGGGAAGTCAATGTTTTCTGCACCATCCCAAAAGGAACTTCTCCTTTTCCAAAAGCCTTCCCAGCTCCATCCTCCTTTCCCTGCATGCACTGACATGATGCACATGAAGATGGGCAGACAATTAATTTTCTTAACATAATTCCTAATTAAATATTTAAATCAGACTGAAGATTTCCATTTTCTAGGCTGTGCTGTAAGCAGGATGCTTAAGTTAAAAAAACAGACCAAGAAGAACCCAAACTCTGAAGCCCAAAACCTAAAGAAATAACATTTAGCTGTCTTAAATGAAAAGTACCTGAAAAATGTCACAAAGAACTGCACCAGGTCCATAAAGTTGCTGTGCTGTGAGAATGCAATCTGCAAAAGAAAAGCAAATTCTTTCTGTTACTTACTGGAAAGAAAAATCAGGACAATGAAAAACATCTTTACTCAGATCAATGCATATTTTTGAACAGTTTTTGAAAAAGAATGGAAATATTCAGAGGGAAAATAAAATAAATTATAACTTCACATTGTGTTGAAAACATATATCCTAAAAATGAAGCTGATCAAGTAACTCTGTCTCCCAGCCATGTTCCAAGGAATATTCTTCAGTGCACATTGAAGAAAAAACACTACTTCAAAAACTTAGAACAGAGGTTTCACAGAGCTGCAAATAATCTTTAATTAAAAGTGAAAATCTTTAATTATTGTTTACACAGCAACCCAAAATTCGGTATTTACATTTCAAACAATATCCAGACAACAAAATATCCTCAGAAAAGGAACTTACACCAAGAGCTGCAAACAGGCATGAAACACAGAAGATGATGGAGACTGTGAAAGCAGCTATGGCATTCATAGCTCACCTCCCTGCAATCCAGCAGCAGAGACAGGAAAAACAACGCAATTTTTGGGACAAAAAGCAGAGGAAAGAGGCGAACAGGAAACTGGGAGGTGTCAGAGGCAAAAGGGAAGATTAGGGAGCCTGGGTAAAAATAACAACGTGGAGGGGAGGAGAGCCAAGAGAAAAGCAACTTGTGCAATATTAGGAATCAGAAGTTCTTTCCAGGTACCTCCTATTTCCTCTGCCTATCAATCTCTCAGCACCACAACAGGAAATTAACTCTTTCATGAAATACCAGCATTTATTTCAGAATTAAAGTGAAATCTACACTGACAAAAGCTTTTCATGGATATTAAAGCAATTTCTGGTGTCATTTGTTATTTTTCTCCCTTAATAAACAGTACTTATGGCAACATTAGCATAAACATAAATCCCTCCTCCCAGCAATAGCCACATCCCAAAATTCATGAATATGTGTAAAGTGAGTCCTGTTGCTCTGGAACACTTTCTGTGACCATATTTGCTTTAAATATCCATTGTAACTTGGTACACAACCTGTCCCAAATAGTTTTCTTATAAATAAATTGAAATATTTTGAAGTTGAAAGTTCTTTTGCAGTGCACAATCATTGTGTGGCTGGAAAGTGAACCCCAAACCTGCACACCAGATGCTGCAACCTCAACAGTCCTGCCTACAAAAGACAAGAAAACACAGAGTTTCTTGTTGATTTTTGCTTCTGAAGTGCTTCCCAATGGTCTTCTGATTATTAAAAGACAGTGAGCAAGATTTCACTTTTTGTGTAAAAAACCAGTGCCTAGTAACTAAAGTGATATAGTATTTGCATAAATGGATATGCTGGAATTCACATCATATTCTGGAATGTCTTTAAGCTAAAGATAATCCTTACTGAAATACCATATTCCAAAATACAAACACTTAACACACCCAGTATAAAAATAATAACTTTTCTTATTATTTCTGAGAATAACCATGATGCTGAGCGACTACAGGAGATGCATTTCAGACTGAAGCCCTTGTTATGTATCAACAATCCTCGAGTAGAAAAAGAAAATTAAAAGCACAGAGGAATCACTAGCAGGCCAGTCCCCTGTGGATGACCACCAGGATCACTTTCTGTGATGGAAACCAGAACTTGCTCCCATTAGAAGAAACAAGAACCCGTTAATTTTAAAATAAGTGAGATTCTATGAAAGAATAATGAGACTGTTACCAGAGAAGGGCTTCTCATGTTTTGATAACAACTGCAGGAAACAAAAAAAAACCAAAAACAAAACCTAATTTTGGTTTATTTCACATCGAAGCCTTACAAATGCTTTACTGGTGGTGATTCTTTTCTCTGCCTGTTGGAGTTCCTCCCCTACAAAGCCTGACTGATGGCCAATACCTCATACATGGATTAAAAAAAAACCCAGGTTGTTTCTACAATTTATTCCTCACAAGCTGAAAATACTTTCTGCCATCAAACCTGACCAATCTGTGTCACAGGCAATTTGGCCTCATAATTGTTAATGGTTTGCTTACTTAGAGCTTAATTTCCACTAATATAATCTGTTCCCAGGACTTAATTAATTCAGTTATATTGAAAGTTTGGTTGGAAATAGCTGTTGTAAGTAGGCTGTTCATTCTGGATCCATGAAAAATACGGCACCAATTTCTTAGCAGTCCGTATTTTTAATTAAGTTTAACTTACAGTAGAAGATTCATCTATCCATTCTCAAAAACCAGATTCTGTTCCAAAGGATGGAGCAGTTTAACTGCAGGACAGCCCCAAGGGGCTCATGCTGGGGACCTGCAAACCCCCCCAGGTACAGGGCAGAACCTCAGCTCAGCTGCACCAGCAAATCCCCCCCTTCACATCAAAGAATCCCAGAACTCTTCAGGTTTGGGCTCTGAGCCCATCCAGTCCCACCATCCCCAGCAGTGCCAGGGCCACCCTGCCCCATGTGCCCAAGTGCCACAGGGCTCTGAAATCCCCCAGGGGAGCACTGGACAGGGACTCCAGCACCTCCCTGGGCAGCCAGAGCTGGACACGCCTTTCTGGAGGAATCTTCCCCAATATCCAACTTAAATCCCTGCCTGGGCACACCTGGAGCCAGCCCCAGCCATTGCAAGCAGCTCCAGGGCCCTTCCCCTGGGCAGCTCCTCACTCCTCCCAAGCCATGCAGGCCCTCCAAGGATGTTTTATAGCCTGTTCTTGGGAATAACACAGCACCCTCAGGTACCCAAGATCAGATACTTAATTATGTCAGTTCCAGAGAATATTACAAATCTCATCTAGAAAGGTAGCTTGGAGAGCACGACCACCTGTCCTGCTTTTTCTATTGCCACATCATTTGAAGTACCAAAAAATCCACCTGCTTTCCAGAGAACCAGAAGCAGCTGGCTGCAGGGACAAAAAATTATAATGAAGAGCTTTACATTTTTTATCATTTGATTAGCATAAAATGTGAAGCCAAGAAGAAAATTTGCCTTCCTCTAACTAGCCAACGTCTAAAAATTACACTGGTTCTGAGATCAGTACACACAAATTTCAAAGGAGTTAATGGCAAATGACTTGGCAAAAATAACATAAACAAAGGAAAAGTATATTTGAACCCAACTGCATTTCAGTAACAGTTGGTATTTCAAACTCAAAATATTGCTGGAGGTAAACTACAGCCTGCAACTGATAGAAATTTTGAAAAACCAATTAGAACAATTACACACCAGGACTTGGTTTGCATAGGAACCAGAGTTTGTTCTTCAAGAGAAAAGAAAATTGAGAATAATTCTGAGATAATAATTTTGTACTAAAGTAGGCCAACTAAGACCTAAGTTCACCTTAAACCTGTACATGAAACATACCTAAAATTATTTAAACCTCTATTCTTGTGATTTACAAGTATTCAGAACTCTTTAAAAAAAAATTGAGTTTCACATACCATTAAGAAAAATCAGCCACAACCAAATACAAAATTATGCAGATTTTTTTTTTTTTTGTTAAATCCAGCAAGAACCAAATTTGAGTAACTTTTCCCATTTAACTGTAATAAACAGATGTACAAGTAATTCACCACAGCAGAACTCTTTCCACTTGTACTGGAAGTTACTGGTATTTTACAGGAAGCCAAACTACTCACCACAATGGGATTAGGACAACAACTTCTCCAAACTCAAATGATTTCCTGTACTATACACAATATTAGCACCCCTAATCAAAAATTAACTACAGAACTGATGAGAGTGGGGGTTGTTGCTGAAGGCTCTGGGGAGACCTTCCAGAGCCTGAAGGGGCTCCAGGAGAGCTGCACAGGGACTGGGGACAAGGCCAGGACACAGGGAATGGCTCCCACTGCCAGAGGGCAGGGAAGGACGGGATCCTGGGCAGGAATTGTTCCCTGGCAGGGTGGGCAGGCCCTGGCACAGGGTGAAGCTGTGGCTGCCACCAGATCCTCCCTGGCAGTGCCCAAGGCCAGGCTGGACATTGGAGCAGCCTGGGACAGTGCGAGGTGTCCCTGCCCATGGTTTGCTTTAAGGTCATTTCCCACCCAAACTATTCTGGGATTCTGTGAATGTACTGAAGAATATTTCAAGTATGGCAATTTCATACCATAATTTGGTACATTTGGTGTCTCTAAACACTTAAGAAAACACAAATAACCACAGAAAATAATGGTTCCATCATTTTTTTACCTTGGCAACCACTCAGGATTATTGATGCATTATATTTCTTTCTTCACAAATATATAAAGTGATTAAATGCCCACCAGTACTGCTTTCCTTTTCATCCCTCTTTCATATGAAGGATGAGAAAAAGAGAAACTAAAAATTGTATTTTGCACAAGACATGCTCTTTAAATAGAACCATGTAAAAAAGAAAAATAAAAGCCTAATTAACTTCTGAAACTAGAGGGGCCCAACAGAGATGGCACAATGTGAAGCTGCTCCCAGAGCTCGGGGCTGCTGTGAATTCAGAAGGTATCAAAAGGTCCAACTGCTACATCCATTAACCTCACCTGGCAGGTGGGAGAATGCTACAGCATTTGTGTTTCAGAAGTCTACAGGACCACACAGAAATTTAGAGGTTTTCGGGCTGCTTTTTGCTTTTTATTTCAATCTAGTCCCAGCAGCAAAGTTAAAGGACAAAAAGCAGCAGGAAAAAGTGGAAAGCTGGGAGTTCCACAGGTTTCCAGTGAGAGAAAGCCACAAGCCAAATAAGCTGCAAGTGACATTTATGCACATCTTCCTCTATTTCTTCCCCAAATCTCCACTGTCTTGTCTCTTTTTTCCTATGGTTAGAGGCAAGGATTCAGCCTGACCTTGGCAAACACAGACAATGCTTACAGGATGCCACGGCCTGCATGCTGAGTGCCTTTCTCAAAGGACCTGCAGTAAAACAAAGGGGCTTTAGGAATTTTTGAGTGATGCCAAAGTCATCAAAACATTCATTTTGCTCTCTAGAATAATGCTGGGGGCACAGCTTCTCTTCTGCTCAGGAGTACTGTCATGCCCTGTTCCCTTCTCCTTTGGACACAAACTCGGGGTGCTCCAGTGAAATTCCTGGCCAGGTCCATCCTCTGCTCTAGAGGAGCCCTGGGCCAGCTCCCCCAGCCCTGCCTGGAGGTTTCAGGAAAGAAAGAGCCAACACAGCAACCCAGCACCTGCACACAGCTCAGTCCTGCCAGGTGCTGCTGCTCCCTGTGCTCTGGGAACACCTTTAATGAGCCATGGAAGTCGTTAAGGCAGCGCAGAACTAATCACAGGAATGAAGGGCAAAAAGCCTTTCAAAAACACCCCTCAGAAGCTGGGATTTTGGAGCTGACTCTGCTCACTGAGGGATGAGCAAACACAGCAGCAACCTGAGATGAGCCTTTTTCAGACAGGTGGCTCTTGAACTACCTCAGCAGTGTCAGTTCCAAGGGACACTTTCCAGAGGGAAGAGTTTGTTCACCTCTGCAGATGCTCTGTGGGACTCAAACACAGATTATGACATCCAAATCCAGTCACAGGGGTGTTCCTATCAGCCCTTTACACTCAACAGAAACCTCATCTGTGATTCAGCTGAACAATGCAGATGCCTAATAATAAATTAAAAAAAAATTATTACCTGACCAGTTCCATAACAGAACCATAAACACTGAGGCACACAAAGACATCTATTTGTAGACCCCTAAATTTAGTTTAAATTTCCACAGTGCATCCTTGCCCTTGGTCTCGTGGATGCACTAGAAGCTCTGTTTGTTGCCTAAAGAGGGGTCTGGTATCATCTACTGCAGCTGCCTTGGGACACCTCAGTGGCCTCCAGCTGCTGGGAAGAGTCACAGAATGGGCTGGGCTGGAAGAGACCTCAAAGCTCATCTCGTTCCACCCCTGCCACAGGCAGGGACACCTTCCACCATACCAGGTTGCTCCAAGCCCCATCCAACAGCTTTTGCTGAATCCACACCCCAATCATACCACAGAAGCAGGATATTCTCTTTCAGAGGCACCAAAAAATCTGTTTTAAATTAAAGCAAATAATAGCAAAACTGCACCTGAATTTGGAGGTTAGGTAGAAAATTTAATCAGATGCATGGGGAAGATTATCTAGACAGAAAGTTAAGACTTAGGTTTCAGAGAAGAAAGGATCTTAACAGGAGTTAATAATTTTTAACTTGAAAACCTCTGACACACAGCAAGTTGAAATGATTTGGAGGTGGGAGAGCCCACAAAGTTTGAAATGCACCTGATGCTGTAGGTGTGGACATCAGGAGGCCTCTGAGCTCTCCCTGGAGCCTTCTCCAGGCTGAGCACCCCCAGCTCTCATTCTGTCTCCAGAGCAGAGAGGCTCCAGCACCTGGAGCACCTCCATGGCCTCCTCTGGACCAGTTACTCATCTACTGAACAGTTCACCCACCAAATCCATCTTTCTCCAAACCACAGAGAACTTGGTGCAGCTGAAGAGGTTCCCATGCTCACATTTCCATTCTACAACAAGCAAAAATAAAATCCTCACTCAAATTTGATTTTCACACTTACTGCTCCGAGTCACTCTGCTCCTGCATGAAGGATGAAAGAGATTAATGACTTCACTCCTCACCTGGTGCAATATTAACTGAGCCATTGAGCTTTATGGCACAAATACTCGCTACTGTGCACATATAAAACCTGGTTCACTTCTGAACTTATTCTGAGATGAAAATCGATTTATATTCCAATACTGTGCTGCCTTCCTGCAGTAGTCACAAATTTTCCCTCCTCAGCTAATTGGCTGCAGTCAGCAGCTGGCTCAGAAATGCCAATTACACGTTTCATCTTCCCATGTGAACTCTCTCGTGTTGTGCGGAGCGAACGTAGGCAGGGCTGTCTCTAAATTAAAAGCAGTGCCTAAGAAGTGGTCCCAAATTTCACTGCATCCCAGAAATTATCACACAAATCTGACAAATGAGAAGTATTTGTTCAATAAACAGCCAGGGGTTGAATTGGGATGCTCATCTAAATTTAAAGTGCACTAGGAAATAAAATTCGGGAAAGTCCCATAATTGACACTGCAAACTCAGCTCAGACCCTGCACACCTCCACAAAGCCACAAAGTGACACAAAGCCAAGGCAGGGCCAGAAAAAACCTCAGTTATTCCAAATCCTCAGTGAATTCTCCTGAATACTCCTGAATTCTCTGAACTTCTCAGTTCTTTCAGGCTACTTACAAGAAGAAATACATTGAGAGGCTGGGAGTGTGTCTAGGGAAAGGAAGGGAGCTGGGAAGGGGCTGGAGAATTCCTGAGAGAGCTGGGAAGGGGCTGGAGAATTCCTGAGGGAGCTGGGAAGGGGCTGAGCCTGGAGAAAAGGAGGCTCAGGGGGACCTTGTGGCTCTGCACAAGTCCCTGCCTGGAGGGGACAGCCGGGGGGGTCGGGCTCTGCTCCAGGGACAGGGACAGGAGGAGAGGGAACGGCCTCAGCCTGGGCCAGGGGAGGCTCAGGGGGGACAGTGGGGAAATTAGGGAAAGGGTTGTCCATGCCTGCCACAGCTGCCCAAGGCAATGGAGGAGTCCCCATCCCTGGAGGGATTTAACAGCCCTGTGCTTGTGGCACTGGAGGACACAGGTCAGAGTGGCCTTGGCAGTGCTGGGCAACAGCAGGACTCAGTGGCCTTAGAGGGTTTTCCAAAATAAATGGTTCTGTGATTCTGCAATTGCAACAGCTCTTCTGGAGACAAGGAAGCCCTGAGGTTCTTGGAAAAAGTGGTTAAAAATAAAGATCCTAAACCTTGAGACAGGAGACAAGTCACCAGCAGGAAAACACTCCAATCCTCTGAATTCCAGGTCCTCAAGCACCTCCCTCCAGTCCCAGCCGCTGCGGTGTGGATGCAGCTGGGCAGGGTCCCGTTGCATCTGGGCAGGATCCCGTTGCATTTGGGCAGGATCCCATTGCATTTGGGCAGGGTCCCGCTGCATTTGGGCAGGGTCCCGCTGCATTTGGGCAGGGTCCCGTTGCATTTGGGCAGGGTCCCGCTGCATTTGGGCAGGGTCCCGCTGCATTTGGGCAGGATCCCATTGCATTTGGGCAGGGTCCCGTTGCATCTGGGCAGGATCCCGTTGCATCTGGGCAGGATCCCGTTGCATTTGGGCAGGGTCCCGCTGCATTTGGGCAGGGTCCCGTTGCATTTGGGCAGGGTCCCGTTGCATTTGGGCAGGATCCCGCTGCATTTGGGCAGGGTCCCGCTGCATTTGGGCAGGGTCCCGCTGCATTTGGGCAGGGTCCCGTTGCATTTGGGCAGGGTCCCGCTGCATCTGGGCAGGAAGGATCCTGTTCCCTGGTTTGATGTTGAGCACAGCTCTGACACCATCTGCGTGCAGGCTCAGTTACATTCAGTAGCACACAGCTAATAAAGTTGTTTTCCTAAAGAGCAGGTGATGTAAGTATGCAGGAGGGACTCGAGAGTAAAAAGTATAAACAGCCAAAGCAATATTTGCAAGTTCATTTTTTTAGGCTTCAATATAGCTGACAGATGGAAACAGGCAAAACCTCCTGTCTTGCATCATTTCTGACCAGACAAACAGGGAAAAATGGGAGACAGAGTTCAAGGTTGCACTGGTGTTATGGGGAAAACAAGCTCTGTCTCCTTCCCCAAAGAGGCTGTGAATTCCAAGGATCATATTGGATAAGAAATTTAACGTTTATCAATGTGTAGCAAAACATCCTGTAATATGCCAGCTGCAGGAATCTCATCCTTAATAAAATAATGTGGTAAAATAAGTAAATAAGTAGAATTCAGAATAATATTTATACATATTACATATAGAATCATGGAATGGTTTGGGTTGGAAGGGACCTTAAAGATTATCTAGTTCTAGCCCCAAACTAAGTATGTATTTATATAAATAACAAAGTTAAAATACCTTTGAATGACAACGTTGTCACATTATTACAAAACACTGAAGCCACAAGTTGTCTCAAACCTGATGTCACATCATGACCTAAAGTGGAGTAACTAAAACCCCCCAAATTTACTTTAAACCACACAGCATCAGCTATTGCTTGCCAACATTGCTGTGTGCAACATTTGCCAATACAGTAAAAAAAAGTCACAATCTTAATAATACAAAGTTAGGAAAATGAGTGAGAGAAAATGAAGTTGTCAGGACATGGCAGGGATTTATTCTGCCAACAGCAGCCCTGCAGAGTGAGCTGATAGCTGGCAGAGGAATGCTGTGTCTCTGGCTCTGTGTTTGTAAGCTAAACCAGGCACAGGCTTTGGGGTTTGTCACCCTCTCCTCGTTCTGGATACACTTTCCCTTGTGGTTTAGCCAGGCTGAATCCACTGTCACATTTTTTTTTCAGTGGGTGGATGCTTCTATTTTACTACCAATATACTTTTCTCACCTTCATTTACTCTGCTCACTGATCTTTGACTCTTTAAAAAAACCTTTCTATAAAAAGCATCTTGCTCTTTCAGCTGCCCAGCAATGGCTCACAGCACTCAATTTCTGACATATATTTGAATTTGGGGTCTATATTTACATTCTGTGGTGGGCTATGGTGTTTTCAAATGTTATTAATCACAAAAATGATGCAGCAACTTCAAGCAACCAGCACTGGCCTCACCCAGAATAAATTAATGCCTGATTCTGACTTAGCTTTCATGGAAAATTAATTCTGTAATTTTTTATATATTATATTTTCCAGCCCTGCATTTGAAAAGAGAAGGAAAAATCAACTTCCTTAAAATTAAGGCAATCAATACATACATCACTGTCAGATCTCAATAAAACACCCCCTAAGAAATGCTCCTGGTATTATTAAATCTGAACTGAAGACTGTCTCTCTCTGGTATCCTGTAACTTTTCTTATTTATGCAGCTGAAGTTTTACAACAGGCATTCAAAAAGACTTCCAGTGCTGTAGAAAGATATTAAAATAAACCTCACAAAAGTATTGTGAGTCACTACAGTTCATCCCAAAAACCCCAAGCTGCAGATGTACAACCCCAAGACTTTATTGGTTGCCACTTGCAGGGCCTAAAGGGGCTCCAGGAGAGCTGCAGAGGGACAGGGGAACAGGACACAGGGAATGGCTCCCCCTGCCACAGGGCAGGGCTGGATGGGATCTGGGGCAGGAATTGTTCCCTGTGAGGGTGGGCAGGCCCTGGCACAGGGTGCCCAGATTTGCTGTGGCTGTCCCTGGATCCCTGGCAGTGCCCAAGGCCAGGTTGGACCCTGGGGCTGGAGCAGCCTGGGACAGTGGGAGGTGTCCCTGCCATGGCAGGGGTGGAATGAGCTGCACCTTCATCTCCCTTCCAACCCAGACCATTCCATGAATCTCTGGTAAAAATGCCCCCACAACACAGCACCTGGGAAAGTCTGGCATGAACAATTTTCAGGGTTGCTGATGCTACACCGTTCTGTAAAAAGGGCTGCAGTGGCACCACATCCTGCCAAGGGTTAACTGCCTGTGAGAGAAATCCTCCTTTCGAAGGATCTAAGAAGGTACTAACAAAAATATTACTTAATCGAAAAGGGAACAACTTCTAAAAGGAGAAAAATGTCATCAGTTGATGCCAAAAATAAGGTGGCAGGAGCAGATAAAACACAAGCAGCTGTTTCATGTTTTAAAGGACCATTCAACTGTTCTGTTTTAAAACTTTCCATCCCACACTAGAAGATGTCAGTCTGCCTATTCTGAAAAATCAGCATGTAATTCCATGTCTCCAAAAGTAATTACATTCAGCAGCAAATTTCATCAGATTAACAAACTGATTTACGTTTCATTGTTGGGTTTCAAGAAAACCTTTCTCATGGTGAGAGATTTGCAGGGAGAAAGGCTCAAAAGCACCTGCAGTTACAGCTAAAGAAAGGCAAGGGACATCATTAGCAAACAACTTTGGCATTACAGTGCTGTCAGAAGCAACAGAAAAAAAAAATTTTTGGAATAAAGGGTCCCAGAGAGTTGAGGATGATTTTATCTCTGCACTTAACATCTCCTCCTTGTTAAATATGCATGAGGCACATGAGGACCTGGCAGGAAAGCTGTCCAGATCAGCAACCTCACTGCGATTTCGAGCCTACATAATTATTTTATCAAAGCAATCCCTACCTATCTGAATGTGTTTTATTCTCTTTGGCCAACAACAAAGACACTTTTTCTTTGCCCTCACTGAGAGCTGTCATTTGATGAGCCTGTCGCTTTTGATTTGAGAGTGATAGTAATTTAGAGCAAGACTGGAACTCTCTAAGGGCCATGCCCAATCCTCAGGGGTTATTTATGTCCTGTATCAAATACCTACTGCTTCTTCCAGTGAGGAATCAAGGCAGTAGAGACAGTTCAGGCCCTGCTTTTTAACTGTGGATGGTTTCTTCACTTGTACTTTTTCCATGTTTTATCAAAGCCTTTTAATCAGGCTTTACACCTTAAAGAGGGAAATGCAGAGAGCATCACTGCTGGTAATGACCATCCCAGCTGAAAGAGGGTGAGAGCCTGAAATACAAGGAATGTGCGAGATCTGCTCTTCCTCCAGCTCTGTTTTGGGCCTCTCCTCACCTGGCAGGAGCTAAGGGTACCCCAAAGCTTTCCTTAGGTTTTCCTTTCCTTTCATCCGTCATTTAGCTCAGAAAAAAAACAAATGCTTCTTGAACTACACTAAACATGAATGGCAAGGAAAATTAAAGTTTAATTGAAAGCGGTATTAAGATTCTTGCTAATGCAGTCCACCTGTTTTGGGGTAATGTTGCCAATAAAACCAGCAGAGTGATGGGGAAGAGCATTAGAAGAAAAATTTCAAATCAAAACTGCTTTAATGAACGGGGCTTTACTTTGAACAATGAGAATTTCAGAAGGTTTCAATATTTACATACCAGACAACACAGCAGCAATGAAACATTGAAATAAACAATGATAAAGATCAGAGTGAGAGCTTTGAGGATTGTGAAGTCTTCTTAAAAATGTAACTCCTGGCAGTTTGCAAAATATTGGCTGATATTTCCAACTTGAACAGCCACATTCAGCATAAGGAAAAACAAGAACCATGCCTCAGCAGAATCTCAGTCTAGTGTATGTAATTCCTCTGGACTCCAAAACGCAGCTGACACCGGGTGGCTCCACCTGAACTTTGCCTACTACAAGACAGGAAATCCATTCTGGCTACAGAAAACTTTCATTTCCAACATCACTGCCAGCTCTGCTAAGCCAAAGGGATGTGAAGGGAATTTGCTCTCCTGCATCCCCACAGACATTTCCAGCGTTATCACTGGAAACCACTGGGAATTGTTCCCAGGTCAAAGGAGGCAATTAATAACTATCAAACAATCTTTTGGGAAATCTCTGAGTTGCAGAGAGAGGCAGAGAAGTCTTTTGATGCCTGTAAAACAACAGAGCTTTGGCTATTCCCTTAAAATAACTTAGGATAGAAGAAAAGGTCTTAAAAAAATTAGTAGTCACAGGTCTCATATACAAGGCACTTGAATCCAAGAAAATTCTGGTTCTGAAAGGTTTAATGGGAGCACAGTTGTACTCCCACACCTATCAGAGATCTCACTTCTTCCAGCAGCACAGCTCCTCACTGGAGCACTAAAATGAGCATTTTCCCTCTCAAGCTGGATGCAGTGATTCTGGAAATGGGAATTTAAGAAAAGCAACAGAAGGCAGAGAGGGAGGGCCCCAAAGGAAGGGTTCATTAAAGAGCACATGGACAAATAGCTGACATGTCCTTCCTGGGGATGGCACCTGCAATGGATCTATGGGATGGCACCTGCAATGGATCTGTACAGAGCAGCTGGAGCTGTGATACCTGCACTTCTCCTATGGAGCCAGGCTGGGAGAGCTGGGGATGTCCAGCCTGGAAAAAGAAGGCTTTGGAGAGACCTTAGAGCCCCTTTTAGGGCCTGAAGGGCTCCAGGAGAGCTGGAGAGGGCCTTGGGACAAGGGCCTGGAGTGCCAGGACACAGGTTATGATTTCCCACTGTCAAGAGGGCAGGGATAGATGGAATTTGGGCAGAAATTCTTCCCCGAGAGGCCCCAAGAAGCTGTGGCTGCCCCATTCCTAGAAGTGTTCCAGGCCAGGCTGGATGGGTTTGGAGCAGCCTGGGACAGTGGAAGGTGTCCCTGCACACAGCAGGGGTTTGAATGAGATGGTCTTCAAGGTCCCTTCCAATCTAAACCCATCTGTAAATCCAGGATTCTGTGTGCTAATCCAAACACAGTCACTTGTGACAGTCACCTGGATCACTGCCAAAAGAAAGCACCACAGCCCAAATTCTGGTTTAATTGCAGCACGTCTGAGCCTGTTCTCAATTTCCAGGTCTCCCATTAGTGACAGTTTCTGCACTTGACCTCCTGTGCCAGCTGCAATCCATTGAAGGGCCCTGAATTGTTTCCACCTTTCAGTTCACCACTCACCCGTTCAGCAGAGGAAGCAGAGCAATGCTGGTTGAAAGAAATTTGAGTGGGTTCCTATCAGGGTAAACAGAATGTTTAAGAGAATAATTATGACAACACATGATGTAACTGAGTTAAGAAATCCACAGATTGTCTTTTAAGATCCCTCCAATCCTGTTTGTTCCATGAACTATCTGTGTAAGAAGGGATGAAAATATAAAGGAGAATACACAGATACACCATCCTGAAATAAGTCAAGTAGAGGAAACTAGAAGAAAGTTTGAGAAACTAAAACTGAAGGCAGCAGAGGCAATTTAGCTATTTTTCCATTACAGCCTTTATGAAATCTGAGTGGAAGGCAACAGCTTCAGTGAGTGAGTGTTCCACACTGGATCTCAAATGCCCTTCCAACAGGGGGAACTGTGCAATGCTGCTGCAGCCTCCACCACGCTGCACATGCATTGATGCTGAGTGGGCACAGTGGCCCTTTTTGAAGCCCAACACGAGAATGATT
Source organism: Cisticola juncidis (assembly GCA_013400215.1). Taxonomy (NCBI): domain Eukaryota; kingdom Metazoa; phylum Chordata; class Aves; order Passeriformes; family Cisticolidae; genus Cisticola; species Cisticola juncidis. The sequence goes on along the minus strand of VXBR01002493.1, from coordinate 107,797 downwards.
TGCCAAGAAAATGATATATAGTGAACACCTAATGAGATTTTGCAAATGGTACATTTTGTATGCAAGGGCTGCAAAATGCCTTCTCCTCTTTTTGTTTCTTGAAGCATTCGGTTCATAATTAACATTTAAGTGTGTTCAAATCAAAATCCCTCAACCAACACTAAGGAGAGAGAGGAGGCAATTGCCAGTTAATGATACAATTACAAACTGGTTTTGCCTTAATCAGCTCCTGAACATCTTACACATTCTCAGAACGTAGAGATCAATGCAAGATGCCCAGAGTCTGAGAGGAAAAAAATGAGTATCAAATGGGACAGAATGTTAGTGAATAAAAGCAATAGTTTGGGTATGAAACAAGACTAAACCACTAATTTCTATTTAGTGAATGGCAGCAAACACCATCAGCAGTAAATTGTGATGAAGCAGAAATCTCAGAGCCAGGAAAGAATTTGCTGTATTAGGAGATCGAATTTTCATCCTCCTGTACACCCTGGAGAGGGATTCACTCACTGGACTCTGCCCCAGATAAATACATACAAGTTTAAAGAGTGTTAAAACCTGCTGACATTTACACAGGTATCTAAGAGAGTTTCAAATTCTCACCATTAACTACTTGTCAGCTCTAGAACTGCAGCTTCACCTCAGAGTGAGCTGACTTGGCATGGACTGAAACCCATGAAGAGAACTCCTCTGAAAGTTCCTGCACTGAATTCCATCATTTCTTACTGTACTACTGTAGAGCTGATTATTTATAGTCAATGTCTCTCTTCTACTCTGAGCTAAATTTGGCAAGAGTAACAAAGCAAACTGACTGTGAAGATTAAGAAAACAGGAAGAATAGTGGAGAAAAGTTACTATTACATTTACATAGGTGAAATAAACCTCAGAAAGACCACTAATGTCCTTTCCTAAAGGGTGCACTCCCACTTTGGAGGAAGATAGGGAATATTTTGAGCAAAGCTGAAGACAGGAAGGTGAAGAGTTGGGTGTTGCTAAATGCTTCAAAATTCCATGTGTCCAACATTTGCAGCAACAAGGAGCTCACAAAGCAGAAAGAATGGAAATATCCAGACACTGTTGACAAGACCTCAGCTGGATTTTCAGGAAAGCTTGGCAAGGTAGGGCTTTAAGTGAACTCCTTTATGCCTGGAACTGCTCAGCAAGGAGGAGTTAGGAAGAGGATTGCTGTATGTTGAAGGCTTTCTGCATTTTGCTGCTTTAGTTCTTTTACTGAATAATCATTTTAAGTCATTAACCAGGCAGGAAAAGACATCCTAAACCAATATACTTTAAAAAGGAAATGAACTGTAGTGCTTTGGAAAAGAGGTGGAGGAAGATGGGGAAAGGAGAGCCAGAACTGAGCACTGGCAGGGACACAGCCATCTCTTACACAAAGGAGCATTTACACCTTCCCAGAGCAGATTTAACAGGCAAGGAGAGAGTATGAGACAGATTTCAATCAAAGACTTCAAAATAAAGTTTGTAATACTTAGAAAACAGACAAAAAAAAAAAGTGGATCGTAGAACTGCTTTGCAGTAAAAACTACATATATATAATTTTCTGTTGCAAGATTTTTTGTATAGACATAAACACTCATGTTTAAATACATCTGTTGTATTGAAATTGCAAATAAGCTAGGACAAGTGAGTGTATGCACAATGACAGTTTACTAAGATAGCCAAACAAAGAATAAACCCCCAAAAATATGATTTGGACATGCTGCATTGCCCAGGAGCAGCACAAACACATGCACGAGCTGCCAGGTGATGCACACTCATGAGGACAGAATAATTTCCAGCAGCTTGACAGGAGCAGAGTTTTCCTGATTTCAACATACTATGTTCAAATCAGTGTAATTTCCAAAGGGAAATTGGAACATGTTCTGTAGCTGTGTGACAGTTTAATAGTGGAGGTGCAGTGAGAGGTACTGCAGGAGACAAGCCAGGGTGTAAGAGAACAGTTTGCATCCTGCCCATACTGCAGCCTGGAGTTTTGATTAACGAGCCAGTTTGCCATGAAGGACTGATCCCAACTCCACAGAACTTTTCTGCAGAGAAGTCAGAGATGAACCCCTTGGAAAACCGAATGAGAGAAGGAAAGCTCTGAATAAAAACTATTCCTGAGAAGAATGTAGCATGGAAGAGTCAAGGACTGACAGCCAGGAAACCTTAAATTCACAGAATCAGAGAAGGAGGTGGATTGGAAGTGAACTTAAAGCTCATCTCAGTCCAATCCACTGACATGAGCAAGGACACCTTCCACTGGACCAGGCTGCAAGCCCCGTCCAACCTGGCTTCAGACACTTCAAGAATGGAGCAGCCACAGCTTCCCTGGGCATTTGCCTAAAAAATCCTTGTCCCAAAAACCTGTACCATGATTTAGCTTCTATTTTATCATTTTGAACACAGAGAGCCACAACTTCACAAAAATGAAACAAACTGGGGTTTGGACAGGACAGGTAGGAACACAGATTGCAGCTGAGGGAGGCTCAATCCATCAGATTGCACAGGACCTGAAAGGACCTGGTGAGTCCTGGTTTTAGCTTTGCACTGAAGAGGAAACAGAAATTTTACAGACCACAGATTGCTGGTCACTGCCAGACCTCTTCACAAAAACTGTGTCTCAATGAGTAAGAGCTGATGCTATTTCAGACTTTGTTTTGACAGGTGCAAAAGACATTAAGAGGTGGTGATATAACATTCACTTGGATTGAGTGCATACAAGCACATTCACATTAAATTAAGGATAAAGAGAGATCAAGCATTGTAAGAGAATCAAAGTTCACTCTTTAACTATGAGAAATGAAATCAAACAGTAAAATCAAATGGACTAAGGAGATCAGGAATGGGAAAGCTGCCATCTAAGTATTTCTCTCAGGTCAAAGACACAAAATTATTTGAAAGTTGCATCCTCAGAGCTAACCTTAAAAGGGACATGAGGATCAGTTAAAGAGACTTTGTATTAGGAAGAGGAAAGGATTCATTAGCAATGTCTTTAAAGCCTGCAAGAAGTAGAGAGATAAAATAAGAACTGCTAGAAGTCAAGCTGTGCCATTGCTCAACAAATGAAAACAAAGCAGCAAGAGATGTTTCAGTCATACAAGTAAAGGAAATCAGGAGGGGAAGGGAAGAGGGGATGCTGTAAGGAGAGGTAAGAGAAAAACCAATCAGCTGTACCCCTAGCACACACTTCTGCAGCAGCAAACAATAAAGAAATAAATCAGGGTAAGGTACAGTCCAGCACTGACTATGGAAAATCAAGCATCAATCAAAATAATGCGTAAGGTTAAAAGAAAGAATTAATTTTTTTTCCTGACTCCTGTGATTATGAATTTGATGAAAGAGAAGCTCAAGTACTTAAATAAATCATTGCACAAGTGCTCACCTTTGTACACAGATGCTACTTTCCCTACAACAAGTAGTATTTACATGAAAATGAGGAGCTTTGGGACCTGCTGCTTGAGTGACAAAGACTTTACATTGCAGCTCATCAACTCCTCCATATTTAAAAATTAGGACTTGAAAACAGACTAAGACTTTACCAGTTTAAGAAGTAAAAATTCTCCAGCTGCAAACTGATTACCAAAACTGTAAGTGATATTAAAAGTAGCCCAAAGCCAACCTGCCAAATCTTCAGTCTGCAATCACCAAGACAAAGTCTCACAAGTAATTAAAAGCACTGTTTTTAGGAGAAGGTGATAAAGATGTTTCACAAGTATTCCTAATACTTTTTTAAAAACTCAGGGTAAATATCACTATAGCTTAAGGACCTTTTTCCCAGGTGGTTCTCATATGATTGCTCAGTATTATTTGTGCATTATTTTTGTTGAAAGAGTGAGTTTCCTGACCAATACATTTGAAATACCAAGAACATTAATGTGAAGTGTCAGCTTTCACAAAACAATCGGATGAAAAAGGGTGAAGATGGAAGAATTTGGGTTCCCATATTTGAACCAGTTTCTTAAATAAGGCAGAATTCCAATATGCCAAGCTTTATTTGAGATCTGTGGCTGCCCCATCTGTGTAACTGTCCGAGGCTGGGCAGGGTTTGGAACAAGCTGGCCTAGTGAAAGCTGTCCCTGCCTGTGCAGCAGGTGGAACCAGATCATCTCTGATGTCTCTTCAAAGGCAAACCATTCCATGATCCCTGTTCCAGACCTCAAAGGATTTTGTCCTTCAAACACCCACATCACTCTGAGCACACAGTGAGTTTTACACTTCACTTGGCCGAGGCTGCTGTGATTTGTGAGCTGCCTCAGTCTGTGATTGCAACCACAGAGTGATTCTGTCTGATTTTACAACCACCAAGCTTCATCCACTGCTTCTCCTGCATCAGCTTCACCACCACAGCCAGCCTGGGGCCCAAGGCACTGCCTTGGCAACCACCCAGCCTGAGTGAAGGGAAAGGAGAGCTGCTCATCCTGCAGGTGCCTCCAGCCTGAGGCAGCAGCAGCAGCAGAAGGGGGTGGCCCTCGAGCTGTGCCTTCTGAGAACCAGGCACTAAAGAGCTACTAAAGCATTTCTTGTCTGCTCTTTCCAGGCTTCGTTTTTAGCTTTACCAGTCTTTTTCTACAACATCAATATCTGCACATGTGAAGGCAGACACCTCACCAAGCACAGCCCTGCTAATAAATGAGTGTCCCTATTTCACAGCACATCCTCAGATCCACTGGGCTGAGGCAATCCCAGAAGATGCCTCACCCCTTCTTCCTCTTATCCAGGAACATCAAACTCTCTCTGCTCTGGGATTACACCAGGCCAGTTCAGACTGGACAACTCCAAGGACAGCAAACTGCCACAGTCCTTGAGAGAAGTAAGAAAAGAACCTTGAACAATTTGACATATATTAGCAGCTCTTACCTGTATTTTGATGGGCCAGGTGAAATTGCTGACATAAACAAAGAACGTGATGTTCGGGTTGTTGCGGAAATCGAATTTCTCATTGGAGAAACTGTCCTTGTACTCTTTTACATTGGTTTTGGAAACAACTGGAATTTCCTCTCCAGCCTGTGTGCCAGCTGTTGTAAGGCGTAGCAAGAAAAGATATTTCAATGTGTATTTAAAACAAACAGAAGGGCAAATCATCTTAAATTCTAATTTAAAATAATTAACTATTCGTTCAAAACGAACTATGTTAAGCTGCATTATCAAAATCACTGAATGCCAACATGTTACATTGTTAAGAATCAAATTTGCACTGTTCATGTTTATAAAATACACTAATTAAGTTGAAAACATAGGCTTGTTGAACATTTTACTTTCCCCCTCAGCCTGACAATTTAAGAAGACTATGCAAAAAGTACATAGGTTAAAAGCCTCCCAAGTTTTCCCAATTCATTTTGCCTTTTTCAGAAACTGATAAATTACTTAGATCATCCTCAATTCACCTGCAAAACTTGTGGACCAAGTAATGTTGAGGTTGAAGTTTTTAGATGCATTGATGAACATGTCCAGGTCTCTGTTTTGCTAAAGGAAGAAACAAAATAGAAACTCAGTTTTAAGGATAAGCAATTTTACTGCACTCTTCCCTAGGAAATAACTGCTACAAAAATTATCTTGAAGTTTGTTACTTACATAAAGAAAATACATCAAGCAAAAAACTATATACTATATTTTATATAGTATCTTTATATACCTATATATTGATATATTATATTAATATATATATATCTTTATATTTTATGTAAAGAAGTATTCTCTTCCTGACGGAAAATATAACAACGGATCAAGAAGTTGTGTATAGAATATCACAGGAAGGACTGAGACACAAAGATATGGGGTACAAACAAGGAAAACAGCTCTGCTCTGGAGACAGGCTGAGAGAGATGGGATTGTTCAGCCTGCAGAAGAGAAGTGCCCAAGAAGTGCCTGAAGGGGCCCTGACAGAGCTGGAGAAGGACTTTGGACAGGAGCCCGGAGGGACAGGACACAGGGAATGGCTCCCACAGCCAGAGGGCAGGGATGGATGGGATCTGGGGCAGGAATTGTTCCCTGGCAGGGTGGGCAGGCCCTGTGGCTGTGGCTGCCCCTGGATCCCTGGCAGTGCCCCAGGCCAGGCTGGACCCTGGGGCTGGAGCAGCCTGGGACACTGGGAGGTGTCCCTGCCATGGCAGGGGACTTCAGAGCAGGATGAGCTTCAAGGTCCCTTCCAACCCAAACTGTTCTGTGATTTTAAAAAACTGGAATAGGTCAGAGGTTGTTCCAACAACTGGAAAGAATCAGCTGTGGTTCCTTATGAAATTTTCCTGTGATGATTTGGGACTGCACAGCCAAGCCAAGGTCAAAAGGCTGTGGTTGCTCCACATCCCAAGACTACACCTAAAGACCTGCAGAACTGTAACAATTCACTGCCCCCAGGGCCAAGAGGAGACAAGGACAAAGCTGAAAGGAAAACAGAACCTGTACCTCTTCAGGGGTTGCTACAAAGTTGATTGCTGTGTAATAGCGATCGTCCTCCTGGGAAAGGCTGAAGGTGAACTGATAGTCGATGAGAAGCGTATCTGTAAGGAATGCAGGGAGACAGTTATCCCATCTCCTGGAATAAAATAACTTCTGTAAAGGAAGGCATGCTGTCACTGAAGGCTTTCTTGGACAACCAGGACATGACACTGTCATGACACTGCTATAAATCTACATATGATCCACATAAGGAGTAAAAAACTCTGGGAGCTGAGCCTAGAGGGGGAAGAGATGTGGCTTATACTTGCCAGGCAACAGCCTCCAGCCTTGATCTAAATCAACATTCCTACCTATACACTGTAAAAAATATGCCAAAATATTTACATTTCCAGCCTGCAATACCTCTGTGATCTAAGGGAATAGCAGGAAAACTCAACAGCTGAGTAATTCCCATTAGAATTGGACACTCATTCCCCCCACTCCAGGTTTCTGTGCACCAGCAGATTTTCCTGGGAGAGGTTCTACAGAGCAGCTGGTTGGGAATGAACCCAGCTGCCCTCCTGCTGCAGGACACATCCCTCCCAGGCATGCCAGGAGCAGCCCTTGGTCTGTCTGTCTGTCTGTCCTTCCCTGCTCTCGTGTGCCCAGGCTGGTGCAGTCCACAGCCACCTGTGGGGATGCACTCCCCCATCTCAGTACCCTGCCATTAAAGCACTGCCATGACTTGTGCATATTCCTGAAGCCATGTAGGGATATTCCAAGCAGTAATAACCAGGAATTGATCCACCAGGTGCTGTTTTTCCCTCACTGCCTCCTGCTGACCCCTCGCTGGACTGACACAAGTCAGACAATCTGTGACACAGCACCAAGAAATGTCAAGGAATGAAAGCAAGCAAGGCTGGATCTGAACAGCACAAGGTTCTTCCTCCAGGAGCTGCAAAGTGCTGCCTTTCCCCACTCTTTGCCCATTTAACCATCCCTGCCATTTCAGCAGGGAATTTGGTCACTCTTACACAGAGATGCCATGAGAAGCCAGCAGTGTCCTTGTTTGGCCACACAAGCAGAATTCAAATAAGCCAAAAGCAGCCAGCTGATCATTTCTGCACTGGACAAAACCACTCTTGGAGATTTTAAGATTCCATCTCTCCACGCCTGCCAGGCTGCTGATTGCTAATATTTGCAAATAGAAGCTGGAAAGTTTCCATTAGGTAATCTGAATCTTGGCAAAGGATCTTCGGGAACTGCATGGGAATCCAACTGCTCATTTCAGAGGAAACATGGCAATTTTCAAATCCATTCTAACATGGACCAGAATTTAAAATAAACAGTATTTTGCATTTATAAACATTTTAGGGACATTTGGTTTTTTACCTGTTAAGAATGTAGTTCATAGTGCTCTCCCAAAAGATCAGATTTCATCTCACTCACACGAAAAACATTCAAAACACTGTTCAAAAGATCTAATCATCACACATACCTTATCAAGAAAAGTATTTTCATTCTCTTTAAACAATGTATTTGAGAAAAGTGCAGATTTTTAGAGCTATTTTTAGTCCTTTCCTTAATACTCCATATTTTAAACACGTGCTGAGGCAACTAAAACAAGTTTTAAACAAGGTATTTTAAACTTCAAGCACATTTTTTATGTTCAAACAAAATTCAAAGGGTACTCACAGTAACATGTTCCTTTAAGTGGATTCCCCTGATATCTGTTTTCAACTTCACACCTAAAAAGAATATACATGTTTTAACAAATGGAATTTTTTTTTTCAGTTCTATTTATTCCCAGCCACTAAATACCAGAAAACACAACCTGTGCTGATAACAAGACATAAATAAAGATGAATTTCTGAGCTAGACTGGGCTGATGAAGAAATTCCATGTTCCCTGCAAGTCCAACTCATATATAGTAAAAATGCAATATAAAATTCTGGATATTAACGTTTGCATCCACTTGGAAGGTATTTATTAGCTCTTCACGATGGATGGAACTGGATTAGCTCAGTCCTTTATGGCTATTCCAGGTTCTATCCTATAAATGTTTACTCATGTGAGCAATGCTTTAAAAATAAACCTGGCAATGAAATTATTTGGAATTAAATTATTTCCACTAACACTACACTAAAAGCATTTCTGTTATGTTACAGAGAAACCTCCAGCAAATTTGTTGCTCTAAAACTGCTCCATTAAACTGCTTGAATGTCAAAGGCTCATTTCGGATATATTTACACTCCCACTGAACAACATCAGAGAGCACAGACAGTGAAATCTACCAATTAAAAAGAAATTAATGAGGGATAAAGCAAAGCAGAGCGAGTCCAGAGCAGCCCTGGAGCTGCTGCAGGGCTGGAGCCCCTCTGCTCTGGAGCCAGGCTGGGAGAGCTGGGAATGTTCCCCTGGAGAAGGGAAGGCTCCAGGGAGAGCTGCCAGCCCCTGGCAGGGCCTGGAGGGGCTCCAGGAGAGCTGCAGAGGGACTGGGGACAAGGGATGGAGGGACAGGACACAGGGAATGGCTCCCACTGCCCGAGGGCAGGGCTGGATGGGATCTTGGCAAGGAATTGTTCCCTGGCAGGGCAGGCAGCCCTGGCACAGGGTGCCCAGAGCAGCTGTGGCTGCCTCTGGATCCCTGGCAGTGCCCAAGGCCAGGCTGGGCACTGGGGCTGGAGCAGCCTGGGACAGGGGGAGGTGTCCCTGCCATGGCAGGGGTGGAACACGATGAGCCCCGAGGTCCCTTCCAACTCAAACCATTCTGTGATTCTATGTATAGTTTGGGGTTTGGGGATTTTTTTCACCCATCTCTTCTGCATGACATTCCCAGCTGAAATGTTTTTAAAATTGGAATTATTCAGGAAATCGTTCCGTTCATGATATTCCCCAGGGGAAGCACGGCTGGCTGCACCCTCAGTGCAGTCAGTCAACTGTCAGGGGGAAAAAATGAAGAAAGACATCATAAACAGGACCATTAAAATGGGGGAGGGGTGTCCAGGGTGGTACGTGCACGGTTTTTATTTCCAATAAGAAAGGGAAATGAACTCACAGCTGACACTCATCTCCTTTGATTCCCTTGGTTGTGCAGAAACATTTCCCCGTGTTTGTGTTGCAGACGGACGCGTGGCCATTGCACTTGCAAGCTGTTGAGCAGAGAGGGAGAAGATGCAGTGTTGAATGAAGAAGAGAAACAAATTTGATAGCAATTAAGTCCTTTAGTTGTCAAACTGAGATACATCATCAATTAACGTGCAGATGAAAACCCATTTGGTGCTCTTTGCTTTCTTTGTGCTACGGAAGGCAGATGAAAATAGAACCATGCACCAAAACAGAGCAAGCTCAGGCTACCCAGGACTGGTGTTTTATATGAAATCATCATCACACTCTGCTTTTTAGCCTCAAAAATTCATTTAACTTCCTCTCCTATTGTTAGACAGCAGGGGTGATATCATAACTAGAAAGGAAAAGAAAATAATTGAAATAATTAGGCTTGCTAACATGTTTCAGTCAAATTCACAACTCTTGAGAGAAGAGTTTGGAAAATAAAACAAAGCCTGTGGGACTTCAAGGGCTTCTTCCAGAAATAAATAAATAGGCCTTGGGAAAAATAATGTTTCATCAGTCCTACTGAGGAAATAATATGTGTCTTAGCACAACTGGTGCTAAGATGGTGATGTCCATGCTGGGACTAGTTGGGGTGGACTCCCCAATATACTTTAGGATAACTTAGCACTGAATGTCATCAAGCTGTGGTTGAAGCAAACCTGCACAGCCCTGAACTACTTCAGGTTTGGGGCATCTCATACACTTGAGCCTGCTCAATCCAAGGTAGCATGGGTGGGGACACACAGGAAATTTTCTTCACAGAAATGCTCCCGATTTAAGCTAAATGTTCATACTGACACACTTTGAGACCTTTATTTGTAAAGATGTAGAGGAGAAACATTCACAAAAACTCCAAAACCAAACCAACAAATAAGAACAAAACCTACACAGCCAGCTGACTTTGACATCTTGTTCACTATCACTGTAAGAACGGATTTAACAACTTCTCCTAGCATGTACGTGCCTTTTAGGAGTCGTTCTGCCAATGCAGGTGCATCCATCTGGAGCTGTGCATAGCAGAGTGTACAACATAAGGAAAAAGCTACACAAAGCAAAGATCCCTTGTTTATGGTCCCTGAGCTTGCTGGGAACAAGATGCTTCAAAGGCTGGAGCCTCCTTGTTAAGAGGACATATTCCCCCTCATTAAGCAGCCGTGCCAGTCTATGTACCAGCAGATTCTCACACATGAAGTCCTCATCCTGAGTATCTCTGCCAGCCTTGAACCTTATTTTAGGAATCCTTTTGACATCTTCTTTCTGCTGGCACATAATGGAAGCTATACTGCATCAGGGACACTTAATTGTGCTTCTCAGATGTGGATGAGTGGTTTCCTAGCAGCATCACACAGCAAAATAGGAAGAAGCAAAAAGGCCTATTGTAGGAACAAGGAGACTGAATGAAAATTCAACAAAATAATTGTATTCGGTGAAGGCAACACTCTTTTCATTAGTTCCACTTAAAGAAAAACAAGTCTTGGTACTACTGAGAATGTCTTGTACTTCTTTCCTTATGCTTTGCACAAGGGAAGCAAAGTGAATTTGAATCAATATTCAATATAAACACACATGAAATTTCTCCTGACTTTTAAACCTCAGGTTGTTTAAAGGCAGATTGCAGCATCTTGAGCTACAACAATAATTTTTCTTTCCTCCCTGCTCTTCAGTGTATCAAGAAGACTGAACACTCAAATATCTCTGTTTAAAACAAAAGAATCCAATCATTTATCCACTTTCCTACAAGCCTGTAACTGGAGATCATTCCCTAAAGAACTGGAATTTGCACAGAGACATTTTCTTGTGTCTTTTCAGACAGCTTTAAACTTTGGATACAAACTACTGATAGAATGTTCTAGACAACCTCACTGGGGTCTACAAAAGACAAGTTCCCACTGGAGTCAGATGACAGAGCAGAAACCCCCTGGAAGTGGCTTTCTGCCTGTGAGTGGAGGTAAAGCCTGACAATGAACCACCCTCACCAGAGGAGTCTCCTCCTGCCCCCTCCACAAACCACGGACTCACCCAGAGGTGGTTGTGGGGATCGTGACCCCCTGTCCATGTTGTGATGGTCCAGCTCCCCAGTGGCAACAGCATCACCCACCTGCCCAACTGTGCTTCCATTAGGGTTTAGCTGTGTGCTTTTCCATGTGCCCCAGCTGCCCTGCAGGGCCCTCCTGAGCCTGGCACAGGGAACCAGGCAGGAGGTCCACGGCACCAGCAACTCATGGGCCACCAGCCAAGGCTGCATGGGAGTGTTCGGAAGCGCTGCCACAGCTGCAATCTGATTTCAGGCATAATAGTGCCTTCCCTTCACTTGCAAATAACTTCCTTATCTCTCACCAGCATATTTTCATGGGAAACTTTAAACAGAAAATTCAGAAAAATCCTGAATGCAGAGAAAGCACCTTGCAGCTATTTTTACATTTGATGTGCTGCATTTCCTGCCCTTCCTGATTAATACTGCTCTACTTGGACACTTCCTAAAAGCAACCTTTGAGGAGTGATTTACCTGCCATTTAGTTATTATCTGCCTAGCTCTGCCAACACCAGGGCATATGATGTGATGCAAACAATTTTTCAGCGAAATAACTGCAGTTTGACAAAATATTTTCAACACAAGTAATATAATCTTGTGTTGGGACATTTTACAGGGATATGTAGGACTGAAGGCATTGAAATAAAAAAGGGCAGGGATAGATGGGATATGGGAAAGAAATTCTTCCCTGTGAGGGTGGGCAGGCCCTGGCACAGCTGGGGCTGCCCCTGGATCCCTGGCAGTGCCCAAGGCCAGGCTGGACCCTGGGGCTGGAGCAGCCTGGGACAGTGGGAGATGTCCCTGTCACGGCAGGGGTGGCACTGGGTGGTCTAGTAGAACCCTTCCAACCCAAACCATTCCACAGTCCCAGGACTCACAGTAGGCAGTGAGTGTGCAAATATACAGATGTTTGTGTGTCAGGCTGGAGTTCACAACAACAGTCTCCAGCATGGCTGTGCCCGTGGGCTCTTAAAACAGAGCAGCACTAAGTACTGCTCACAAATGCACAAAAAAGAGTGAAATCAGCACATTATTAATGGGAAAGGATGGAGGGACCACAGCTCTGAGAAGGAAGAAAACAGGAGCTAACTCTGCTGACTGTCAGACAATCCTTACCTGAAGAATTCCCCTCTGGAAAGGTTTTCACCAAGCAAAACTGACTAATAGGCAGCATGACGCCTGGCTGCATCAGATATGGTGATTTGTTCTTTCTTTCCCTTTCCCAATCCACCTCAGTCTTTCTGCCCAGGTTCCTGCTTCCCTCCTTTTCCCTTCCCAGTAAATAGTGTTAAATCACAGCAAATTAAAAACCTGGGTCCAAAGCACTTGAGAGCAAAGCACTTCTGACATGAGCTACTGGTTCCATCAGATAAGGAATGAATGCTGTTCCACAATCTCAAAGCATTTTCTAATTTCTTTTTCAGGCATCTGGATGATTTCAGTCTGTCATTCATTATCTCAATAACAAACTATTTGGGACAATCCTTATGCACAAGAGTCCAAAGGAACTTACTCTCCATTTCCACACGCACAGAAAAGCGACACCTACCAACAGGCATGTTGTGATCCAGTGATTAAATCTGAAAGCTCAGGGTAGAATTCTGTATTCTCTCAGGCCACTCAACCTCAATTTATTCATTACTTTCTAGTAAACTTTCCAGCATTTCAAAGTACCCTCACCTGAAATGAGTTTGAGTATCAGCAGTATTTAATCTTGCAGATAATGCTGTGAAATCAAGAGTCAGGAATGCACCTTCTCTGTTGTACCCATGCTGCTGTGCTGTCTGTTGGGATCCCAGATCCCTTTGCTCTAAGGGAGGCAGCTGTATCCCTGAGATTTTCACTCTGTTCATGAAATCTGTGCATTGGGAAATTCTTCATAGCCCTGACCATGACTACCTCCCTCCTGCCTGAGGAATGTGGACTCCATGCTCCCACTGACCCTCATGTTCATCCAAAAGGTCAGCACTACTTGCAATAAACATTTTAAAATCCAAGTATTTTCTACTGGTTTGTCTCCACACTTGGAAGAAACAATAAGAAGTTTTCAATGCCCACTCCATCATCACCTCCATTCTTCCAGGCTGGCCAGAAATCACCCACACTCACTTCATGGAAGTACTAACACTACTCTGAGCAATGTTGTTTTTATTCTACCTTTTCCACCACTGTATCTAATTGTCCCATTCTGCCTCACTATACTCCACTAACATAATTCACTGGGACCAATGCTGTTTAACTTCTCTTTTGGTGACAGGGTCAGTGATTGAGGAACCCACAGCAAGTTTGCTGGTGACAACAAACTGTCACCAAAAGGTCAGCGTGCTGGAGGGAAGGGGGGACATCCAGACAGACCTAGATGGCCTCCAACAGTACCTGGACTGCATCAAAGGGGACTTGGACAGGCTGGAGATGTGGGACTGTGTGAATCTCGTGAGGTTCAAGAAGGCCCAGTGCAAAGTCCTGCCCCTGGGCTGGAGCAAGCCAGAGCACAAACACAGGATGGGCAGGGAAGGGCTGCAGAGCAGCCCTGGGGAGAAGGACTTGGGGGTGCTGCTGGCTGAGAGCTGAACATGACCCAGCCCAGAACCCCCCAGCCCTGGGCTGGTCCCAGGGAGGGCAGCAGGGGAGGGGGCTCTGCCTCTGTGCCCTGCTCAGGTGATTCCCCCCGGGCAGAGCTGCCCCAGGCCTGGGCCAGCAGCAGGAGGACGTGGAGCTGCTGGAGAGAGCCCAGAGGAGCCTGGAGCTGCTGCAGGGCTGGAGCCCCTCTGCTCTGGAGCCAGGCTGGGAGAGCTGGGAATGTTCCCCTGGCTGGGTTCTGGTTTGTAATTGGTCTCCCCATGCCACAACACTGAAAAATTCACAGCAGTTCAAAACCATGCCACAAGGTTGCAGGTCAAAACTCCATGTCTTCCACATATATTTCTCAATATTAAATGCACTGGTCTTTCAAGGAAGACTTTTTCCCAGTTTGTTACCTGGATCTTGCACAGCTGAAGACAGTTCTCTGTACCAAAGCACTTTAGAAAGTGAAATGCAATTTTAACAGAGTTCTCCTAATCCTCAACTGAAATCCAGCCAAGTCTTCAGTGAAAGAGGGAAAGCCTTTATGAAGCTGACAATTTTAACTCTAAATACACAACACATTAACCAAATGGGAGAGAAGGTGAAACTTAGATAAGCAGAAATTTGTTCCAGACATTTGGACATACACTTTCTTTTAAAAAGAGGATAATCAAACACTAAAATACAGCCATTTTTCACTGTGGTCATTCCAAGTTTAGAAAGGAGGGTATAAAATCATCTTTATGTGCAATGAAAGTAATTTCACTCAGCAGTTTGAGTGTCTTTGATTCAAAGAAACAAGAATTGAGCCTTGCCTGCAGGAAGGAAAACACGAATAACCAGGATATAATCTGTGTTAGGACAGTGGAGGAACGAGCAAAGAGGGGCAGCCGTGGGCACTTACGCTGGCATGTGCCCCCGTTGGTGGGGTCCCCGTAGTAGCCCGAGATGCAGATCTCACAGTGCCTGCCCGTGGTCAGGTTCTCACACTTCTCACAGATGCTCTCGTTTACACACCTGCTGTGCCCGTTACACTGACAGGCTGAAGAAAACAGGAAAACTCTGAGTATTGGTGCTCCAATACAGCTCACAGAGACCCCCAGCAGTCTGCGTTGTGCAGAGGACAAATGAAACCATTTCATGCACCTTCCTGAGAGGTTCTTATCTCTTGCCAGAGAAACATGGACCCAGAGACAGGTGTATATCAAAAAATGAACTTTAAAGCAACACACAGAAAACTGAACTGCACAACTTTATGTGCACATTGGACTGGAAGCTGGTGCTGGGATGGATTTACAAGGAACAGGGAGGGAAGTGTTTTTGTGTCAAAAACGTTAGTTAAAAATCATCCTAAGCATTATTAACACTTAACCTTCAAAGGAAGATCTGCCTTTATTTCAACAGCCTTAAAATAAATAAACAAACAAAAGTTAAAATCTCAGTAAAGGTTTGTAGGGAAAGGAAAAATTTCTCTCAAGTAATAAATAATAATGTCTTCATGCAGAAAACCTGTGCAGCTCAGCTGCTTCACAGCTCCTTCCATCTCCAAGTGTGTAATTGATATGTCTAATCCATGCTCTTCTCCTCCTCCATTAACAGGAGGAAACACAAGGCACTACCATAGTCACAAAAGCTCCCTCCCCTTGCCCTGAGTCCAAGTGCTGGACAACAAAACGCTGCTGGTTTACCTGGGCACTGGATGAAGGACCAGTTGTAGCTGCTCTCTGCAGGACACAAGCTGACATTGAGGACAGGCTCCAGGCTGTGCTTCCCTGGCATGGGTGGGGCTGGCACCTTGACAGGACCCCGGTAGGAGCCCTCGATGCACTTCCCCTTCCCGGTGTTGCTGGGATCCGTGCACCATCCACAGCCTGGCTGCTCCAAGCACTGAGCACAGGTGCAGTAACCTGAGCAGTTTTCAGCTACAAAAAAACCAAATCAAAACACAAAATTGTGAAATAAATCACTGTCTCAAACACAACAAAAATGCAGAACGTATTCTGCATAACTGTATTTTTATCTCACCAAAATATTTATCTGATCAAATCTAGAAATATTTGTTCTGATATCTACAGTAACATATTCTTTTCTATCAGTATATTTATTCCAGAATCGAAGATAACTATTAACAAAGGTTCCAATAATCAATGAGTTACAAAACAGTACAATACACAGAGAGATCTTTCGAACCATTACTCGCCACCCTCTAATACCAGAGGTTAATGTTCCCTCTACAAAACATCTCTGATTGATTTAAAATAGATCGGGTGATCAAATGAGCCATCTGGAAGCAACGGCTTAAAACCAGCCAGTTTAGTTACTCTGAGCCTCTTCCTACCATGTTTTAGTATCACGTGCTATTATTTCAAGCATTTGCCTGAGTCAAAAAGCATAGAATACAAATAGGAGAATAAAATTCCACCCTTTAGCCCCCCCCTTTTTCTAATGGGATTGGATTTTAGGGGTGACAAACTCTTTACATACAGAAAACTTTTTCTATTTCTTTCCCCAGACCATCTTGAAAAATATTTTCTGGATTCTTGGTGTTGCAAGAGGAGCAGATTTTCTATTTTGGTGTTTAAATAGACAATATTTGCCTTTAGAAAGAAAAAAAAAATGGAGGTTTTCCATTATTTTAGCTTACTCATCTCCTGCCTGATGCTTCTTTAACTTTTGACCTCTGGCAATATGGGAAGTTCATACTCTCATGTTCCTTAAATTCATTTTCTTCATCTCTTATTTTGCAACACTTTGAACTACTTGTGATGCCCCTGCTCACACCCAGCTCCTAAAGAATTCAACATAAATAAAATAATTTCTACATCTTCATTTGTTTTAACCTTTTAGGCTCTTTTTAACCTCTTTAACCTCTTTAATCTCTTTAACCTCTTTAGGCTCTTTCTAACCCCAGGTTCGAAAAGAAAACGCACTATTCCAAAGCCATGAAGCTTTCGCAGTTTGCTCACGTCTACCTAAAAGGGGCCCCTGAGTAAATAATTTATTTGAAGTGAGGTAGGAGTTCTTACTACAGTCTGTAAGTAGACAATACTTCCGAATAAAACACTTGTGTAAGCCCTAATTTGGCTTGATAATCAGGCAATCACAGAACTGTTTGGGTTGGCAATGACCTTAGAGACTGTGGACTGGCACGGCAGCAGCCCCTCCCCGAGCCCAGGGTGCAAACCCCCTCCAGCCTGGCCTCGCTCCTTTCACCAGGGATGTTCAGCACGACCCTGGGGGTCTGGCAGCCCCTTCCCCTGCCACAGCAGCACTCACGTGGACAGCTGTTCATGGTGAACCACTCCATGCACTGCCCGTAGGGGAAGGAGGCCACGTAGGCGTTGGAGTCCACGCACTGCTTCATGTTGCTGCACCACATGCACTCGGAGCTGCCGCTGGTGCAGTCGGCGCAGGCGGCGCGCAGCGCGCAGGGCGGCCGGCACTGCTTGGCGCTGTGGTTGGCTGTGGGGAGGACAAGCGTCAGTTCCCTTCCCAAACAGCACAGAAGGGACCCAAAAGACCATCCTGTGCCACCCCTGCCATGGCAGGGACACCTCCCACCGTCCCAGGCTGCTCCAGCCCCAGTGTCCGGCCTGGCCCTGGGCACTGCCACGGCTTCTCCAGGGAATGGTGTCATGAGTGGGGCCTCTCGCTCTGTGCAGTTCGGAGATGTATTCCTTGGCCACCCTCCCCAATAAAGTACAGGGTTTTCACATGAGCATAGGCTCATGTAAAACAGAATCCTGCTTTACATGGGCATGCAGGGATGTGTTTTAAGTGATTTGATCAGTTCCAGATGTCAAACAAGCACTGAAAGCAGAATGACTGTTCTCAGACCATAAACATCAGGGTAAAGCTTAAACCCAAGGGCTACAAATGAAAATATGGAATTTTGCGTTCAGGTCCCACATTCAGGATTTGTCTCCTGCACTTCCACCAAGAATTATTTCAACTGGTGCAGTGTACTTAAATTTTTTATTTAATCAACCAACTTCCCTAGTACTTAAAGAAGCACTAATTGGTATTCCAAAATATCCAGCTACAATGGAGAATTAACAGAGCAAGCCATCTGAAAAGATATGCAGTTTCAACAAAGCTGGAAGACTTTTCCCAAAAGCAAATAGCTTCTTTTATTCAAAGTTCTCATATCTCCAAAGTGTCTTGGCCAATTAATTTCAAACTTTGATAAAATCCTCCTCTGGCTACATAGCAGGGGAAGGGAAAAAGGGGAATTCAATTGGAAAGTTCCTTTTCTTTTTTATTTTTTTTTAAACGGAGATTGCTCCATACCATAATTACCCTAAATGTCACCACAGGTATGCAACAGAGAAAAAAAATAATTAAAATAATGTACTTCAAATATTTTACAGTTAACAGCGTAAATGTTGAGCTATTTTTAAAATTTTTATTTCCTGCATGAAATAAGCACACAAGACACTCGTTCAGAAGTACTTGTCTTTGGCAAAGTCATGATGCAGCTGGTTTAAAATGTAATGAACTGCATTCTCTTTACTCTCCAGGAAATATAAATCAAGCAGACAGCTGTTGTTACCTGGCCTTTCACACACAGTGCCATTGACCTCGTTGATACATGTTGCTGCCTTCAATCCATGTATAGAAGGCTCAGCCAAATATCCACAGAATCCTGCATCACTTGGCTCGTTGGGAAGCCACTGGACGAGGGTGTTGGTGAAGGGAGACATGTCTTCCCAGCACCAATAGGACACGTTGATTTTCCGCAGTCCAACCCACGGAGTCAAAGTTTTGGGCTAGAAATAAAGGAGCAGGTTAAATCTAAATTACTGTTGCTGGCCACAAACTTCTTAATATAAAGATCCTGTAAGACAACTATTTCCACTGACAGTTTGTTTTGCAGCACACTTTCATTTTCATTTTGGGGGAGGAGCATTTGAGCTCTGTTGGTACAATATGTGGTTTTACTGCTAAAATAAGTAAACATCACCTACTTCAAACTGATTTTATGCACTTTTATACCATAGAGATGCAGCTTCCAACAGCAACAGGGTTACAAAGCAGATCATGGTAACAGCAACATATATTCTTATTATTACTAGATATCTACATACAGTTTATTTGAAAAAGGAGCAACTGCAAAGCAGTGCCTCCCTCAGCACAGGCACCAGTGCTCCAAGCCCCAGTGTCCAACCTGGCATTGGGCACTGCAGGGATCCAGGGGCAGCCACAGCTGCTCTGGGCACCCTGTGCCAGGGCCTGCCCACCCTGCCAGGGAACAATTCCTGCCCCAGATCCCACCCAGCCCTGCCCTCTGGCAGTGGGAGCCATTCCCTGTGTCCTGTCCCTCCATCCCTTGTCCCCAGTCCCTCTGCAGCTCTCCTGGAGCCCCTCCAGGCCCTGCCAGGGGCTGGCAGCTCTCCCTGGAGCCTTCCCTTCTCCAGGGGAACATTCCCAGCTCTCCCAGGCTGGCTCTAGAGCAGAGGGGCTCCAGCCCTGCAGCAGCTCCAGGCTCCTCTGGGCTCTCTCCAGCAGCTCCACGTCCTCCTGCTGCTGGCCCAGGCCTGGGGCAGCTCTGCCCGTGGGGAATCACCTGAGCAGGGCACAGGGGCAGAGCCCCCTCCCCTGCTGCCCTCCCTGGGATCAGCTCAGGATAAAGTTTCCCACCTTATAAGCATTCTATCCTAAGGCTCCTAATCTCTTTAGACTCACTTTTTAAAGGACTCTGTAGGTGGAAAAAAACCCTGTAAATTAACAATTCTTTTTTACAGTGTTATGATTTAAACACTATGAGAGAAGGGTTACACAAATGTGTCTTTAGGAATTTACTCTACACTCAGCTACTGGAGTATCCAAAACCACCTGGAGCTCTC
Source organism: Cisticola juncidis (assembly GCA_013400215.1). NCBI lineage: Eukaryota > Metazoa > Chordata > Aves > Passeriformes > Cisticolidae > Cisticola > Cisticola juncidis. The sequence continues at coordinate 87,862 of VXBR01002493.1, read as the reverse complement.
AGAATCCTGTATTTTTACAATACCACAGGCTTGGCTTTCAGGTTTTACGAAAGGTTTAATGAACAATCTTGTTTAAACTGTACCCTACCTTTCCTTGGGTAAACTGACTCCTCTCTAAAACACTGTCATTGTTGAAATTCCACTTTAAAATTACAAAGGGAATTAAGACAGGGAATGTTCATGTTTTAAGAGGGGAATAGTTCTCTTAAGTACTGAAGCATGTTCTCCCTTACAAAGGAGCAATACTGTCGCCTCCAGCCTCATTTTTGCCAGAGCAAATGCTTCCCACAGTGGCTTCTGGGACACAGGAGTTGTTATTGTGATGTGCCATCAGGCCACAGCAGCTTTCCAGGCTAATCCAGGATTTTAGAAGAGATGCACAGGATCGTTCTTTGTCAGGGCTGTAGCACCACCTACACAACCTGCCCTGAACATCTCCCTTCTTTCTCTCAGGGACTGGAAAAAATATGTATTTCTTTCATGGATGCATGAAGAGGGAAAAATTCTACTTCACTTCTCCCTGGGCCTGACAGCAAAGCACCTACCACTAAATCACACAAAAACATCACCAAATAAGCAAATCAGCTCTGTGGAATGAGAGGGCGACATTTTAAACAGATGCTTTTCTGAGTGGAGTAAATAACTCAATACTTTACATTAAACATCGCCAGTGTCCCAAAGGGACTTTTATTTATAAAATTTGTGCACAAGTTACCAGAGGGCTCCTGCTGCAGTCCTGTATTCCACCAGGGAAATGTGGGTGTGATTCCAGAACAGAAAGTGTTATCTCTAAGGCACTGTGTATATTTATATTTATCTTTCCCATTTACATTCTCTACAATTTCAGCTGAGAAGCACCCAGAGGGTACACTGAATTTCAAAAGAAAATCAGTTGGTTTTGGTTAAGAAGCATTTCCATTGTGTACAGAGCACACAATACTCCTGCAAGGACTCCTCCACAGGCACAGCTTTATTACGCAAGAGACGTACAGGAGAAGCACTCACCGAAGACTGAATCTTCTGCAGCTCCTTCAGAACAAATTCCACCTTCTTCTGGGTGGTGAGAGAAGCCAGCAAAGCACCATTGGACCTGCAGGACAGTTTAGCATGATCGTAATTCTCCTTGGTGTTGGTGATCTTCAGGCAGGAGTTGCCAACCAAATGCCAGTTTGTTCCGCAGATGTTTTCTGGGGGACAAGGGGAAAAGAAAGTAAACCCAGAGATGCAGATGACCTTCCCAAAAATCAAGGTAGTGAAAAACATGAGCCCAGGTGGGCAAAAGGCCAGTGGCCCCTGGGCTGTGCCAGCTCCAGGATGGCAGCAGGGCCAGGGCAGTGCCCGTCCCCTGTGCTGGCACTGCTGGGACACCTCTGGAAAGCCCTGAAGGGGCTGGAGCGCATCCAGGGAAGGGAAGGGAGCTGGGAAGGGGCTGGAGAATTCCTGAGGGAGCTGGGAAGGGGCTGGAGAATTCCTGAGGGAGCTGGGAAGGGGCTGGAGAATTCCTGAGGGAGCTGGGAAGGGGCTGGAGAATTCCTGAGGGAGCTGGGAAGGGGCTGGAGAATTCCTGAGGGAGCTGGGAAGGGGCTGGAGAATTCCTGAGGGAGCTGGGAAGGGGCTGGAGAATTCCTGAGGGAGCTGGGAAGGGGCTGGAGAATTCCTGAGGGAGCTGGGAAGGGGCTGGAGAATTCCTGAGGGAGCTGGGAAGGGGCTGGAGAATTCCTGAGGGAGCTGGGAAGGGGCTGGAGAATTCCTGAGGGAGCTGGGAAGGGGCTGGAGAATTCCTGAGGGAGCTGGGAAGGGGCTGGAGAATTCCTGAGGGAGCTGGGAAGGGGCTGGAGAATTCCTGAGGGAGCTGGGAAGGGGCTGGAGAATTCCTGAGGGAGCTGGGAAGGGGCTGGAGAATTCCTGAGGGAGCTGGGAAGGGGCTGGAGAATTCCTGAGGGAGCTGGGAAGGGGCTGGAGAATTCCTGAGGGAGCTGGGAAGGGGCTGGAGAATTCCTGAGGGAGCTGGGAAGGGGCTGAGCCTGGAGCAAAGGAGGCTCAGGGGGACCTTGTGGCTCTGCACAAGTCCCTGCCAGGAGGGGACAGCCGGGGAGTCGGGCTCTGCTCCCAGGGAACGAGGGGAAATGCCAGAAAAGGTTTAGGTTGCATAACTGGGAAAATTTCTTCCCTGAAAATGTTGCCAAGCATAGGCAGGGGCTGCCCAGGCCAGTGGTGGTGTCTCCACCCCTGGAAGTGTTCAGAAAATAAGCAGACATGGCCCTTAGTGCTATGGCTCAGTGCCATGGTGAGGTTGGAACAGAGGTTGAACTTGATGATGATGATCTTAGAGGTATTTTCCAAACTTAATGATTCCATGAACTCTCCCACTAAGAAATACCTACACAGCCCTGTCCCAAACCAGAATGACTTAGAGGTGTGCTCAGAAATGTTGATACATAACAATATTGGAGGAAAAGGAAATCTGTTTAGGGTTACCTAAAGTCTGAGATCAGCATCTGGTTATCTGCAGTATGCAATCAATGCACTTACTACAATGTTGAATAGTAAAATTGTTGTAGGAGAAAGAGGGGGAAAAACCCAAATTTGTATTTGGTTGATGTCTTGAAGTCACTTATCCACTCACAGTTGTCAGGGGACCTTTTGGCATGAGAGGGTTGTCGTGCTAATCCTGTCCACACCACGACCTTCCAGGATTAATCCCTGCTTCAACCTGAGCACAACCCCACTACTGAAGAACTCCTTACACTTTGTGATTAATTATTTCTGTTACAGAAAAAGCCCTGATGGGCATTTCCAGTGTGAATTCAGACTTAACAGATGGAAAAGCTCTCAAGTGTCAATTTTTCAGATGAGCTTTTTACACATATGATCAGGTCATCCCCTTTTCTCCATCAAATAAAACAGACCAAGCTCTTTATCTATCTCTGTAAAGATGTTTTTCTCATTTTCATGGCTCTTCTTCAAAGTCTCCTCAATTTTAAACTTTTGCAGACTGGCAAACACCAGACCTGGACACGTCCAGATCTACCAGTTCCTAGGGGAAGGTTTTCCATGTGCCTTAAAATGTCGTGTCTAATGGGTTTTCTCCCCTTTCTCTGTATTTTATTGCCTACAAATGTTAATCACGTAAGATCCTCTATTTCTCTCCCAGTCAGCAGGATAAAAAAATGTCCTGCAAGGGAACTAATAACCAACTCCTGTGAGCTCCACTGCAAACACTCTAACAGGAGAATCTTCCTTAAAACACTTCAGGTGTTACTTGCCTCATTTGTCCAATATGTGCCATTATGCTTCTGCACAATTTTAGTTCCTAAATTAAATAGCATGCATTATTAAATCTAATATCTCATAGAAGCCTATTTGCAACAGCTTTTATCAAATGAAAAGGGAGAGATGAAATACAGCCTAATAATTATACAAGAGATCACAGTCCTCTTCAAACAACTGGGACTGAAAAATATTCCAGCAGACTTGCTGGATTTACTACAAATTAAGTTTCATACCAAAGCTGGTATGATTAAACAACACTATTTTCTCCATCTTAACACTAAAAATTGCAGCTTTGGGGGTAAAAATAAGAAAAATTTTTTAAAAATCTCCAACAACTTTTGGAGTGGGTGAATTTGGGTTATGCCACCAGTACCCACCTGGCAGAGCAATGCACTCCTGGTTCCTGGGTTCCCACTGACAGTTTTGATCCATGGCACAGCTTTTACAACTCGTCTTTTTGTTACAGTAATAAGCAGGATTATCCTTAGGACAATTGTCATAGAGAGTAACAGGAACCTAAAATAAATAGCACAGGTGAGGCTTTTTTTTCCAATATCCATTCCATGTGGGTTTATAATAGCCATGATTACAACACTAAATATCACAGTTCTGCTCTACAGAGCAATTTATATATCCAAAAGCTGTGGAACTGGGCACAGCCTGGACTGGCTATCCAAGATACTCGCCCAAACCACCACCTGACATGTTTTCCCTACTAAAGCTTTTACAAGAGGGCTATTTTGGTTTTTCTAGGGAAGGCCCTATTGGTATGAAACCCAAAATGTGATAAATCATACCATGGGGAAACCTCCACCTCTTCCTCTCTGCTCACAGCCATCCTCCTAAATTCATTGGAAAATACCATGCAAAACCCTTGGATCAAACTGAAAAAATCCAAGCATGTAACACTTTGAGCTAGACATGCACTGGGAATAACAAAACAGGGATTGTAACACTGACAGATGAAAAGGTGGACATTTGCTATTCCAGAGGGTAAATTTAAACCAAGGCAGTGTTAGGAGCCCTTACCTGTTCCTCTGTGCAGTTGCTGTGTGCTGGGATACACTGGTCAGAACACCACTGACAGCTGTTTGTGTTGGCTGTGCAGCTGTAGCAGTCTGTAATCTGATCACATTTTTCATTGTCTACAACTATTAAAGAAAAAAACCTGCATGACCAAAAACAGGCATTTCCTGACAGAGCTCTAAGAACTTGATTATTTACAGCAAAAGATACAACCAGAGAACAGTGCCTGTAGATTTTCTGTTAACAACTAAAATCAGGTACTTTCATGTGTTTGAACTGGTAGAAAATTGCTTTTATTTACAATAGCAATCATTTTTAGTGCCCAAGGAGCCCTAAAACACACCACCAGAAAATAATGCACCAAGACATGGAAGCACATGAACTGAGACACGTTAATGCCCAGGGAAATCATGCCAGAGGATCTTCCATAAGAACAGTGACCATCTCCCACCACAGGCCCATCTTCCTGCAAGCCTGGCTTTCAAGTAGAGCATTTTCATGTGAAGCCTGAACTTTTCATTCATCCTTCCAATTATTTATTGCCTGTGTTTTGTGAAAATTTATTGTACACTGAGAGTCCAGCAAGGCAATGTTCCTTTACATTAGTTTCTATTAAATAATTAAAGGCTGCACATCTGTTGCAGAATCAAGGGCTGTATAGTCAATTCAGAGCAATTAATGTATCAGGATAAAGTTGTTTAAAATTATCCTAAGGGGAAATACAGGAATCAGATCTTAAAATACGAATTCATTTTATCTGCCTCTATACACAGAAACACAGAATCCCAGAATAGGCTGGGTTGGAAAGGGACCTTAAAGATAATCTGGTACCAACCCCCTGCCAAAAAAATAAAGTAACTTTTCCTAAAGGAGTATTCCCACTGTCTCTTTTGAAGAGAACAGGATAACTCCACCAGATCCAGATGCCCTTCCCTGCCCCACGGTGCTCTTCAGCAAATTCTTGACATGCACATGGTCAATTCTTGGAGCAAACATTTACAGAATGATGGTCCAGGCCTGGTTCCTGGCTGGTGATGTTTGTTAGGGATAGAAAAGTCAGTCCAAGAAGCGGGGTAGGAAAAAGATCTCATGAAAAAGCAGCTTCAGGAGCAGGAAACAGAAACACCTCCACATGTCCATGACAGTTGGTCAGAGGAAGGGCTCCCAGGACATGTGGAAGCACAATCTCATCCCCCCATTTAAAACCTGACCTTGGAATGGCATACAATTAACACGGGCCAGAATTTGGAAAGAGAAGAAAAGCCTTTGAGAAAAGGAAATAGAAACAATCTGACACATACCTGGCTTGGGAGGGCAGTCTTCTAAGACCTTTTGCTGCTGCTCCACTGTTGCATTTTCCCAGGGGATGCAGCGAGGAGGGTGCAGAGCCCACACGCACCTGACGCCAGGACCTGCCCGCACGCAGGACCTCTCGCTGTCAAAGGCCTCGCATCTCTCGGGTGTGAACTTCAGGATGTCACTCAGGAGGAGGCTGTTGAAGCCTCCAAATATGTACATGGTGCTGGACAACATGGAAGTAAAGAGAGAAAAACTGGCAGCTCTTTTCATGGACACAGCACTGCTCCAGGTAAATAGGATTTAAGGTCTGAGGGAAGTGTTTTATTACATGCCAGCATACATAAATCCAAATAAATAGCTCTTGGTTAAGGGAGGCACTAAAGAAAAGGTCAGACAAATTTCATTGTTTCAGAGAAGCCAGCGAGACTCAACACAGAGTCAAAGCTGTTCAAGGTCATCAACCAATCTTCCCCTTCAGCCAAAAGTTTAGGGGACCTGATCAACACGATTGTACACTAAATGCTGCAGAAATGTGGGATCCTCCTGTAATCTACACTGGCAAGACAGGGAGGAGGCTAAAAATTGGGGAAATGGTATCATAGCATTAAACCATCAGAAACTGTGACAAAACAATTTGGTGCTGTCATTTTCTCTGCTCCTCTGTAAGAAAACCACACTTTGCATGGCTGGTAACTAAGCAGAGTAATTGTGTCAACTAAAAACTCCCAAGCAACTCCTAAAACAGAAAATACTTTGGAGGAGGAGGAGTCGGGGATTTCAAACCTCCTTCAGTGTCAGCTGCACAAAGCAAAATCTTAAATTTTAGTAGTCACATGAAAAAGTCACACAAAAATTCTCTGTCCACCTGTGTCTGTCAATGCACCTTTAAAAATACAGTGAAGAAGGGCCAAGGCAACTGAAAAGAGAAGTTTTGATTGAATGATAAGTATTTTTATGATGATTTTCATTTTATTTTAGAACACCTATGAAATGAATTTCTCAAACTTTGTAACTGATTCAGTAAGAGCTGTTCATCTGGAAGCAGGGATATCACTACAGTGTATAAGGCTTAACAGCCAAAATCTCACCTAAGTTTTCACCCCAATACTGGGCATCACGGGCCTGGGGAAGAGCAGCCCCCCAGGATAAGGTGCATGAAGTGAAACGTGAATAAATTTAAAAAGCATGAGTGAAATTCAGATTTGGAAATAAACATTGTCAGTGCAGCTAAGAAATAAACGTGAAATACATTGAAATGCACAATTATGAAATAAATAGGAAATAGAAAAATATATTAAAATCATGAAAAAAAATTAAATTATTGAAAAAACGAAGTGAGCTGACACAGCTTAGCCCAGTGAAGAGGGGCTGATGAGAACAGGTGAATACTCAAGACATTACAAGAGTGAAGATCTGAAAACTTTCAGAGATGCACAGAACGGTTTGGGCAGAAAGGAACCTTAAATCCCACCTCATTCCACCCCATGCCATGGGCAGGGACACCTTCCACTGGACTAGGCTGCTCCAAACCCCATCCACCCTGGCCTTGCACCCTTCCAGGGATGGGGCAGTCCAAACCCCCGTGGACCAGGAGGTTTGTGCCAGACCCTCAGCCCTCTGCTCCAGAGTTCCTAAAAGCAGCACAAGCACATTCCCAGAGCTGTGGAACACCCCTGTCCTTACCTGTTGTACAGCTCAGCAGAGTGCCCAAACCTGTTCACATCGTGGTGGAGAGACGGGCGAGGGAGCACAGACCATCGGTCACAGGCTAGAGAGAAAAAAACCCTCTCAGAAATCACAAAGCTCATTGCTCCTGAGAGATCCCAAAGGACCTGCCAGCTCCCACTAAAGGCCTGGAGGGGCTGGGGCATGTTCAGGGAAGGGAAAGGAGCTGGGAAGGGCTGGAGAATTCCTGAGGGAGCTGGGAAGGGGCTGGAGAATTCCTGAGGGAGCTGGGAAGGGGCTGGAGAATTCCTGAGGGAGCTGGGAAGGGGCTGGAGAATTCCTGAGGGAGCTGGGAAGGGGCAGAGCCTGCAGAAAAGGAGGATCAGGGGGACCTTGTGGCTCTGCACAAGTCCCTACCAGGAGGGGACAGCCGGGGGGGTCGGGCTCTGCTCCCAGGGAACAGAAGCTGCCTCTCCTCCTTCACTAGTATGATTTTTTCACCATGTAACAAGTTCTGGTTTTATCTGTTTATACATGAATTATTTGCAGTTTTGCCCCAAACCAGTATCACTGAGAACAGAGGCTTATCTTTTTTTACTTCTTCCGTTGCCATTATGTTCCTAGAGGGAAGGTATCCATGTTTTTAAAAATATTTTTCACTCATCATAGCTTAAGGATTTGGAACTGTTTTTCTCTTTAATACAGTGTTAGATTATTCCATCTTTTTCTATTAGCATAAAATTGATAAGTTCTGCTTCATTTTTTACTTGGTTTCTCAGGTAATTTTTTCCTTTGGGCAGCATGGGAGAAAAAACAAATTAAGAAACATCTAACCCACTGAGCAAAGGAACAAAAGTAGGAAAAGTCAGTCCAACACATAACACTTACACATCATAAAGGGAATGGATCACCTTGGGGGCCAATACCCCAGAGGCACTTGGATGCAATTTATGCAATTAAGACAGAAAAGTCAATCTTCTGTAAAGATCTACAGAGACCTCAAATACTCTTAAGATTCTTTAATACAAGATAAAACCATCGTGTCATAGACTGACCCTCTGAAAAAAAAAAAGCCCACAAACCAAACTAGTCCATGGATAAACTGAAACAGCAAAGAAAAACAAAGTTTTAGTTTTTACTAAATTTAATTGGAGAATTGTTGAGTAAAACAACAAATGCAGAGCAGTTTTGTTCAAGAGTGCTGATAAAGGAACGACAGAACACGCAGTTAGATTTAGTACTTTGATAAATTGTGATTCTGAAATTTATTTTTACATGTCATTTACTCATTTTTCAAAGAATTTAACCTAGCCCAGTATCACTCCTGAGCTAAGCATGACAGTTGCAATTTTTAACAGGAGACTCCAGAAAAATTGGACAGCAATTTGCAATTTTTAGCCATCAAGTTTTATGTTTTGTGAGGCCAAGAAACACGTTTTTCTAGACTAATAGAAGGCCTGGAATACTTTGCTTTCTAAGCTTCTTTCCCATTTTTAACCAGAGATCACATATTGGAAAAATCGAGTAATTCTGAGACTACAAAGAATCTTCTCCTTCCTGACTTAACCAAAATCTTACACTCCCATGATTTATTAAATGTACTGTTCAAATAACTATGAAAACATCCAGCCTCTCCCTGTGTTTGTCATCAAAATCAGAATTTTGATGGGGTAAATAGAAGAGTTTTATTTCTCTTCTGTGGGGAGAAAGGATCAGTTTAAAAGTAGCAGCTTTGCCTAACTAGCAGGTGGAGGATTAAGTGAGCCATTTTCCCACCCAAAGCTGCTGCAGAGTAGGAAACTTTTTGACAAAGGCCAGAGAGACCAGTTAGGAAGAGCTAAGTGGCCGTTTCTGTGTGCAGAAAATCGGGGAAATACTGAGAGACAACTCTGCCCAAGTGCTCACCTAACCCAAACACCAACAACCCAAAGGCTTGTGCTGAGAATAACACAAGCACTGCTGTCCTGAAACCTTCCCAAACTAGGCAGTACCTGGACAATCTGGACTGAATATGCCCCAGCTTGGTCAAGGAGAGGATAAAAGACAAGAAGTACTCAAGAATTTTTATTGCTCACCCCCAGCACACATCTCAGTGCAAGCTGTTAGCATTGGCCCACACAGAAAAAAGGTTTTATGTCCTCCCAGTACTCAGTGCATGTGCTCTGATTACTTGGAAATTTCAGGAGGGAAAACCAGAAAAATCTGATGAGGTAAATAAAATTAGTTACTAACAAAGGAAGTTTTAATGGCAAAGGTTAAGGAGAAGACCTGGATTTGAGGCATTAGTTTCAGACTGGGTTTAATTCCACTCCTCTCCAGTCTTCCAGTCATCACTGTGATCATTAATCAGTCATGATCACTAATCAGCAAGTTGTAAAAAATGAGTAAACCAGCCAGACAGCATACTATAAAACTAGGGGGAAAAGACAATTATTAAGCCTCTCCACTCCACTGAAGGCTCTCATTATCAACTGACCTTGGTTTTCTCCTGGGTACCTCGTGCCTTAGGAACATCAAGGAATAGATAACAGGGGGGTTATATGGGCTTATTCCCGTGGAGACCAATATGAGCATGACCAGGGTAATTGACTACTGCAGAGATCATACATGAAGAGCCACTGAAAAGGTGTTTCTGCTGTGACACAAATGCTGAGCCACCACCCTAAAGCATTCCAAGTCACATGGGATAAGGAAAACTATGCACAATGGCTTCTGCAATGAAGAGAACAGGAGAAGTGGTCTTGTTTCTGAAAAAAAGGCTGTTCTTTTTAGGCTGAGAGTCTCTTCTCTAAGGAATGAGGGGACTCAAGAACACCTCTCACCCATCATGTGAGGTAAAATCAATGTAAGCTCCACACACCAGCATTTCTCTGGTAAGAACTGGGGATGTTGACTACATCACTCATGAAACATGAACCTGCCTATTACCTTAAGTGAATCAAAATGAACATCATTATTGGCATATTTTGTCAAATGAATGCAATTTGTGTTTTACATTTAGGAGAGAGTTCAGCAGATCAGGGCAAACAGCAGAATGCAGAAAGAAAAATCTATCGCTGTTGCTACCAAAGTTTAAAAAAATCAAACTCTTCACGACTGCCACAGAATGACAAAATACTCTGGGCTGGATGGCACCTTAAAACAACCTCATTTCAGCTCTGAGCCACGTGCAGCAACACCTTCCACAAGATCAGGCTTCTCCAAGCCCCTTCTAACCTGGTCAAACATCTCATTTTAATTCTGCAATTAAAAAAATCAAAATAAAACTAGCTAGGAGCACATTAAGATGCCAGAGGGATGTGACTAAAAATCACAGGAGGCAGAATGGAATGATTGCTGTAACAGAGAGCAAAAGGGCACAGGGATACCAAACCCAAGTGGACTTGGGATGACCCAAGTATTCACCTGCATTTTCCTCTCACAAACCAGGAGTGAGATCTCAGCGGACAGTCCCTTCAAGATTTCAGATTTACAGGATTATTTCAGGGAAGCCACATTTAGGGCATTCTGAGAGCAAAAGGTCAATGTCAGAGCATGGAGTGGCATTTTTTCCCAGTGTGAATTATCTGGGTATGTATGTATGTACCTTCTTTTATGTAATTTTACCTCTTTTTTCCTTGTTCTTCTTAAACTTATAGTCTCTATTATCCAAATCCACAAATAAATGCTGCCCTCTCCTGGCTACTGAAACTCAGCAAATCCAACCTGATCATTTGGCCTTATTATTGAATAAAGCAGTTAAAAAAGAGTGTGCAGTGTACAGGTTGAGTTTCAGCAGGGTCTAGTGCTTGCAACTGTCCTAAGAACTTGAATTTTTGATCAATCATAGATTGATTAGAATATCAGAACAGATTTATGGCTGAGGTAGCAGGACAGGAAACAGCCTCAAGTTGGGCCAGGGAAGACATGGATTAGATATTACATTTTTTTTTTCATGCAAAGGGTTGAAAAACACTGGAACAAGCTGCCTAGAACAGTGATGGAGTCATCATTTCTGGAAGTGTTCAAAAAAATGTGGATGTGGCACTTAAGGACATGGTTTAGTGGTGGAAATGGTGGTGGTGCTGAGTTGCCAGCAAGACTCAGTGATCTTAAAGGTTTTTTCCAACCTTAATGATTCCATGATTTTATGATTCTGTATCAATATGCAGTTCAAAACCTAGTTTTTCATGCCCGTGGTTCTGTATAAACTGCTGCTGTCTGTAACTGGGAATCACTGCACCTCATTTGCCTGGAATTCTGGAGCAAGCTAATGAGCCTCTCCTGATGGCACATCCCTGTGCCCTGCACCCTCAGGATAATACAGCCACACTTAAACCAGGCATTCTGGAGACAAACTGAGCACAGCTCCTTAGGAATAGCCAAACATTTGGGGGTTTGTTACTATTTCTGCAAGAACTTACCAATATCATAGGCCATAAAATCTGAAGAAAAGCACTTGGCACCGTGGCTCATGGAGGTGTCGTTGTGAGTGTTTCCTCCAAACACCAGCATGGTCCCGCTCACTATCACAGCTGTGTGCAAGTAGCGGAAGAATCGGCTGTCCTTCAAAATAGTCCTTCAGAAATAAAAATAAATGTATTACTGAGACTGCTAAGTGCCTGGCAGAGGCAAAACACTCCATAAATCCAAGCTGAAGAACATTTTGAGGGTGCAGGGAGGAGGGTGATAATATCTAACTACTTTTCCTAATGAGGTGCTTAACAATTACATTTCACACTGTTCAATTCCACCTGTAATTTCATTCTCATCTTTCCATTTGCTTTGCCAATTTCTAGAAGAAATATACCTGTGACAGCCTCTTTCTAAAGCTATGGATCTTCAAATTATCAACTCTTTCCCTAGGGATTCTCAAGTTTTCCCACTAACCTGTCTTTTGAACAAAGTCAGCCTGGGAAAACTCCAATATTTTGTAGGAACTCTACTTTCATAGCAACCCAAAGAATTCTTTCACATGGGGCAGCATCTGTTGCTCTCAACTTAAAATTGTATTTTAAGGAAATCTATACAGCTCCTGAAAATGGAGCCCTGCAGGTTAATCGGAGACTAAATCATGGGAAGCACGAATCAAACTCACCACTGAGCTCAACTTTCATCAGTGGGATTGATGGCACTAAACACAGAGAGTCATCTTCTGGAGGAGTTTCCTACGTTTCTGAGAGGATTGGTATTGAAAAAGGGGATTCTGCCCCTGTGCCCTGCTCAGGTGATTCCCCCCTGGCAGAGAAGGACGTGGAGCTGCTGGAGAGAGCCCAGAGGAGCTGCTGCAGGGCTGGAGCCCCTCTGCTCTGGAGCCAAACTGGGAGAGCTGGGAATGTTCCCCTGGAGAAGGGAAGGCTCCAGGAAATGCTCAGAGTCCCTGGAGGGGCTCCAGGAGAGCTGCAGAGGGACTGGGGACAAGGGACAGGACACAGGGAATGGCTCCCACTGCCACAGGGCAGGGCTGGATGGGATCTGGGGCAGGAATTGTTCCCTGGCAGGGTGGGCAGGCCCTGGCACGGGGTGCCCAGATTTGCTGTGGCTGTCCCTGGATCCCTGCAGTGCCCAAGGCCAGGTTGGACATCAGGGCTTGGAGCAGCCTGGAACAGTGGAAAGTGTCCCTGCCCATAGTAGGAGTTGAGTTTTGAGGGAAGGTTTGAGTTTTAAGGTCCCTTCCACTAAGGGACATCAAGCTGAGCGTGTGGTTGATGCCTGAGGGATAAGATTTGTTCCAGAGGGACCTAGAGGAGCTCAAGAAGAGGGCCCATGGGAAGCTCATGAGATCTAAAAAGGAAGAGAGGGCCTAAATCACCGAAGAATAAAGCAAAGAGTCAAGGACACAAAAAAAGCAGAGATAGAGATGGACAGACAGTCCTACAATCTCAACTTGCTCAACACGGCTTGCCAGACTGACAAAATAAATTTGACAAGAGAAAATTGGTGCTGCAGGAGTTTGGAAGAACTTTGTCACATTTGTTAAGTTTCTGCCTACTCAGCCATATTTGTCCACCCCATGGCTGAAGTGGAAGATCACATTAATCCAGCGAGGAAGTGGGGGTGTTTCTGTGTCTACAACTGAGTGGGAAGGAAGGGGGTTGGAAATTAGTCACTCATTACCTTCCTCATCAGTACAGACTCGAAAACAGATGTTGCAGAAACACAAGCTATTTTAACACCCAATAAGAGATGATGCAACTCAAATTTACATGTGTTAACCCAAAAGACAGTGTCCCTTTTTCAGGAGCCTTTAGAATCAACAGTAAGAAAAACACAGAATTAAGGAAAATGTATTTCACCTCTGTTGCTCCAGGCTGTGAAGTGTGGCTATAGCTTTTTAATAAAACTCACCCCTGGGCAGAAACAAATCACAGAAGATTTCAGCTTAAGAAATGAACATTTCAAGCAGTTACAGAGCCAGAAGAAAATAGGGTTATAATAGAAATTCTTTTACGGTCTTAATCTTAACTGTAGAATGGACTATCACTTGCTTGCCTGCAGTAACTGCACTCATATGCACTGACTAGCTGGAAAAAAAATCAAATATTTTTCTTTTCAGCTTGACTCAAACAATAGATTAAAATGGATTTCTCGGCTTGTTCACAGCCTTGATGATATTGATTATATCATTCTCTTTTCATCAGGGGATATAAAAAAGAGATCCAAGAGCACAGCATCTATCCTGAATTCGGGTAGATATAAACCACTGTACCCTTATCAAATACCCATCCTCTTGTTCACTACAAACAGAACCAACAGGGTGGTAAACAGAAGAAAGACAGAGGAGGAACCACTTACCACATGCGGGAATCAACTTCGTATTTGTACAGATCATCTGCCAGCCTGTACTTGTTGGCACTGAACGCTTTGTAACCCCCGTGGATATAGATTGATCTTGTATTTGGATCATAAACACTGCTGTGACCATATCCTCCTTGTACCAAAGCTCCACTCGTCTGTAAGATGCTCCAGGTATTTGTCACTGAAAATATGAGTGACAAAACATGGTTCATTTCTGTCCATTAATAACTCATCAACAACGTGGTGAAATAAATTGGGATTCCCTTGACTCAGATCTAGACACTGTCTCTATTACTTTCATATCCAAAAATATTCTCCAAGAAGTCTGTTGTCAAGAAGCATTGCCAGGTATTTTGAATTAGCGCAGAAATAGCTCTTCCACAGTAATTTATTACATTTTGCAGACAAGCTAAGTAAACGAAAAATAAAAAGTAGACAAATAATAGATTGCATTTCAATGACATGAAAATGATAGCACTGTGACTTGATTTGGAATGGGACTCAAGAGCACTTTTACTTTTTATATATATATAAATATATATAAAGCCAGACAGCACTGAAGCCAAGTCTAAGTGCGAAGAACACTGCAGTTAAAAACTAATATGTGATTCATGATCCTATATCTCACTCACTAAAATAACATTGGTCTGAAGCACTTCAGACATATTATAATGGCAACTGAAATAAAAATACCACATTACACACCAGATCTCTGAGGTAAGTGCTGAATGAAACCCTTTACCAGCTTCCCAACTCTAGACCAGAGCAACTAAACAAAAGGCAAAGGAACTGAACAGTCTGCAAGATCACACATGGCAAAAACAAATCACTGTCCCACACACCCTGGGTTCTCCCTGGATTTGTCCCAGAGGAAGAAATCTCACCCACGTGGACTCCAGAGAATCAGGCTCCAGTAGATCCTCTGGATCAGCATGACTGAAGGACAAGGATAACAGGTCCAAAGTGCAGGCAGGGCCGCTATTCCTGAGACTAAGCAGGAAAGTTCACGTTCCTGCTGTGAACTTTCTGTGTTTGACTACGATCTCTGCATGGTCCGTGGTGCCAGGAAAGTGCCTCCATTTCTGAGTTAGGTAGAAGTCCAGTTCACCTGGAAAGCTTCCTGTGCTTCTCCACTGGTGATAATAGAAATCTCTGGATCCTAAAATCGGAGCCTGCACTATTCCAGGATATGGGGGTTCCCGGAGTCAATCAGGGATACAGGAATCCAGAAATTCAGGACCTTTTTCCCATAGCATCTACTGCTGGGGACATGGGTGTCAGGTTAAGCAGATACTTGGTCTGAATTGTTACAGCCATTATTATAATTGCAGAATTAAAAAATTATTTCAGAGTGTTTGTTTTGTCAGAGGGAGAGAAGAAAATGAATCAAAATTTCCCAGAGTTGCCCTGCTTTACCTCTCAATTACGGTTTTATGTCTTTGGGACCTAACAGAGTGCATAAAGCTGGAGACACGTGGCTGCCTGCTCACTGAGTTACACAAATATGCCAGGTTCAACTTCTTGTGACTACAAACAGGAGGAGGAGAACACGCCTGGCTGTGTTTTGCTGTCTGAACACGCTGGCAGGAGGCGTCACTCACCCAGGTTGTACTCCTGGACGCTGCTGATGTAGCCGTAGAGGGGGCAGTGCCCGAAGAGCACCAGCATGACAGTGCTGTTGTCCCGCAGGGTGACGATGTGGGCCGAGTGCCCCACCACGGCAAACTGCTCCTTGGCCCGGGGCACCAGCGCCGCCCAGCTCTGCCGCGGGATGTGGAACACCCACAGCTGGCTGCTCACGTTCCCCGTGGCGTCCAGCTTGCCACCATACATGTAGATGTTATCCTGAAAGGAGGCACATTTATAGCCAAGCAGCTCAGCACTTAGGAAACAGCTGCTTGGGAGGGAATTAAGATACTGGGCTGAAGTGACTTCATCAAGTCCCATGAAGAGGGGCTGTGGACAAGGCCTGCAGGGACAGGGAATGGCTTCCCACTGCCAGAGGGCAGGGTTAGATGGGATACTGGGAAGGGACTGTTCCCTGTGACAGTGGGCAGCCCTGGCACAGGGTGCCCAGAGCAGCTGTGGCTGCCCCTGGATCCCTGGCAGTGCCCAAGGTCAGGTTGGATGGGGTTTGGAGCTGCCTGGGATAGTGGAAGGTCCCTGCCCACAGCAAGGGACTGGGACTAGATGATCTTTGAGGTCCCTTCCAACTCAAACCATTTTGTGATTCCAGGATGAATTTCCATGTTTTGAAAATCTTCAAGTGCTCTGTTTGTGAATGACAGTGCGTGGAGTTTTTTGAGTATTTATGATTAAGTTTTGCACAGGCCTGCACTGTCTGAGCTAAACAACCTTCCAAAACCCAAAGGTCAATAAAGGATCAGCTCATTTCCTTTCCAAAGGCTTTGCCATCCTGCTCTCACATGGCCTGCATTCGCAGCAAGGCACACAGGTGAGAAAGGAGGTAAAAACAGTCAAATCCACATGCTGTGTCAGATGCTGGGAGATTGGATTTACAGGTTTATTTGCAGAGCAAGTAACAAAAATCCCCAATCCCCCAGATCTGCTTTGGTGTCTTGGATAACAGAGCTGGTAAAAATATTCATGTGATCTACACAAAAGGCAGCTGGGGAACCAGCTGAACTCCAGCAAACTCCTGGGCACGGGCATGTCTGGTCAGCACAGATGGCAAAAAGGAAATAATGGACTCACTGACCTCAGTCATCCTCCAAATCTCTGGAAAAAGGGGTAAGAAGAAACACACAGGCAGAGACACTACAGACTTCCTAGGACACACACCCAAGGATTCCCTGGAGCACAAGTGGACAGCCTGGGCTATGCATGGACAAACCTCTGAAGGAGGAATGTTTCTCCCAAAGCAAGATTGATCTGGGATAAGGACCGGGAAGCAAGAGAGAAGAAGGGGAAATCAGCTGGGAAGTGAGTCTGGAACACTGAATTACCTTGTACAATGCCAATGAATGACCGTATCTCATCTCTATTGAGTTCACAGAGTTGTTCAGTGGAAGCCACTCTTCAGAAATAAGATCATACCTGTATAATAAAGACTCAGTTATTTTCGAAGGAATAGGTATTAAAGCTGAGAATATAACTGCTTGTCCTTTCTAAGATTAGGGGAGAATTATTTATCAATATAATATGTTAGATATAATTATTGACTGAAATAATAAATCCTGCCATGATTTCAGCATGCACAAAGTTCACACAAACTACTTATGGGTTAAAAAAACCCAGCTGAGCCTGCTCTGTTACTCCACATACACGTACTGATTTCCTTTGCCCTGTTTTGTTTTCCATATAAACCCAAGAGCTCATGCATTGCCTATTAAGCTGTAACAACCTACACCACCTCTCCCTCAAAAAGTAGGAAAACTTTACACTAAACTTAGGTAATTTCCAACTATTTGATTAAAAAAAATCTGCCAGTGCTTAAAAAGCACTTTTTAATTAGGTCTTTGCCATTCCTGCTTAAAATAACATAAACCCTCTGCCCTGAAAATGGCTTTTGGCTTTTGATTTAAAATAAAGCACTATATTTGCCAGGCTTAGGGCCTTGTGAGATAAAATCATCTCTGAGAAAACATTCAACAAAGCCATAGGGTATCCTATTAAAAAATGGGGTGTGACTTTGGAGGAGTAAAATGTGGGTGCAACTAGCAACTGTTCTGCATTTAAACGTGTGTTTTTAGCTCCTCTTCCCCTATAAGAAGTATTACCTCAGGATGTGAGTTCAGAATACACAGCTCTCACTTAGGTCCATCAAAGTGAGGTATGTGAGTATCCCTGGAAAAAAAATCCAGCTTTTGCCTAGATCTGCCCTGATACAATACAAAAGCCAGGGTTTTTTAATGGAGTATTTCCATGAAGTACACGATTACTACTCGATATTTTAGTTACTGTTAAATCTCCTCAAATAATTGCATAAATGTCCTCATCCTAATGCCACTCCCAGTGTTTGGTACCCCATCCCCTGTGGATAACCATCCAGAGTAATCAGTATGTGTTAATTAAGAAGCCAAAAACTCAAGTCACACAGACACAACATAGTGAAGGGCTAAAAACACTGAAGCAAAACCACCCTCTTTGAACATGAGGCTAGATATAATTTAGGAGCTGGCCCAGAAATATGCAGAGAATTGTTAAATGTTGTCAGACACAGATGCATCAAAAAGTCACTGAACATCAGGAACCTTATGCTTTTCTTTTCCAAAATTAGCACACTTCAGCAAGATTTTCCCCCATCTCAAAGGTGAGCCTGAGTTTTTATGATAGTTGTTTTCCCTTGCAGATGAAGCATAGACCAAAGCAAATCATGTCAGGTGGCATTTCCTAAAAATAACTCTCAAATCTAAGCTTCTCTTTTTAGTTTTTATCATCTGAGTTTATACTCACGCTAAAACCTTCTGAGAGTCAGAATGATTGAAGACATAGCCTCCAACAATCCACATTTTATTGTCATGGATGACGGTTTTGTGAGATGCTCTAGGAAGTTTTGGAAGAGTGTATTCCTCCCGGGTCCAAAACGACTGATTTGCAGGAAGAGGAATTGAACAGCCAGGACCTGGGAAAAGAAGGTTTAAAAAGTTTTAAGAAGTTTTTTTCCAAAGTCTGCATTCAGCTGGAGGTGGATCTGCTGCTACTGCTGTAGCTGGCTGTATTTAATCTGAGACTAATTCTTACACGTCAGTAGGTCTTTGCAGAGGAAAAATGTTATGTTCAGGCCAAATCACTGCCAAGCTGGGCATGACTGATCAGCTCAGCTGGACATGAGAACCAGGCATTTTACATGTTCAAACAGGTCAGCTATGGCAACCAGGCTCCAATTTGCTTTAGGTGCATAGGAATGAGGTTTGAAGGGATGCCTGCACACCACAGGTTGGTCCCACTTTGGATGGTGACAAAGCTGCTTTCAAAAGCAATTGTAAAAAAACCACTGCATCACAGACTGGGATGGGTTGGAAAGATCCCCTTCCACTCCCCTGCCATGGGCAAGGAAGTCTTCCACTGTTCCACTTAGCTCCAAGCCCCAGCCAGTCTGACTTTGGACACTGCCAGGGATCCAGGGACAGCCACAGCTGCTCTGGGCACCCTGTGCCAAGGTGTCATCACCCTCATTGTAAAAAACCTCTTCCTTATATCTAATCTAAAACAACCCAGTTTCAATTTAAAGTCATCCCCCTTCGTCCTGGCACTCCAGGCCCTTGCCCAAAGTCCTTCTCCAGCTCTCCTGGAGGTCCTTTGGGCACTGGAAGTGGCTCTGAGCTCTCCCTGGGGCCTTGTCTTCTCCATGAGAACACCCCCAGCCCTTGGAGTCCCTCTGTGGCCTCCTCTCCAGCACATCTATCCTCCCAAATGAAGTGTGATCTTTCAAATTTAGAAAACAGATACTCTGTTCCGTGTCAAAATGCTAATACCTGTCATGAAGAACATTCCCCCGTACTCACAATCAAACTGCCAGTTCCACAGACAGAAAATGCAGCCCAAAGTTCTGTATATCCACCAGGAGCCTCACCTTGCCAGCCTGGAGAGCACAAGCAGGCCTTAGAGCCGTTGAGGCTGCAGCGGCCCCTCTCAGGCGCGCCGCAGTTGTCCGGGCAGGAGGGAATGTCACAAGCCTCTCCCTTCCAGTGCTCAGCACACTCACACTGCAGGGCCATGGTGCTGCTGTTGAGCCTGCACTCCCCTTGGCCAGAGCAGTTATTGGGACACATATTGAAACTGGGGACAGAGCACAAAGCAGGTCGTCAGGAAGGAAACACATTCCCAAGAATTACTAACAAAGGCAAGAGTGATGCTGAACAAAGTTAATACAAATCATTACAAACCATGAGACAGTCACCTGCTACCTGGGGTGATGGTCCTGTAGAGATTTGCACTCTATTCGTACAAAACTGCTTCATTTCAGCAAGTTAAACTCTCAGCTCCTCTAGGAAAATGATCAGTATGATTTTTAGCCATTTCTAAGGTCTTAAAACACCCAACAGTGAGGACTTGAATCAGAGTATAAGACATCTATTGTGTCCGTGCAATTTATACTTAAACTGCTCACAATTAGGTGCCATTCTGGGATCTGCTTACCAAGAGAACAACTGGAGAGGAAACCCAAGCCAAAGACCTGCCCACTTTGAATAATTTCTGATTTTATATATTTGCAACATAGCTCAGGCAAAACCAGATACATCCTGGGTAAAATTCCTGTTTTTGAGATCATATTAATTTCCAGACACCATTTTTTGCTGGTGTATCAACCAGAATAATTCACAGATAGGAATTATTCTCCACCCATTATTCTCACTGTAACTGGCTCCAAGATGTAACTTCACAAGGTTTTATTGAGCACCTACACCCAGCAGTAACTGTGAAGTACTTTAATCCACCTGCTGCAAAAGTGTTACGTGGAAACCTAAGAACCAGAACACAAAACAGCACTTGAAAATTGTTTGAAATTATGAAGAAAGTGAAGAATTTAAAGAATATTGTTCTTGAAGAGGGTGTTTTATTGTAATGGTGCAAATCCAACATCCGGCAGTAGATGGAGTCCTGGTTTACACAATCAGCCAGACTTGGAAAACGTTGCCTCTTCAGCTCCTCTGATTCAAGGAATTTTGAATTAGGAGCAAGGGCTCCTCAGCTGCTTCTGGAGCTTCCAAGGAGTGTTGGCTGCCCCCTGTTTCTAAAGAATTCGCTATCATGTGGATTATTAAGCACATATTTATGTTCTTACTAATGATGAAAGCACTGAAACTTGATATTCAAAAACTAAGCTCCTCATTTTAAGAGAAACTCAATTTTTTTGCAAGAAGTCAGTTGTGACTGAAGTTTTTCCAGCTGTTTTTTCTGAAAGGGGAGAGACTTTCAGCAGGTTACTCCCAAATTAAATGTCCCAGTGTGGCACAAACATAACTTGCATCTATAGGAGCAAAAAGATTCAAGGCTCATGATCCCTGCAGAAGCAAAACCTTCCATCTCTGTGAGTATGTCCACACATTTACCTCAAGACAAAACCTTTCTAAAAGCAGTTGATGAATTAGGGAGCACACCAGAAGTTCTTTTAAAAAGCCCATCAATGCGGACTAAATACATGTCAGTAAACAGAAGGCACCCATCTGTTCAAAATATGAATGAAAGAATATAAATCCAGTCCAGAAAAAAAAGAAGTCAGATTAAGGAATTCAGTCTGGGGATTGAATGAGAAAGCGCGTGCCAAGGATGAGGATCCTCAAGAGCAGGTACAGCCCAGTGTCTCAAGTGAAATGTGTGGCAGATGGAAAAGTATGTTTGTGCAGAAGTATCACTGCAGAACACTCAAGAGCACAGACGTGCACAGAACATATCATTTACTGTTGATTAGATATAATCAAACTGATCTAATAACATCAAATAAATAAGATGTCTTTCACAGCAAACATTTGTCCATGCTTACAACTGACAAGCTGTAACACTGAGCACATGCCACTTATTAGCAGTTGCAAGGGTATAATAAAGATAAAAATCTAATTTCAGGTGTCTGCTCATAATTACACACTTCAATGGCAATCACTTATTTCAAGACAAAAGTGAGAAAAGGGGAAAACTCCTTTTTCTCAGTCTGTAGCATCACTGTGGAGTGGTGCCACTTACTTATAGGTGATGTTAAACCCTGTGAGATTATAGGCAGCATCACTGAAGAAATGTAGCAGAGCATATCCAGAAGTAGCTACAACTTCAGGTACTGTTTCATTGCTGTCTTTCTCAGGAACAATAAGACCACTGGAAAAGTAAAAGAACAACATTAGAAGTGAAATAAAAGGGAGCAAAGCAACAAGAGTAAATGCACCAGTACTTTCAATAAAATAATTGAATTCCAATAGATTAATTGAAACTCGATGTATTTCCATTATTTGAAGTATAAAGAATTTGTGGAATCATAAATAAACGTATATTGAAAGCATTTAACCAGAAAAAAAGGAAGCTACCTAGAATGTTAGTTATCCTTATCAAAAACCTTTCCCTCCCTTGTTACTCAGCAACAAATTAAGCAGGGCCCATTCATAAAACCAGGTGGCACGTTTAGAAACAGAAATTAATGTGTCCCAAAAGAATAAAAGCTGTATTACTAAGTCAAACTAAAGGTCTGCTGAGCCCAGAACTCCTCCTGACTGTGGGCTACAAAAATGATTGGGAAAGGCTGTGACAAATCAAGCAAGTACAGAGCATTTTGGTGATGTGTAATCCACCTTCCACACACCCAGTTCAGATGCTTAGACCTGGAGAATGCATCCAAGTCAGCACAGGTAAATAAACCATTCATCCATGTTTCTATCCAATTCCTTTCTTAATCATTTATATCATTTTCACCTGAAAAAATTAGCAGCAGTGAGGTTAACAATTTAACTCCACAACAGCAGAGAAAGGATTATTCTACTAATTTTTGACTTGCTGCCTCTTGGGTTCCTTTTCTATGAGAAATACAAACAGTCAGTCATAGAATCGCAGACTTGTTTGCATTAGAAGCTTAAACCAGAGACTTAAAGCTCATCTCATTCCACCTCCTGCCATGGCAGGGACACCTTCCACTGTCTCGGGGGGCTTCAAGCCCCAGTGTCCAACCTGCCCTTGGACACTGCCAGGGATCCAGGGGCAGCCACAGCAAAGCTGGGAATTCCAGCCCAGCCCCTCCCCCCCCTCCCAGGCAGCAATTCCTGCACAAGATCCCAGCCCAATCTCCCCTTTCCCAGTGGGAGCCATTCCCTGTGTCCTGTCCCTCCATCCCTTGTCCCCAGTCCCTCTGCAGCTCTCCTGGAGCCCCTCCAGGCCCTGCCAGGGGCTGGCAGCTCTCCCTGGAGCCTTCCCTTCTCCACGGGAGCATTCCCAGCTCTCCCAGCCTGGCTCAATGGCAGGGAANAAGCTTAAACCAGAGACTTAAAGCTCATCTCATTCCACCTCCTGCCATGGCAGGGACACCTTCCACTGTCTCGGGGTGCTTCAAGCCCCAGTGTCCAACCTGCCCTTGGACACTGCCAGGGATCCAGGGGCAGCCACAGCAAAGCTGGGAATTCCAGCCCAGCCCCTCCCCACCCTCCCAGGCAGCAATTCCTGCACAAGATCCCAGCCCAATCTCCCCTTTCCCAGTGGGAGCCATTCCCTGTGTCCTGTCCCTCCATCCCTTGTCCCCAGTCCCTCTGCAGCTCTCCTGGAGCCCCTCCAGGCCCTGCCAGGGGCTGGCAGCTCTCCCTGGAGCCTTCCCTTCTCCACGGGAGCATTCCCAGCTCTCCCAGCCTGGGTCAATGGCAGGGAAGCTCTAGCCCTGGAGCATCTGTGTGGCCTCCTCTGGACTTGCTGTGGCAGCTCCAGGTCCTTCTGCTGTTGGAAGCCCCTGAGCTGGATGCACGTACCCGTGGCAGCAAGATCAGTTACAATTTCTGGCAAAGAATTGAGGGAATAGAAGGAAAAAAGAGAGGAGTGTCATCCATATGATCTACATATGATGAAAGGTAGAGGGAGTGAGGTTTCTCTAACATCAAGGAGAGACAGCTGAAGAAGGGTGAAACCTAACTTTTGACCTCAACTACCTCAGGAGAGATTAGATAGAGGGGAATACCAGAGGTTCCCAAGAAAAGGACAAGAGACTGTGGCCAGACATTAGTATTAGATTAATTTTTTATTATTATTTCAATACCAATCTCTGGACCACTGACCCAGAGAATCAACAAGATGTCTGTCCTAAGGATAAATTCACACCTTGACTGGACAAAGTCTTGGGCAGAGGGCTCTGATGGTCACCCTGCTTTGAGAGAGGATTAGAGCCTTCTAACCCAACTCAGCCCTACACTCAAATCTGGGTGCTCAAGTGCCACACTGACCAGCAAGTAACACAAGGGTGGTGAGCTGATCCTGCTGCCTGAGGGAACACAGGCTCACATGACCATCCATCCATGTGGCACCTGAGATCAACCACAAGTTGCTTCTGGGCCATTGCCAGAAGTCTTGCAAAAGAACAACTGGGTTTGATGAGGAAAACACCCCCACACCTACCAGAGCAAAATGACAATAAAGGTGCAAAACCAGCTCTGATAAATGGCTAATGTGGAGTAAAGTTAACAAAACCAACAAAGTTCACAGGTCTCGAGTGGAGTTTATCTAATTCAGACTTCTCCATCAGTGCTGACAAACATGCTGCATTTGTTGACACGTTCTTTTACTGCATTTTTGAAGCAGCAAACTTACACAGTCTCACTGTGCCTGTGGTCACAAATATAAACCAGAAAGATATCTGGAACACTGTTTAATAAAAAAAGCTTCATGTGCAGGACCAGACAGCTCTGGGGGGGTCTCAGACTCCACGGAGTTTAGCCTATGCACACACTTGAACTGTGTAAATGCTGGCATTAAGCAAATATTTATTCCTGTTAAAAATTGGTAAAACCAATTTAAAGCTTCCCTACAGTCCAGTGCTAAGGAGCCCCAAAATTATCTTATATATACACCAGATAAATATATATACACACATATATATATTTCAGGATAAACATCATCTTGTAAACAAACATAAATGAGCATCAGAAGGTCAAGAACACAAAATTAGTTCAGTGAAGGAAGTGAAGGTTCAGGGTGCTACTGTAAAAAGGCAGGGGGGGAAGAAAACCTGAGTTCAGGGAGAAAGGAATTTCTAATGTTTATCAACAAACTCTGAAATCTTACAGGGTCCAACTGTACAAAGCTCAGTCTTGTAAATCTCCTGGCAGGGTGCAAAAATAATGAACACAGAAACACGGTTATGATAATAATAAATTTAGTATAAACCAAGTAAATTGAGAAAACACAAACACTGCTCTTAAAAAATTCCAATGATCTATTTTGTATTAGAAAAAAGTTTTTTTCAACAGATGCTTTCTGGTGCTTCACCAAAATGAGAAGCATCTGCCGTTTCCTGAATATAGATTACTGAACACCACAGCTCACTGCTTAATGAAATTGAATTCAAATGTCATCTAAAGAAGCAATTAAAGCAAAATTATTGGAGTTTTTTCTTACCTCAAAAATGTTGTACTAAGCTCACATTTGCTTGTCCTCAGGCCAAGGCTTTCTGATTTACAGGTTTCCCAGTCTGAACTGTAACTGTTAATGCTGTGAACTACTTAAAACTTTGATTTTAAAAGCCTATTAATTTTTGGAAAACAAACAAGAAATGGCAGGCACAAATCACCATTTCACTTTTTCACCAGTGTATTAAAAAATAGCTTGATTAGAAAAAATGACACTGGGTCAAGATGACATTTCCTCCTCTTCCTGCACATCAATCAGGGCATGATACCAGGAGAGCACTTCCAGGTAGCATTGCCACATTTCTGCAGGATTTTAGAAGAGAAAGGTTGCTTCCTTTTCAAATGAGGTGTCCTGTTGTGACCTCACATTACTCTGAAACTTTACAGGAAAAATTCCCTCACTCCAAAACAACTCCACATTTGCAGTTGAATGCCAAAAGAACCACATGTAGGGGTTTAAATTTTTATCAACTTTTGTTCCTCTGCTGGTCTTCTCTCATAGACATTACAAGGATTTTCTAGAACAAACACAAACTTCTCCAGACCTTCATTTCACAAATGAGAGGAACCCCAGCAGAAGGTTAATTCTGGAAACAGTTTGGCAGCCACTGAAACAAGCAGAGTCCCAAGGGAGCTGTTATTTCTTTCCATAGATACCTTGGGATTATTTCCCTAATCTCAGTTTAAAGAATAAAAAGCATAAGGTGGTAGTGTCACTGCGAGACTCGAATATGGAAAAGCACAAGTTATATTTAGGCCTCAGAAATTCAACTGTTCACCAGCATCCACACTGATCCCTCACCACATGGACAAGGCAAATACCTGTAACCTTCTGGCAGAACTTTTACACATCAACAGCTGGAGAAGGACATTTGACATGGGATGAGGAGACACAGAATGGCCTCCTAATGCCAGAGGGCAGGAATTATTCCCTTTGAGGATGGGCAGGCCCTGGCACAGAGCACCCAGATTTGCTGTGGCTGCCCCTGGATCCCTGGCAGTGCCCAAGGCCAGGCTGGACACTGGGGCTTGGAGCAGCCTGGGACAGTGGGAGGTGTCCCTGCCATGGCAGGGCTGGCAGTGGATGAGCTTTAAGATCCTTCCCAACCCAAATCATCCTGTGGTTCTATGTTTTTACTAGGTTGAGCCATCATTACTGTTCCTGAACATGTTTCAGACAACTAAAAAATTTGATGTTTAAGGTAAATAAAAGATAGGCATCATTCTCCGAGACCTCCATGTCCACATGTCCAACATTAGCTAGCTTTTTCTCTTCTGTCTGCATTGACACACTACAACTTATAAATTATGTTCAAATCCATAAATGGGACAGTTTTCTCCTCTCAAAGGAAACTGCACACCAGATCATCTCCAGCCCAGACAATAATTTTTTTGTCTCTCAAAGAATCAAGTTTTGGAAATGAAAACATAATACTTACATGCTAGAGTGCAGGAACATGACTTGTTCATTGTAAAAGCAAAAAACAGCTCTGTAATTGTTTATGCAGACAAACAGTGCACAGAAGGACACTGGCTGTATGTGTTGCACTTGCAGTGTTATACATTTGGATTACTGGATCATATTTACAGTGTCAGAAGCCACATTTAAGTCAGGCTCTAAGTTAAGAAAATACCACTGGCTACAGTTAAGAGTCTTACCAAGGGGAACTTACCTAAAAGCTGCCAGTAAGGGAGCATAAATTGAGTCTCCATCATACACATACAAGTGGTCCCAGCTGCACTCTGTGGCAAAGTGATTGAATCGAAGCCTGAGGATTGTGTTTGGCCTGCAAAGAAATAAATAGATAGATAGATAGATAGATAGATAGATAGATAGATAGATAGATAGATAAAAGATTTGTAATTAGCCACTCAACACACAGGGCAAAAACCCTTCAACACACTCCTCTGGTGTGAAGCTCTGGACTAGACAAGACAAAACTGAGTGACCTGGGGTAACTGTAGGTGAGTTAAACATGCTGTGGTTTAGGTTTTTTGGTTTTTTTTTTTTGGTATGCAGCTCTCCTGGTATTAAGCAAAAATTTCTTTTTGGTCAGAAAACTGTGTCCTGTTGTGCAGAACAGATCACAGAATCACACAGTATCCCGAGTTGGAAGGGACCAACAAGGATCAACGAGCCCAACTCCTGCCTCTGCACAGGACACCCCAACAATCCCACGCTGTGCTTGAGCCCATTGCCCAACTGCTCCTGGAGCTCTGGCAGCCTTGGGGCCATAACCATTCCCCAGGGAGCCTGAGCAGAGTCTGACCAACCCCTGGGGGAAGAACCTTTCCCTGATATCTAAACTAAGCCTCCCCTGACACAACCTCAAGCCACAGTGCCAGTGTCTGCTCCTTCTCTCTGCCTCAGAAGGAAGTTGCAGACTGTGATGAGGTTTCCCCTCAGTCTCCTCTCCTCCAGGCTGAACAAACCAAGTGACCTCAGCCACTGCCCAAAAAGCCAAAAGTCCCTCTGCAGCTCTCCTGGAGCCCCTCCAGGCCCTGCCAGGGGCTGGCAGCTCTCCCTGGAGTTTTTCCTTCTCCAGGGGAACATTCCCAGCTCTCCCAGGCTGGCTCTAGAGCAGAGGGGCTCCAGCCCTGCAGCAGCTCCAGGCTCCTCCTGCTGCTGGCCCAGGGCTGGGGCAGCTCTGCCCGGGGGGAATCACCTGAGCAGGGCACAGGGGCAGAGCCCCCTCCCCTGCTGCCCTCCCTGGGACCAGCCCAGGGCTGGGGGGTTCTGGGCTGGGTCATGTTCAGCTCTCAGCCAGCAGCACCCCCAAGTCCTTCTCCCCAGGGCTGCTCTGCAGCCCTTCCCTGCCCATCCTGTGTTTGTGCTCTGGCTTGCTCCAGCCCAGGGGCAGGACCTTGCACTGGGCCTTGTTGAACCTCACGAGATTCACACAGTCCCACGTCTCCAGCCTGTCCAGGTGCCTTTCAGCCACTCCCTCCCTTTGGCATCTTGACCTCACCATATGGCCTGGTGTCCCTTGGCAAATTTGCTAAGGGTGCCTTGATCCCACTGTGCATGTCAGCAACAGATATGCTAAACACAGGGAGAAGACTAAGGAAAATCATCCTCTGAGACTGTAGGAGATTCTGACCCTCCAAGATGCCAAGAAGCCTCAGTTTGCAGTGTCCAGTACAAGTTCACACTCTCACATGACCCATGCCAATTCACAGACCTCTCCACCTGCAGATTCAGGGAACAACATGGAATGTGACTGAACACACAGATGTTATCACACAGTATCGTGTCTGACCACGGAAAAGCTTTGGAGACTAAACAAATGGATTTTGCAGTCCTGGAACCACTTGGTACTATCAAGTGAGATGCTCTGAACTGCTGCACCATCAATCAGGTGACAGTGGATAGACATTAAATATGCTACTTCTAAAAACCTGTGGAAGAAATTGCTGTAAGCAATATAAGGATCAAATACAGGAAGAGCAGAAAAGTGAGGGGACAAATCAGAGGGACTTCTCCCAGTTTAGAAAACCTGTGCAATGAAAGGTCAGTGGTTCCTCTGAAGTCCTCAGTGAGTAAAGAAATATCTGATGTTCATCACTACCAAAACTGATTCTTCATGAATAAAAAGCTTCCAGAGCTTTCTCATGTTTCTCATACTACAGAAAAACCCCATGCACAGTGAATCCCATCATATGAACGGCCCACTATGATACCAGTTAAGTAATTAATTATCCTTCATTACTTACAGAAGTGCACTGATCTTTGTTTACCACATGCTGTTTCAACACAAACCTCTTAATCAGACGTCAGTTTGGAGGGTTCAGGTGCACAAAAACTTATTTACCAAGAACAATTAAGTGTTGCCCTACCCAGCTTTTAGAATAGCCAGAAAGAAACATGAGACCTAAAATATTCAGTGCAGATAAAACTCACCTGAAAGTCCCAATAAGCAACACAAAATCCCGAGCTGCTTTTGACACTCACCTTCCTTCAATGAGCCAGGTGCATTTTGTCTTGTATTTGTAATTCCCAGGCCCATCTGTGACATACCCTGAAGGTTCAGTGAGTCTGCAAACAAAAACACAAAGACAACCATTAGTGTCCAGTGGTTTTAAACACTCAGAAAGGATGCCCTAAATTTTGAAGATCACGTAAAATTATTATTTACGTAAGAGCCACTGTAAAGAAACCAACTACAGCACAACATAACCCAGCTGGGAGTCTACTGCTGAACTCTGTGCAGGCCTTCTGATGATTGTTCTTCAAGAATGACATCTAGAAGGACATCACTTCAAGAGTGACAGTTTCTCTATCAGATAGGTGCCACGGTTCCAAACCTATATGTATGGATATACCACCTAAACAGCAAAAGGAATTCCTCAACAGAAGCCAAAATGATTCCTAAATTATTTATTTACACAAACTGCAATTCAGATGAAGTCCATGGTGCAATTGCTCACTCACTCTGTATTTGACTCTCCACAAACTCTGTGACAAGCTCCTGCATGGAGGACTGATCCCCAAGCCCCATCCCTGGAAGTGAACAGGGCCAGGCTGGATGGGGCTTGGAGCAACCTGGTCTAAGGGAAGGTGCCTGCCTATGGCACGGGGTAGAATGAGATGGGCTTTAAGGTCTCTTCCACCCCAATATTCTGTGATTCTCTACTGTTATCAACATCTGCAAATGCTGCACAGTGCAAATTCTACACCAGCAACAGCCAAGGCATCGGGATATACATTCCTTTCTCATATGAATTAATCAAAATATTCGAGATGAGTTCTAACAAATTGTTGAATTGTTGCAGACACTGCTGAAAATAAATGACAGGGCAGCAAAAGGCAGCAGCACCTGAAGGTACCCAAACACCACGTTCTGGTAGAGCACACACTGGTACCAGAACAGGATTCCTTCCTAGGCAAGTTAGAAACTCGATCATCAGCACATGGCTGGAGCAAATCACAGCCCTCTGGCAGAATTCAACTGTCCTACTTACAACACAGCTTTAAAACAAAAACACTCAAAATTTAAACTTGGCAAAAAGAGAAGAAAGCAAGATCAGAAGTTCCCAAAGCGGTACCTTGGAAGCTTTTCTGTGCCTTTCCCCAGTGATCTCTTAATGTTAACATTTCACTTTTAAAATATTTTGCCCAAGTCAAAAATTATTTTCCAAACTCTTTTCCATCAAGCACTTCTACGGTTGACCTCCAATTCAAATTAAAATGGCAAAATCCACAGATTTTTAACAACCACCTTCCTCTGTCTATAAATGAATTTATTATAATACTTTTCAACCTGAGAAATTGAGCTGAAGATTTTTAAAAGACAATTACTGAAGTTCTGCAGGAAATGGACATTCAAGCAAGTGCAGATAAAACTCAGATTTTTGGAAGCACAAGAAGCATCTAGGATTTCTATGGAGACACAGACATAGGTGTAAACAGGGAACAGATTTTTTAGAAAAATACACATACAGAAGGTATAGATTTTAGGTTGGATATTGAGAAGGAACTGCTCCCTTGGAGGGTGGTGAGGCCCTGGCACAGGGTGCCCATAGCAGCTGTGGCTGCCCCTGGATCCCTGGCAGTGCCCAAGGCCAGGCTGGACACTGGGGCTGGGAGCAGCCTGGAATGGTGCAAAGTATCTCTGACACTAATGACTGTTATAAATGCATATTATATAATTGGCTTTTTGCAGATATTAAAATGAATATCCCATGTGTTATGCTGAGAAGTTATGCCGTATTCATATAGTTTCTTTCAGTAACATAGTAAATGTAGCTTTTAAGTTATAGCATAATAGTAAAATAGGAACTATGTTATGTAAAGATGCTTTTGTAACTGGCTTGAGAAATAGAGAAGATAACCAAAGAATTTTTTTTCACAGTATCCTAGCTGGATGAGAGACAGCAGCTACGACTCTAGAAAGGCTCTGAGAAAAGATTTATGGCATAACCCGGGTGACAGTGTGGAGCCATGAGAAGGTCAGACCTATAGATGGCAGAGAGAAGGGGGTGAGTTGAGATTAAACAGAAACACCTAACATTTGAAAAGAATGTTTGAATCATGTATGCAATGTATGAATATTCAGGTGTTTTCAAAGGATGAGTCTTTTGTTAAGCAGCATACGTGCATGGTGAATTCCATGTCAAAGGTACCCAGGTGCCTGTAAAAGAACATTTCTGTTCTTATTGTCTCCTGATTGTGTAGTTGTACTTCTTTTATTAAACTTCTAAATTTTACCAAGTGAACCTCATTTTTCACACTGACCACGGCAGAGGGTGGAATTGGATTTGCTTTAAGGTCCCTTCTGATCCAAACCATTCCATAATTCTGTGTTTTATATTTCTTTTAGAACTTCAGCATCTTTGAAAAATCAAACCACTTATCTAGCACCCAGGAATTCACAAAACTAAATGAACCTTTCAAGTTAGAGGCAGTAACATATAGTCTTTCTGCCTAAAAAAGTCATCCTTTTGAATATAATATGCATGTATAAAAACAGTATCAACACTGATAGAACTTTACCTGTAACCAAGAGCAGAGATTCTGAAAACCAGAGCAAGTGTCTCAAGTAAAAAACAATCTCATGCCATGTGGAAAGCTCTCAGGGAGCCTTTGGTCCTAGAACTCTTGCAACTATTTTATCTGGAAACAATTACTAATTAATTCCCCACAGGAATGCTACCAAGAGTGATATAAAAATTAAAATAAAATAATCTCTTTAATACTGTAGCCCCAGGCATGTCACATCTCAGGAGGAAAAAAAAAAAAAAGAGCATTTCAACATCAATGTAGTTCAATGAAGTTTCAGCATTGGATTTAGTTTCAAAAATGTTAGTCAAACTTTCTTGATATGCTGTTAGTAAAAACTTATCTGTCAGTTTCTCCTACTGCTTACTAAACTTCCTGTCATTATGGACAAATGAGGGATATTAAAAATCTGTAATAAATCAGAGTTGGTATCTCTGAAAGGAAAATAAATAGGAATTAAGTTCTCACTGTTTGCACTGCCTGGCTAGAGCAGGACAGCAGCATCCATGTTCTTCTATAAACATTCCCCCAGACAGAAATCAATCTTTAGCACAAAAGCAAACTGAAATTAGAATTTCATCTTTTCATTCAATCCAGAAAGCTCAACTGATCTCCAAGCTCCAGTAAAAACACAAACAGCCCCCTGTTCCCCATGCTCGGTGCTGCTTGTGCCACACGAGACCCAGGGCTGGGGGTGGATAACTGGGACGTCCTACACAGTGCTTGGGCTCTGTCTGGAACACTGAGTGACTCCAGAAGGAAAAACATTCCAGGGATGAGGGATTTGGATGTGGACAGTTTTCCTGACATGCACACACCACTCTGACACAGAAAGCTGCTACCCCACAGTCACCAAGACCACCAGGCCTAGGGGTCTTAGGTCATATTTGTAATGTGGAGTCAACAGGGCCAAGAGCCACGAGAGTGTTTTCCCTGAAGAACACTGCTCTAAGCAAGGTAAGCAAGAGGCTCACCCACGTGCTCCCCTGTTGGAGTCCAGGATATCCCTCTGGCAGACCTGGAGAACTTGGAGACTGTACAGGGGGGTTTGGGATCTGTACAGGGGTCAGCCAGCCTCACACAGAGCCCAGGAGGACTCTGATTCTGGCTTCTGTCCATGGGAGTGAATACTCACATGTAAGAGGAATCACAGATCCTAAGAATTTGGAAGTAAATAGTAGTTTGTTATAGAATATAAATATAGAGATTAGGATTCTTTGTATATGGGACTGAAGGGACAAGATGGAGGAATTGGGGAGTGGCCCCTGTGCTCCTTGTTCTTGTTCTTCTCCCTCATCTTTTCCTGACTTAGTCTTTGGAGATTGGTTTAGAATAGAATTGACGTGTTAGTGTAGGAAGTTGTTATTGGTAAGATTTTGTAAATAAGAAATACGTCTTGGACAGTGGTTGGGTCGGAGATACCGTACTTAAGGTGCGGGATCTCTGATCCGCCCCAGTCCTGCTGCGTGCCCTGCTCTGCTGAGGATGCCTCACAGGGCAGGGAAAGAACTAAGATAATGTACCCTGCCAACGAGACCTGGCAGAGCAAAGAAAGAACTGAGATAATGAAGAATAAACAACCTTGGAAACAGGGACTGGCGGACTCAGCTTGTTGTCTCTGCCTTCGGTGTGAAACACTTAGGGGCAAGAGAGAAGACACAAAACCTGATTTACCTCGGGGAACAGCAACCCTGAGGAGAATCTCAGGGAACAGCAACCCTGAGACTCCCCCAGTTCAGTATGCAAATTGCTGCTAGATGGCTCCTAGTTATTTGCGTTCCCATAGGTTGATCTTGGTTCAGAAATTTTAATATTCCAAATTGTTCTCCCCTACTGGACCCTTCCCACAGAGCCCGCCTTGCCTCCTCCCCACACCGGGATCCATGAGCACGCCCGAGGCTGGACCCCTCCTCTGGAGTCCTGCTAGGCCTTGTTCTAGATCGCTGCAAATACAGCATCCACCGGTTGTGGATAAATAAAATAAATAAAACCTATTGTGTGCTACTCCTGCGTTATTAAAATTCTGTTTCTGGGCAATTGGATCAAGGCTGCCTCTCTGTATCAAGTCACCGTCGGGACACAGTCCCCAAGTAACTCAAAGGGGTCTGATCGTTGGGGTTCAGAACCCCGGGAGTTTCAGTCAGGTCCTGCAGCTGGCCCACAGCAACCCCTGCAGCTCCAGGCTGGGCACAGGGGCTGGGACAGGCCCAGGGGGGGCTGTGACAGCGGCTGGACACCAGCCCAGGTGTGCCCAGGTGGGCAAGGGGCCACTGGAAGCCACTGGCCCCTGGGCTGNGGGGACAGTGGGGAAATTAGGGAAAGGGTTGTCCATGCCTGCCACAGCTGCCCAAGGCAATGGAGGAGTCCCCATCCCTGGAGGGATTTAACAGCCCTGTGCTTGTGGCACTGGAGGACACAGGTCAGCGTGGCCTTGGCAGTGCTGGGCAACAGCAGGACTTGACAGTCTTAGAGGGCTTTTCCAACATAAACAATTCTGAGATTCTGTGGTAGTTTTATGACTCAGATGCAGAAATCAGACACCAGAAAATACGGAAAGGCATGAAATACCACTGGTCTTTGCTAACTTGGTAAAACGTGGCTGCTACACAAGAAGTGCTTCTGTACTACCTGAGTGTTAATCTCCTGCTCTGCAAGGAGCAGCTGCTGCATGCTAAGAAAACAGTTGAGTTGGGTCCTGTACTACAATACTTACAAGGCTCTAAGCTACAACTTTAAAACCTCCAAGGTAGAAAAATCAACTGCAAGCACCTATTCACAAAACTCAGATTTAAAATATACCTAAGTGTACTGCATAAATACATAGGTATACATGCATATACACACAATACTTCAAACTTGTTTCAACCTTGACAATTCACAAGTGTTGAGTACATTAAATTTTTCACTCATTTCCAAGTGGACTGCAATATATAAGAACCAAAGGGAAAACAGAGAGGGAGATGAACCTACAGCCCATATGTTCAAAGAGCTCCACCCTTGAGTGCCACGTATCCCAACTTTTGTAAATAAAGACAAAAGGGAAGCAATGACAAGGACAAAGATTTAAGAAAAAATAACTTCAAAGAGAAATATTTTATGCAAAAATATTCTGCATATTTAATTACTCCCCACTCATTCTAGGAACCCCTGAAAAGCACAAAACCAACAAGAAAATCAGGCAGCAATCAATGGTATCTCCTGGGTAAACAGCCAAATCTGATACTGTAAATCACCGGGCAAATCCGTGGGTTTTTTAATAATATGAGTAATACTAGCAGCATGTATTTTTCAAATACAAATTAGTATGCACTGAGGAAATTCCTCCCTAGACAGGAACTGCACAACAAGGCAAAGCCTTAAAGCTGTTGACTTATTACTATCTAATAAATCTAAAGCAAGGCTGTTGCTAGTGAGTACAAAAACTCAGAAAAAGTACCTTAGAATTCAGGGATTAAATAACTTAGCAGTACTTACTTCAAAGCATTGTGACATTAAAGGTTTATTATATGCTGGGAACAAGGTTCTGAATATATTTATTTTCATCAGATTAATAAAAAAATGCAGCTTACCTCTCCTTCATTACTCACCAGAAAAGATAAGCAGGCTGGTTTGGTGTATAAAACACATTAAAAATTTAACCTCTAAGTGGTCATCACTGCATCTCAAAAGGCGTTTGTATTACTTTCAGTTAGACTGCAGTGACACTGCAGACTTAACAGCATCTTGTCTGGAGAAGTTTCACAGCCTTTTCATTAAAAAAACCCCTCAACCATATAATAAAAAACCAAACGACCCCCCCCAAAAAAAAGCCAAACAAACAAAACCAAAAACTAAACGAACAAGCAAAACCACCAAACCAATCCAAAGGCCCTTTGTCCATCCTAATTTTGAAGCTGCTAAATGCAGAGACTGATGCAAGCCATGAGTTTTCCTCCTTTCTTCCTTCTCCTTCCCAAGTGATCAGGCACTTCACTATTAAAAGTCATTGTTTTGGGTATATTTGGAATTGAAGGCACAAAAAAAGGGCTGTTACAGCCTCTTACCAGAACAAACACTTTCTGTCTTAAATTGATTAATACTTTGACTTTGTTCATGTTCTCACTGAAAGCACTGAGGTTAAAGGACATTTACTATAGACAAACACTTTGATTTATAAGCATGGAATAGTGATCAGGCACACTGAGGATGAGAGACATGAGAGAGAAGGGAGAGAAAAGGGAAGCAGATAAAAAATCCACACAGCTATTTCATATATTTCTAATGTGGAACAGCTAAATCCCTTCTTCTGCCACCTCAGTTCCATGCCACAGTAAAGCTGGGAAGATGTGATTAATTATAGCCCAGGTCTCACAGATGAAGGTAATGACATTACTGCAACCAAGTACAACAAGACAATGAACTACTCCAGATGTCCAGAGGATTTGCTCCTCCTCTCTCTTTCACGTACACAGTCTCCTGAGATAAAAGTCCTCAAGATGAGCAAATTCATGCAAAAGTCACTGCTGTAGCATTATCATGGAAAACCAAATGGTTTAGATTTGAAGGGACCTTGAAGTTCATCTCTTTCCACCCCCCTTCCACTGTCCCAGGCTGCTCCAGCCCCACGGTCCAGCCTGGCCTTGGGCACGGCCAGGGATCCAGGGGCAGCCACAGCTGCTCTGGGCACCCTGTGCCAGGGCCTGCCCACCCTCCCAGGGAAAAACTTTTTCCTCACAGTAAAGATTTTTATGCTAATAATTAAAATACATAATTTAAAAAGTTGAATTATTAAAAAAAAAATAAGATTACCTAACCTGAAGACTAAGACAGCAAAACTATGAAGGAAAAGCTGATTTCCCTCCTCTGACTCCATTTCTGCTTCTTACCAGAAGCACTGAAAAAAAAAACCCAGAACTGTGCTGGATCCCAAATGACACCAGCACTTCCCCAGTGCTTCAAAACCATCATTTACAGATGCTGCTTTGAGATCCTGTTGCGTTTGTCACACCAGAAATGTGCCGGACCTCCACTCTTGTTTGTGCCTTGAAGTTTTAAATTTAAGCAGAAAACACCCCAAATTTAGGTCCTTGAATATTCCCCTATTTTTTTATTCCCAGCCTCATCTCAGAGACCACAAAGCAGCATTTATTCATTGCATAACCTCAGCATTATCTCTGCTGAACCAACCAGCCAAGCTGCACTGTAAATGTCAACATTACTGTGATCCTTTACTACAGATTTTTCTGCATTTAAACTGAGTAAAACAAAGAATAAAAGATGATATTATTATTATTATTTATTATTATTACACTGAAGGGATGTGTTCTTCACACAAGTAGCACATTTTGTGCTGTTTGTCAGCACACTTTTTGTGGCATTGTTCTATTAGATCTATATTATCTTTGATCTCTGCTTTCACACTGCAAGGACTCCAGTCTTAGCACTCTTATTTCTTTGAACACATTCCCCAGTGCCTGTATTTTACACAGAAACGTTACCATGACAAAAGACCAATTCATAAGATCCCCTTGGAGGTCACCCATACCCACCACTCGTACCTGGAACACTGTCCATGCTGATGGTGGACACCACAACAGCTGTCTTTAATCCAACATTGCACTCTGCTTTCCCCATCTGTTCCCAAATCCATTTATTGGATCTTGGCCTAGTTCTTCAAAATAAGGATAATTTAGCTGAAAGTGTTTGCAATGCTCAGAAAAAAAGGAGACCATCCTTTGCTGATGGTCCTAATGCTCCTGGGGTTTATGGTAGAGTGTTGTCGTATTCACACCAGGCAGGAGGAGACTATGGAGCACTGTGGAAGCAAATGCATCCTACACATCATAAATCATCTCCCTACAGCAGAAAAAGAATCTTTCCCTGGCACACAGTGAACCCCTAAAACCTTGGAGCAAAAGCCCTTGCAAGTGTCTTACCCCAAAACTTAACCCCCTACAAGACAAAAAGGCCAAGGAAACCACATTATTGCAATGATCAAAGAGAATCACCAAAGGCTCATGCACACAAGGTCTATAAGATGATTTTTCATCCCTTTCCAAAAATTAGAAATATTAAATTATTCAATGGATCTCAAGCACTTGTACAATCATTTAAGTTGCAGTACAGCAAACCTGTGAGCCTTGTAAATAAAGCCCACAGGCTTAGAACTGACAGACATCAATCTTCTCCTCCAGCTGGAGAGCCCTTCACTTTGATAAGCTCTCAAGTTGTCAGGTCTACATTTAAGACCAGGAAAAGCATTCATTGGCAGAACATCTGCTGTACTGTGAATGAAAAGAGGTTGAGCAACTGGCAACCTTCAGGAAACAGGAATCAGAATAAGTGGAGTTTAAGGCCACCCCACAGAGCAGAGGACTTGTCCTGCTGCACATACTCAGACAAAAGCAAATCCACCAAGTTTCTATGAGAAATGTAAAGCCAGCAGCAGCAATCCCTTCTGTTTTCCAGTGCTGTATATGAAACTGCTGCCCTGCTCTTCCTAAACCCCAAAATAATCCACTGAACT
Organism: Cisticola juncidis; assembly: GCA_013400215.1. Lineage (NCBI taxonomy): Eukaryota > Metazoa > Chordata > Aves > Passeriformes > Cisticolidae > Cisticola > Cisticola juncidis. Next base: position 49,770 of record VXBR01002493.1, on the reverse strand, counting down.
CTCAAGAAGCCCATTCAGACTCTTGATTTAGCTCCGAACTTGCCACCTCCATCACTGCTGATTTTCAGGCCAAATGCAGAGCTCAGAACTTGGTAGTCATACAGAAAAGCACAAGCCAAAGATCAGTCAATATTGCAACAAAAATTAAAATACTGAGACATTCTATAAATAAACATCAGAGCCTGACCCACTTTCCTAAGGGGAAAAGAAATAATTCCTTTTACTTTCTTCCTGCTGTTCATAAATTTTAAGGTACTACATAGCAGTGTTATCTGCTGGGGAAACTGATCACTGAAAAAATAAATGTAAATGGGAAAAAGATTGCTGTTAACTTTTGTTTAGTCTGGGCTTCAAAACCAGATTTTGACACAGATCCTAAGATACAGATCCCTAAAATAGTCGTAGCATATCCGAAAATCCAGAGCGGCATTTGTAAACCTACAGAATGAAAAATCCCTGACTTTTTAAAGCAAGGCTTGGGCTGAAACACCACCATAAGAACATGCAAAGATCGAGGAATTGATAATGAAAATATTGTATTTATTAATGAAACAAATCCTCAGCCAATATTATAATTTAATTACACCTCAATCAACTAATAAGGACGATGTTCTCAAGGATACCACAAGTAGTAAAAATAATACAACAGCAAAGGAGCCTTTTAAGCATCAAATATTAAATCTGAGAGAAAGAGGGAAGTGTGGTCCCCCAGGGAAAAAAGTCTGTATGTTCATATGATACAAGGATATTCTGTCTGTCACAAAAATGAAAGGCATGTAAATATTTGTCTCAAAGGAGTAGACAGAGAATAATTTCCTTCAGGGGAGAAGGAGAAGCCCACAGAGCACCAATAATAAAATAAAACAACAAATTTTTCACTACAATATCCTCAAAACTCTTTTAATTTTTCCATTTTCTACCTCATTTCAGTGTATCTGCTGCCAGACACGCTCCCTTCAGACAAGTGTCCTCTCTCCCCTAGCAGTTCCTCCAGCACACCCACCTGAGGGATTCTGGACAGGCACTCAAGCAGGACTCTGGTGGCCGGCTCAGGGGGCAGCAGCAGCACTGGCCCGAGAATCCAGCTGAGTTTCCAGCTCTGTTCCCTCCCACAAACAACTGCTGACACCAAGCTGAGTGGTGAGGGGAACACACCTGAGGGATGGAATGGCACCCAATGTGACCTGGACAGGCTGGAGACGTGGGACTGTGTGAACCTCGTGAGGTTCAAGAAGGCCCAGTGCAAAGTCCTGCCCCTGGGCTGGAGCAAGCCAGAGCACAAACACAGGATGGGCAGGGAAGGGCTGCAGAGCAGCCCTGGGGAGAAGGACTTGGGGGTGCTGCTGGCTGAGAGCTGGACATGACCCAGCCCAGAACCCCCCAGCCCTGGGCTGGTCCCAGGGAGGGCAGCAGGGGAGGGGGCTCTGCCCCTGTGCCCTGCTCAGGTGATTCCCCCCAGGCAGAGCTGCCCCAGCCCTGGGCCAGCAGCAGGAGGACCTGGAGCTGCTGGAGAGAGCCCAGAGGAGCCTGGAGCTGCTGCAGGGCTGGAGCCCCTCTGCTCTAGAGCCAGCCTGGGAGAGCTGGGAATGTTCCCCTGGAGAAGGGAAGGCTCCAGGGAGAGCTGCCAGCCCCTGGCAGGGCCTGGAGGGGCTCCAGGAGAGCTGCAGAGGGACTGGGGACAAGGGATGGAGGGACAGGACACAGGGAATGGCTCCCTCTGCCAGAGGGCAGGGCTGGATGGGATCTTGGCAAGGAGTTCCTGGCTGGCAGGGTGGGCAGGCCCTGGCACAGGGTGCCCAGAGCAGCTGTGGCTGCCCCTGGATCCCTGGCAGTGTCCAAGGACAGACTGGATGGGGCTTGGACCACCGTGGGACAGTGGACAGGCTCCCTGCCCATAGCAGGAGGTTTGGAAATCAATGTCCTTAAGGTCCCTTCAACACAAATCATTCTCCGATTCTGTCTTTTAACACCTGAAGAAACAACTGGAAACAAGCACCCAACTGCACAACATAAACAAGCAATATCTGTGTTCGCCAATATCCAGGAGAAAGAAAGACGGGGAAAAAAACCGCTGTCTCCTAATTTTTGGGTTTACAGGAACCCCTCATTTCTACATGCATATTGGTATGGAATTGTAAACATTTCCGCAGTTTATCAGTTCTTTTCCCGTCCCTTTTCTAGTTCAAGCCAGCTGTTCCTCCCTCCCACAGATTGTTGTGCTAAATTTGTTATCACAGCAAGAAAAAGAACGATTTGCAACCCCTTGCAGAAAAGCACAAGTGGCATTTTTCCCAAAACGACTCATGGTAATGAAAGCAATTTCACACTACATAGGAAAAAAAGAAAGAGCTAAATACCAAACTCTTTGAGTATCTAATGAAGACAGGTGTACACGGTTGGCTTCCTTGAGAAGTTCCCCTTTGTAAAGCAGAGCAAAACTGAAAAATAAAGAATAATCCAGATGACTTGAATTTAGGCAGGACTACATCAACATACAAAAAATGTGAATACCAAGCACTCATGCAGCTGCGTGTTCTCACTCACACCTATGGGATGAGAAGTCACCTGCAGCACTCTATATTCACACATGCAGCCAAAATCCAGGCTTAGCAAATGGAGAAAAGGCCAGACTTCATGTAGCTTTTATTAAATCATCTTCAATTCAGTAATCCCTTCAATGAAATCTTTCTACTGCTGGCACAGGTGACTTTAACCACACAGATTACTCCACCAGCCAGCCTAAGCTTTTCCACCAGCTTTTGGGAAGAATGAAATAAACCCATGGTGCTCAAAGCATCCCAGTGTTTATTTAAGAGCCTGCACAAATAAACCAAATGTGAAAGTCATCCAGTAACTCAACAGCTCCAAACTCCAGGAGGTAAAGAGTTGGAGGGACTTTCAAATGCCAGAGTGTGTTTGTCAGCTTCACTGTGACCAGTCTGAATCCCTTAGGGAATGGGGTGGGTTTAGGCACTGTAGACTGCTATGCCTTATTAAATGCATCTGCACAATAAATTTTACAATCCAGATCAGTATTTCCTAACCCACCAACAGAAATTCTTGGCTATTAAAACACCAAGCCTTGATTCCTTAGCAGGGCAGAAGATGCAGCAAGCAAATTTGGTTTTGTTTCTGGAAAAAGAAAATCCTTCTACAAAATAAAATCAGGCTGGGAGAGCTGGGAATGTTCACCTGAAGGTGAGAATGCTCCAGGGAGACTTTAAGAGCCTAAAGGGGTTCCAGGAGAGCTGGAGAGGAACTTGGGACAAGGGATGGAGGGACAGGACACAGGGAATGGCTTCCCACTGCCAGAGGGCAGGGATGGATGGGATATTGGGAAGGAATTATTCCATTTGAGGGTGGGCAGGCCCTGGCACAGGGTGTCCAGAGCAGCTGTGGCTGCCCCTGGATCCCTGGCAGTGCCCAAGGCCAGGCTGGACACTGGGGCTGGAGCAGCCTGGGACAGTGGAAGTGTCCCTGCCATGGCAGGGGTGGCACTGGATGGGCTTTTGTAAGGTCCCTTCCAACCTGAAACACCTTTTTAAGCACACTTCACCCAAGCGAAAACTACACGAAACCATTTTATTTTTGAAACAAACTTTGAAAATATAGAAACAATGCACTCATTGGGCACATTACACAGTTTGTGTCAATGCTGCCTTAGCAACAGTCTCGCTACAGTATCTTTCCAAGACCTGTTAGCATTTCTTTCTAGGATAAGTAGCTCTGGAGTGTTTGTCTGTGAAACACTCTTGGTTCAGGGAAGGTCACTCTGCAGCCCCTGATTCCTTAGCTGTGGAGGCAGACAGATGTTCCTGCATGGAGGGGTGGGGATAGGTTTATCTTTTCTTGTAGTAAGGCAGTGTCTAACACGCAGATCTCTTGATAATCACTACAAAGAAACTCTTCCTTCAAAAAAATCAAGAACACAAAACAACAAATCCAACAGATAAATAGACCAATTAGAACAATACCACAATTCTGGAAATCCAACCCAGCCAGCAAAGAGCTAAATCTCCTGAGGGAAGACATAGCTCCAAAAATCTTTGCTTACACCACTAGCTCAGCCATATGCATGCACCTCTCCTATTGCCTCCAAAATGACTTTCAAAGGAGTTATTCTGGGATGGTAGTGGGGAAAAAGTGAAACTCCATCTGCTCACAGCACATTTGTGACAACAAAAACAAAGACAGTGGCTCAACACTAGTCATGCAAAGTTTTGAAATAACCCCTCACTTTGCTACCAAGCTGAATATGACTGACAGGCCACCTCTCTTCTTTAGAAGTCTAAAAAAAGTCCCAACTTCTTACTTAGGATTCAGTCATCACCAATCTTTCCTCACTTTGGTAAGGTCCATAGGAAATGGCCCTAAAAATGAAGGAGGGTTTAGATTAGCTATTAGGAAGAAATTATTCTCTACAGGAGAGATAAGGCCCTGGCACAGGTTGTCCAGAGCAGCAGTGGCTGCCCCACCCCTGGCAGTGTCCAAGGTCAGGCTGGACAGGGCTTGGAGCAGCCTGGGATAGCACAAGGTGTTCCCACTAATGGCAGTGGAATAACGTGATCTCTAAGGTCCCTTCTAATCCAAGATGTTCCATCCACAGGTTCTAAAAGCCTGTTTGCACTAACAGTGAATTGTGCACAAAATACTGCTGTGCTTGCCTTAGTTTATTAAGAGGAAAAGAAAAGCTTTTGCCTCATTTCACTTTCTCATTTAGCTTTCCTACATTTTCATTTCATTATATCTATTCATAACCAAGATGGCTTAAAACTTTACAAGAGCAACACTGACCACCCCTGTACACACTCTTGAACCTGCAAGGAAAAGTTCGTTCCTGCCTTAAAATTAAGCAAAGAAATGATACTTCACCACACCCTATGATGGAGCACTAGAGGAGCCTCTAGTGGAATCCTCCCAAGCAGAAACCCACAGGCCCCTTTACAGGGAGTGCTTCCCTCTGACACACTCCAACACCACGGCACTGTCTGCTCTCAGAAGCATTTCAAGGTGCTGATGTGACTTGGGTGTCTACCAGGCTCTTTTCCTCTTGGATGTATTTCTGTCCCAGGCCCAAAGCAATTCTTTGCCCTGCTGTGGGGCTGAGGAACACACACAGCTGTAGCACAGGTATAACACCGAGGGTAATGTTGGTGTCAGCCCTCATTTCAGATACTTAACACAATAAACATCAAACTTCAGGTCAAAGGAGGAAATTCCAGCTGAATGTTTCCCAGACCTAATCACAGATGCATCAAGGCATCATAAGGTCAGTACTTCCTCTCATCTCCTGTGCTTTAAATTAATCTGTCAGAGGTAATTTATAGCACAAGGAATAAGTAGTGAAGCAATCACGGAGATAAATTCCTCCTAGATGTATGAAAAATCCAAAGGTACCAGGCACTGGACAACAGCTTTCCGTTTTGTTCTTATCCTAAAATTATCTATGCAAATGTGCAAATAAAAATTCATAGTTTCATGACAAAAATAATTTAAAATATGTCTGCACAACATTTCCTAGGAAATTTTAAAACTCCCACATGCAATTACAGAGCCCCTCTGAGTAATCCCAAGTATCTGGACCACAAGTGCTTGACCAGGGGAAGCTCCCCTAGCCCAGGTCATATCAAACCCTTGTTACACCTGAACACACAGAGCTGAAATCGAAATCAAAGACATGATTCCCAAAGCAGAGGGAAAAGTGGTGCTCAGCTCTCAGGAGTGTCACTAGCTGAGATGAGCTCTGGGAAGAAGGTGAGATGTCACAGTAGTCTGCGACAGGGACAAGCAAGAACAGGTTGGAGACCAAACTTGTTTTTCCCCTTCATCCCACCAGCAGGAACAGCTGCTTTCCTACCTGCCAAGAGCTCTGAAGTACTATTTTGAGCTTTTTGCATCTCGTTATTTAATTTGTTTAGTGAAGCCTGATAGGGGAAAAGGGAGGCAAAAGTTGCTCAAAGCATTTGAGTTTTATTTAGATTAAGACAGGCTGTTCAAACTGGATCAAATGGTTCCACTAACTACAACACCTAGTTTGGAGAGAGGAGGAGCAGCTCTTGGTTAGGTCCTGCAGCTGCACAGCTCTGCACTCTGGGCTGAGGTTCTCGTCTCACAAGTTNCCTTCTCAGCTCCCTCAGGAATTCTCCAGCCCCTTCCCAGCTCCCTCAGGAATTCTCCAGCCCCTTCTCAGCTCCCTCAGGAATTCTCCAGCCCCTTCTCAGCTCCCTCAGGAATTCTCCAGCCCCTTCCCAGCTCCCTCAGGAATTCTCCAGCCCCTTCTCAGCTCCCTCAGGAATTCTCCAGCCCCTTCTCAGCTCCCTCAGGAATTCTCCAGCCCCTTCCCAGCTCCCTCAGGAATTCTCCAGCCCCTTCTCAGCTCCCTCAGGAATTCTCCAGCCCCTTCTCAGCTCCCTCAGGAATTCTCCAGCCCCTTCCCAGCTCCCTCAGGAATTCTCCAGCCCTTCCCAGCTCCCTTCCCTCCCCTGGACACGCTCCAGCCCCTCCAGGGCTCTCCAGAGCTGCCCCAGCAGTGCCAGCCCAGGGGACGGGCACTGCCCTGGCCCTGCTGCCACCCCAGAGCTGGCACAGCTCAGGGGCCACTGGCCCCCTGCCCACCTGGGCTCATTGTCCAGAAGCTGTCACAGCACCCCCAGTGCCTTTTCCAGCCCCTCTGCCACCTGGAGTGCTCCATGAGGTTGCTGCAGCTCAAGTGCAGGACTCAGCACTCGGCCTCGTTCACCCTCAGCTCAGTGGTCGCAGCCCATCAGTCCGGCTGCCCAGACCCCTCTGCAGAGCTCCCTGCCCTGCAGACTGACACTTCCACAGAATGTTGTGTCATCTGCAAACCTGCTAAGGGTGAGCTCGATCCCCTCATCCAGACAATCAATAAAATATTAGATAGGTCTGGGCCAAGACTGAGCTAATATCTGTTAGTATCAGCTCAGCTAACCCTGGCCTGGAACCTGCAAAGCAAGGAGGACAAGCAGCATTCAGACCTTTGCCATCAACTCCATCACAAATTACTTTTTTTTTATTGTTTATCCCTCTCCTAAATAACTGTCTGGTATTTCAGAGACAGAAGAGACAAGAACTGATAAATGCTGAATGCTCATTTTTAAGATGTGGAGCATTAATTTCAAAGTTTAACACAAGTCACCATTTTCTATGTGGGCAACAGCTTTAGGGCTGAATTCAAAAGTGTTTAATGGACAGTCAACACAGCAAAACCTTGAAAGCTGACAGGGCTTTACAGGCAAAGACAATTATTAAACTCATCCACAGGACCTTTCAAAACACCGCCTTTAACATCAGAGGCAAACAGGAGAGTCTTGCACAGTTCATACTAAATTTGCTGCTGCTTTGGAACCCAAATAAATTTAGTTACTATGACACATTTGCTATTTCAGTGAGACGCAAGATTTCATGGTGTTAATGTTGGTTCCATAATGATTAATAAGTAATTCCCTCTTGGACAAAAGCCGTGGCTGATGCATTTATTAGGAGTTTGGTCCAAGCTGTCTCTTGCCTGTCATTCTCACTGCTCCATACTGAGCCAAAAGCAGGCATTTTCCCAGGGCTCTCCATCCTCTTTTCTCTGGAGACAAAATTATTTCTACATGAGCAGTCCAGTGACTTGTCAATAAGCACAGGCTGCTCTGCCAGATGAGCCTGGAGACTCCTAGACCTCACCCAACCACTAATTTGCAGAGCACTTTGCATCCTGCCTATCCCAGTCACATTCCCACAATTCCCTAACACAGGGGCACTGGCAAGAGGAGGACTTTATGAAAGACTCAGTGTAGTGAAGCATTACATTAAAATTACATGTTAATGCAAAACCTTTGCAAGGTTACTAACAGTATCATTTGAGCACTGCATTAAAAACAATCACTTTTTAACTCCAAAAATAAATAAAAAATCATCTATGTAAATAAAAGGGGAGGGAGGGGAGTAATTTGCAAACATGCCTTACTGTAATTTTACATAAAAACTTTAACGTAAGTTTTGCACGGATTCCACTATTCCACACCAAAAACACAGCATCTCACATGAGGATTTTATCTGAAGTTTTGAAATCATTGGAAGATACAATGGTTGAAATTAGTGATTCAATCCTCTAGGCACAAACTTTATCACATGAACAGTGGCTACACATCACACAAGGCACCAAACTGGGAGAACTGACTTTCCAGCAGAAAGCTAGAAACATAAAACCTTGTGCTTCAAAAATACAAAAGCTAACAAGAAATAAAACCACAACATTGTAAGGAAAAAAAAAATACTTCCTGCAAGTAAATTTTATATATAGAAGAACACCTGAAAAGCCTTGTGAGGGTCACAAAGGGTCATGATTCACCAAGCAGTGGGTTTGGGGTGAACTTCAGCTCCAGACAGAAAGCAGAGGGGGAGACCCCCCATATAACTATGACAAGTTATAACACACACATTGTTTTGCTCAAATTGATTCCATTCGAGGATGATATTCTGTATTAAGAGTGTGACAAGTCTTTATATATCTAGTTAAAGTTTAATATTAAAGGTTTTTTTTCCATTTGATAAAAAGGTGACACGGTGACAATTAAGAGATAAAGTATCCACCTGCCCCCAGTGAGCTGGAGAGCAAAGTGTAACCAAAAATAATAACAAAAAATATTACTAAAACAACCTGATATGTTTTTAAAGGGAAGATGGCATGACAAAATGTTCTCCAATTACTGACTTAGAGTTTCTAATCTGAGTAGATGTCACTGGGTTGTAGAGGGAGAGATGCAGAGGATCACAGAATTACTGGTGCTGGAGTGAATCAGCAATGTCTCTGGATTGACCATGAGGACTTGTTCCATTTAAAAATCACCTTCAGTAACTGAAATGATAATTTCAGTTTAGCACATGAAGCACTGTGGAATGAACACCACCAGGTTCTTAGACTGGTAAGAAACAGCTGCAGGCCAAGAGCATTTGCTGATCGACAGACATAAAAAACTTAAAGAGAAATGACAGTCAAAACGCCTCAAAACAAAACCAGAAAAATCCACTTTGCAAACACGTAATTAAAAGGAAGACAACTGTTCAGAGAGGGATGATATTACCCAGGAGATACTCCTACAAGGGCTTTGAACCACAGTATCTTTTTTTTCCTTCCTCTCCTCTCTGCCTTTTTCCTTTGTCTTCCCAAATGCATCACGCTGACAAGTAACAACCATTCAAAGAACCAACTACTGTTTCTGGGTCTTTTTTTTATATATATAACTTTATCTTAACAGGCTATTTGTGTAAATCCCCACGAGTGTGATGCCACCTCAGCCCCATTCTGTCACTTCACTCACCCTGCTGTGCCCGGGCCGTGGTGTGATCTCTGCACCCAGGCTCCACAATGGCACCATCAGAAATGTAAGAAGTGCACATCACTTTACCCAGGTCTTGAATGAAAATACTAGATCAGGTTCCAGCTCCAACTTCCCACCCTCTCCCTTTCTTCCACAGTGTGAGAAACACTCACTCACCAATAAAGTCGAAAGAGAACCAAGTCATTGAAGCAAAACTATTTATCAGTGTAAACACATCAGCTGAGTTAGGTGCATCTCACTGAGGAGTCTCACCTCCCCCTAAAATGTACAGGCTTTGACTGCCTTCCCCAGCCTTTGGGCATCCCTGTTCCCACTCTCACTGGGTACTCAGGAACTTACATTGTTCTGACCACGTACTGCACTCAAACCAACACCTCCTTTTCTCTCCCTCCTAAGAAACATTAGTTAACTAACTCCCCTTTTCCTCCCTGCCCCCCTCCCTCCCAAGGCCTAGCCTCGTGCTACCTACATCTTTGCCTACATGACTTTAAGTACACACTCATGGCTGAAACAAAGTATTATTTTATCTCTCACATCAGAAGCATGAAATAGTTTGGCTTGGAAGGGTTCTTAAAGCCCATCCAATTCCAAATCCCCACCATGGGCAGGGATACCCTTCCACTAATCCAGATTGCTCCAAGCTCCATCCAACCTGACCTTGGACTCTTCCAGAGATGGGGCAGCCACAGCTTCTCTGGGTACCCTGTGCTTCTTCCTTTTATCTAATCTAAATCAACACTGTCTATGTTTGAAGCCATTCCCCCTTGTCCCGTCTCTCCAAGTCTCTTTACATCTTTCTTCTCAGCTTCTTTCTGGTACTAGAAGGCCACAATTAGGTAACCCCAGAGCCTTGCCTCCTCCAGACTGAACAATCCCAATTCTTTCAGCCTTTCCTCATAGCAGAGCTGCTCCATCCCTCTGACCGTCCCTGGTGTGTCCTCTGGACTCACTCCAAAAAAAAATCTCCACGTCTTTCCTGTGTTGGGGGCTCAGAGCTGGAGGCAGCTCTGCAGTTGAGGTCTCAGCTGAGAGGGGCAGAATCCCCTGTTTGCCCTTCTTTTAACCCTTACCCTCCTGTTTAACATCTCACCAACTGTTCCCTTCCATACCTGTAATATGAGAAGGAACCTGATTAATTCTATATAAATAGGAATGGCAGAATGGAAGATAAACTCTCCAGATGTCCTGACTACTACACCTGAGGTGGAAAGTTCTTCACAGGTCAAGCAATACAGTCCAGCTCTGGGTGGTGCCATTGAATCAAAGAGGCTTCCAAAGCCCAGATTCTAGCTTTTTATCTCTTACACATGCCTTCATCCTAAATGATGCTTATAAAACATCCAACACACATATATTGTATTTTAAACTGTATCACAAATGGCAAATCTATCTAGCAATTCCTGTCTGTGTAGTATCATTCGTTCCTTTAACGCATTCTTAAATGTTGATCTCAAGGTCAGACTGATGGGTCTGAAGATAGCAGGTCATCTTTCCCTCTACTTTTTTAATCACTATTCCACAAACCAAAGACTCAACTAATGTTACTTTCTATGACTAGCTCTTCACCTTCTTCACCTTATTTTTAAAACTGCTCTTAAAAGATTATCCATACACCTGCTCAAGAGCAAAATTTAATTACAGTTAGATGAAGAAAAGGTTTTAAAAGCAATTAAGGATATAGAGGATATAATAAAACTGAAAATCTAATCAAAGCATTAAGATTAAAAGAGTCGCAGTGAAAAACACAAAAAACCTCATTTGAACCAGTGAATGTGAATGCCCCCAGTATACAAATAATCAGGACAAACTCCAACAAGGACTATTTTAGGGGCCACGCAATGCAAATATTATGACTAGGAGTCCTACATACTGCCTTGGTGCACATAGGTAACACAACGTGTATACATGTGACCCATGTTCTCCCTTCCAGTGCTGGGGATGGGCTCTGCAGTTTAAAAGTCAGCTTGGGAAAGGACTCGCCATTCTCCAAAAGCCTGGTGTGGAAACAGCTCTCTAAAAGCACGTTCAGATTGGCAGGTAGGACACTGCTGGCATCAGTCTGACAGTGCCCAGCCTGTGTCTGCAGGGGCTGCAAAGTACCTCCTTGTACCAAATCAATTCTGCATCACAGCTGCTTTCCACTTCATAAATCAGTCCTGTAATTCTATCCTGTATTAATTCACTTGGAGAGGGAAGTGTTCTATAACCCTTCTGAACTGAAACTTCAATGAAAACACAGCAAACAAATCAAGGTACAAACCATGACTGGAAAAAAACAAAACACAAAAACCCCCCAAACCAGACCAAGTGATGCACAGCAATTTCCCTTCCCCATTTTCAATCCTGTTGCAGTTCACTGCCACTAGTTTGCTATGGATATCACCAAGAAGCAAGGGCAGCAGGGAAGACTGTTTTTGAACTGGTTTTGGCTTTATTTCCACATGGAATCACACAGTATCCTGAGTTGGAAGGGACCAACAAGGATCAACGAGCCCAACTCCTGCCTCTGCACAGGACACCCCAACAATCCCACGCTGTGCTTGAGCCCATTGCCCAACTGCTCCTGGAGCTATGGCAGCCTTGGGGCCATAACCATTCCCCAGGGAGCCTGAGCAGAGTCTGACCAACCCCTGGGGGAAGAACCTTTCCCTGATACCCACCTAACCCTCCCTAACACATGTCCAGCCATTCCCTTAGGTCCTATCCATCATCACAGAGAGCAGAGAACAGAGCTGCCCCTCAGCTGGAACTGCAGTTCATGGGGAGCTCTGACCTCAGGCTCCCCTTCTCCCCTGCAGGAATATTTCTGGAGATGCCATGGAATAAAACTGCAGGTAGCATAATGCCACCATCTACCCTTAGATGACTGCCCATTTAGAATAGACATGTCCTGTGCAGTCTATGGATAGGGCTCCTCAAAAGGCAGCTCATAACATTTTATTTACATTTCTAGATCCTAAGCAGGGTTTAATTTCAAAATCCCACATCCGAAAAGTTTGAGTTCAGTTTACTCTGCATGTCAGGGAATATCTCACACAGTATCAGTGCCAGCAATGTTTTAAGATACTGTATAATCAGTAAGATCTTTGTTACCAAGATCAGGATGAGATGATACATAATATACTTCATATTACATATATCAACACTACTTTGTGTAACTATTTTACTTTGCTGAGCTGTCCTTTTCTCTCCTTAGCTCCATTACTTAAATATAATACCACATATTAAGGAACATAAGTGACATGCACAATAATTACTTTGATTTCACATCTCAGAAATTGTAGAGCTTTATTTACACTACTAATGATTTACACATACTACATACAGAAGCAGCTGCCAAAAGAAAACCCCAAAACAAAATTTAGAAACTTACTGTTCCTACTATCTTCACTTCTCACAGACATTACAGTGACACACAACTCACTGTGGCAAGTTTTCTGGACTTTTTTTTAAAGACCTAGTAATGAACATGCACAACTTACAAAAGAAAGCTTATAAAGACACAAAGTCATTAGCGAACCTCTGTTGAAATGTGAGTCAGTCATGGCAGAGAGAAAAATACATGTGTGTCTGTGTGTGTGTATATTTTATCCCATTAAAACTGTAGCTAACTGGCACTTTTTAAAATTTAAGTGGAGATTAAAGCATCTCGCACCAAGTCACAGTCCTGACCTGCTGTTAATCTTCAGCAGATCAGCAGCCCAGCCTATCAAAGGGCTTCCAATGCTCAGTTTGACCATCTGGAACGGCACCTTTGAACTGCTCTTATCACATGTTTAAGTTAAGAGAATTTAAAAACTTTCCACAATGCTTTCTGACCTCAAAATGGGTGTTTTTTCTTCCTTAGATATGACAGTTACTGCAGAGATTGTCCATAGTGGCTTAACTCCTCCAGCATCGATGGGTAGTGGTCTTCATCCACCTACTTTTGCATTTTCAGTGGGAATTTGCTCCTTCTGGTCACGTCAGTCAAAAAATCCTTATGTTACATGACATTACAGAAACATCACTTTCAGTTGTGTTTATAGAATCCTGTTAATCTCCATAAACTTGAACAAAAAGATTTCCTTCAGTGTATGACAGAAGTTGACTTATTATTTATTGAACTCACTACAGAAAAGCCAAGACAGCCTTGATGCCAAGAGAGCCCCCCAAAGCCTAGCCATGAAGGGCTCAGGCTTCTGCAAATTTGTAACTTTAAATCAATACAAAATGTATGAAAAATTCAAGTGCAAACAAAAATCAGTAATACAGTTGTCTCCTACAGAGCTTCTTCTTCAAATTCACAGGTAAAAGCAAGAAACCCTATGGACACAGGCTGTGAGAGTTGGGTTGACTCAGCCCGGAGAAAGCTCCAGGAAGAAATTCCAGCACCTTAAAGGGATCCAAGAGAGCTGAAGAGAGACTTTGGACAAGGCCATGGAATGACAGGACAAGGAGGAATGCTGTCCCACTGACTGTGGCAGGGTTAAATGGGATATTGGGAAGAAATTTTTCCCTGTGAGGGTGGTGAGCCTCCAGCACAGGTTGCCCAGATCAGCTGTGGCTGCTCCATCCCTGGAAGTGTCCATGGCCAGGTTGGATGGGGCTTGGAGAAACCTGGGATAGCAGAAGGTGCCTCTGCCCTTGGCAAAGGGTAGAACAGGAGGGGCTCTAAGGTCCCTTCCAACCCAAAGCAGTCTGTGTTTCCACGAACCAGATGCATGAAGTTACATCAGCCTACAAGAAAACAGGAAAGACCTCCCTCCATGTTCCCTGGGAGAACCTCCAGCCCAACCACAGTGCCTGATCTCACTGGCACTGGTGAACCTCATGTAGAACCTGTCTTACCACAGGTCACTGCTTGAGGAGCCCAGGTCTACAATTACAGAGGGTGAGTCACCATCCCTTCATGTCTGCACTCCTGTTTCAGTCCTACCTGCCTTGGGATACTGGAAAATCACTGGAATTTAGACAGTGGGAACATAGCAAAGGATGTCCCCTGCAGCACCATGTCCTATCTAACGCACACATATCTTGCACTGCAAGCGAGCAAAGCTCAGGCACAGAAGCCACTCTGATGCTTCAACCAGCTTTGATCTGATAACAATTTTCACATTGTGATTTCTTCTCTTTCCATATCACATGACAGATTTCCAAAGTGCTAAATAGAGAAATTAAGATCACATTTAAACTCCATCACTTTTAACACACAATATCCTTTTTCATCAGCTTCAGTAAAAATGATTTAGGCATATTTATAGTAACACTAACCACATTTCTTCTGTAGGGCAATATTATTCTCAGAATAGACAATTGAATACCAGTTGCCATGCAAAACTGTCATAAAAAAATGCTTCCAAACCTCCAAATTCCTATGTAAATAGCGTCATCATCAGAAAATCTTTAAACCATGTAAATAAATTCTCCTAATTAATTGATAAGGAAAATCAACCAAGGGGATTAGATGATGAACAGTACCGATTCCTGAAGTCTGACCATCCATTCACAAAGGAGCAGTAAAGGCTATAAAGCCATTTCAGCTTTTCCAGCTGAACCACACATTCCTGTTTCTACCAGAAATCCAAACCTCCATCCTCTCACATTCAAACATCACACTTGCATAGAAATTGTTACTGTACCATTCTCATAAGGGAATTCTGCCGGTACTGACATTTGCCTGCTGTCCCAGATATTCTCATCAGCTCAGGTACTGAGAAAAGCTGGAAATGATCCACAAATTACTGGTTTACCATGCTTTCAGTAGCTCTGAGTTTTCTTTGGGTTCATCACGCAAATTCAGATAAAACAGACTAGTTAACAGACTATCAGCAGTATCCACAGGAAAATTTAAAATTTCAGCAATATTAGTATGGATGTTTCAGAAAAAAATGTGCATAGGCAGGAAATCAAGTCCTGGTTTTGACTTTGAACCACATTAACACCTCCTCAAAATGATTCATCCTCCAGAAGTTGAACGAGGGCATACTTAAACACCCATTACTATTCCCAAAATGAAAACCAGTAACTTTAAAGAGTCACTGCAACCTGTGCTTGTGAGAAAGACACCGACTAACCCAAATTTAGAGAGCTGCCTGTTATGTGTTTCA
Source organism: Cisticola juncidis (assembly GCA_013400215.1). Lineage (NCBI taxonomy): Eukaryota > Metazoa > Chordata > Aves > Passeriformes > Cisticolidae > Cisticola > Cisticola juncidis. The sequence continues at coordinate 34,334 of VXBR01002493.1, read as the reverse complement.
ATGTAATAAATCAATCCCTTAACAAAAGTGCACTAACACACTGTCAAAAACAAGGAGGCAACTATACAGAAATGCAGATGCAAATAAGTGTATCATGAACAAGAAATTTCAACTTTTTCAACAAAACTAAAAGCAATTCACCCTACACTTCTGCCTGTTCCTGATTTCCCGTTGAAAAAATTACAATTAAGATCACCAGTGACCTCAAAACTAATTATTTCTCACTATATTATTTGGAATTCAATACTTGGCTTCCAGCAAGCCAGCAACTTCAATGTATTCTCAGAAAGTGGATAGATAAACACTAGTATACTTTTTTCTAGGGGCACAAAAATTCTTAATAGGAAACAATGCTGGAATTTCCCGTTTTGGTTGGGGTTTTTTTGTTTGTTTGTTTGTTTGTTTTTCTTGTAGCACTGGCTTGTCCAGTCAGGACTTCAGTTCCACACTACTCTGCTACTCGGGTCTTGCAATGGCTGGAAATCTTTGCAGCATCATCTCTGATGATTCCACACAAGATCAAAGTATGTATCAAGCAGACACTAAAGATCTAAGCTCTGAAATCACTGTAAAATTCAAGTGACACTCTCGACTCTGGATAAATGGGAGAGTGACTGTGTAAATTAATCATTAAACAGGCAGGTGCACAACTCTGGCAGGAAACATGCTGCACCTTGCTGCAAAAAACCTTCACAAAACCCCTTGAAAAGTTTGTTTTAGAAGAACTCAAACACATTCTTGATCATAACAAGCAATGAAACCTAAAAGCTGTGCTCAAGGTAAACCTGAATCATAGATTTTCCCTAGACAGGGCAACTCAAAATATCTGGGAGCAGTGCCATGATACCGACACGTGGAAAATGACCAGACAGTGGAAGTAAAGAGATAATGACACAAGCACAAAGAAACTGAGGGGAAAAAAACCCAAAACACTATAGCCACTCCATACACAGCTAATCCACTGCAGGAGTGATTTTTTTCATTGCAATGACTGAAAACTAAAGAGTTTTTAATTACAAAGTAATTGAAGACATGGTTATTCCTTCCCTTTACCATGAAATAATATTAAACCCACCCTAATTTTTCTGAATATTAAAAGAGCTCTCACTTTCTGTACTTGAGCTAATAAAAGGAGTTTACAAAAAATGCTAATTCATCTGCACCATGCTTCTCATCCTTTGAGTAGACAAGCACTACCTCGGACACAGATATTAAATTTTCAGTCAATACAAACACTAATAAACACTTCTGAAGAGTTTTTCTAGCACAACTTTCCTTACTTTGTTTCCTCTCAGCTTACAGAAACAAAGGAAAAAAAAGATTTGTGAAAATCAGGAAACGGAGGGCAAAGGCAAATAATAAAATGTGGGATTTTCACAGCTGTATTTGTACATCCTACATAAGTCTCTGTGTAAAGCTGAGCAGCACTGTCTAATGGTAAAGGTCACTACAGGTAATTTTCACCCCTAAGAGGATGTGTAATACCCTGTACCTACACGAAGAAACAACCCTCTACTTCAGTTTTTGCAGCACACACTGAGCATACCCTGGATGAGTTTGTGTACAGCAGTGCTTTTACTTCTGCAGCTGTGAGCCCAGCAGGCACGGCAGAAAATAAAAGGTAGTTTACACATTGGAAAACCCTTGGCTGGAATACCCTCTGTCAGCATGGTATCCCTTAAACCAGCTTAATTCCACTTCTGCATTTTCAGGGAACTGAAAATTCTGAATCTGGTGATACTGCAGGAAATGTGTTTTACAAGTGAAGCCACAACCAGGACCAGGAATGTTACTCAGATCCTGGGGTGCCCAAGAAGTACTTCTCACAATCTGTTCTGGAGATCAACTACCCCTCTTTAGCAGGAATACTGCTCAGTTCATCAGTAAAACATTTAAATTCTTCTTCATCATGCAAGATGCACTAAGACACTATTATCAGCCCAAAACACAGAGTTCATTTTCTTTAAATTATTCTCCAAATCCCCCTCTACGCCAATGTCCCAAATTTAGGTTATCAGATTGCTACATAAAGCTTGTTCTGTGTGAAATTAAGGGCTCTTAACAACTCTAATGATGTCATAACTCTGCAATAAGGACAGAGCCCTTATGTTCTGAATATCCCAAGCATTTCACATTCCTCAAGCCCAAACCGTGCCTGGAATCATCTGTATGCAGCACTCATCCACCAAAACCTTGGCAAGCAACGTGCCTCTCCATCAAATAAATATTTATTTTAAGCAAAGGGAGGAAAAGTGACAGTCTCAAGTAGATCTAAAGGAACTTCTGCAAGGATCAGCCATAAACAAAGCAAGGGAACAAAAGCAGGAAACAAAAAGCAAACTTGGCTATTGCTCCAGTGTTTCGGTGATTAAATAAGTATTTCATTCAAAACTGCTCAAAAGCACATGATCATCTCTGTTCACTGCTGTAAAATTGATTACCAAATATTCCAGCCCTGCTTCCAGGATGCTGCAGTGGTGTAATAGGCAGATGTGAGCACGTGGCTGTGCAAGAACAAAGAACTGGCATAAAACTGCTGTGCTGCTTCTCACGGTGAATTCCAGTTTGGAGCAGCTCCCTCCTCCCCCAAAACTATTTCACTTACAAAATGATATCATTCTCAACACCATCTTCTGCCTGTTTTACTGTTTTTTCACTATGCTTTAGAAGATGAGATTTAAAAGCTCCTACTTACTGGGAATATTTTGAGTCCAGGAATAAAAGCGAAGCTCTACCTGGTCAAGAAGGTAATTCCAAGCACTGTGCTTAGAACGTCAAATCGGAAAAAAAATTCTTCAAGGAAACTGTTCCAGAAAAGAGGACCCAAGGGTATCCTAAATTAATACAGTAAGACAACTGCTTGGTCAGCAGCAGTATTATCTAAATACAGGATTTTCAGCATGAATTTCATAGGCATTTTAGGTGCAGGAATCTCAGGGTTTGAAATTGATTGCTCCCAAAAGCTTCTGAGGAGCAAGCCAGGAAAGTCAAATCCATCACATACATTCCAAATATTACTTAAATTTATCAGGACATAGGATAAAAGGATTGCTGGTCCTAGATATATTTTTTTTATGAAAGCAACTATTTTCTGTGAAACCAGTGCTAATCCCAGTCATTTTTGGTATTTCAATGTAAGTTATTTATGTTAAATGTAAAGTGATGAAGATAGTAATAAACACCTGGTTGGACCCAAGCTTATTTTATTAGTTGCCAAGACAGGTTGTGGCCACCCCATTCCTGAAAGTGCTCAAGATCAGGTTGGACAGGGTTTGGAGCAACCTGTTCCAGTGGAAGGTGTCCCTGCCCACAGGAGGGAGTTAGAATGAGAGGAGCTTTAAGATTCCTTTCAAGACAGTCTGTGATTCTCTTGCATCCAAAAGCAAAGGCAAAACGGAGACTGAAATACTGGAAAAATCTAGAGCCAGTGTCAGACAACTGCTAAGGGACTCGGGCAGGTATTCCCTGATACTTACAGAAACAGAGAAATGAGACAGAAATGGTGACTGCTGCAGATAAGGAGGTGTTTGTAAGTCTTAAGTCAGTGATATGTCCCTGGATTTGGCAGGCAGAGTGTTATCCTTTATCTGCTCTGTTCCAGGAGGTCTCATGCTCAGACGTGCTCAGCAGGAAGACAGGAACAGGACAGGACTTACTCCTCTCTCACACACACAAAGTGTTCAGTAATTCCAACAACTAAAGCTCCAGTAGGGAAGGCACTGGATGTGTGAAGCAGAGATGATGCGGAGGATCCAGCACGAGCTGTTTTGTCTGACTGCTCTGAATTTTCCACTACTGCCTCCTTACTATAAAGCAGCCTGAAAATAAGCAGTGAGCTTATTGCAAACATTAATAAAACCTTCTGCAAGACAAATATTTATGTTATTCATTTAGTGCACAGCAAAAAGCGCAGAACAACTCAGATATTTCAAAAATACTGAATTATTTCACAGGTGAAGCTTTGTTCATAAAACAGTCCTAGTAAAATATCAGATCATCCAATAAAACAGTGGGAGGAGCAATAACACAGAATTCAGATTAAACATTAGCCATGAGTTTCTCAATGAACAGATCATTTAAATAGAATCATGGAATGGTTTAGATGGGAAAGGACCTTGAAGGCCATCTAGTCCCATGTCGCTGCCATAGGCAGGGGCTCCTTCCACTAGATCAGGTTGCTCCAAGCCACAAAATATATAAAATTGATATAATATATACATGTATGGATAGACCGAAATACAGATATGCATGTATAAAGATACACACACATACCTCCAAGAACTAAATAAAGGCATGTAATTGTTCTTTTTTTTCTCAGTATTCATTAAAATTGATGATGTTTAAGTATTTCCTACTTGAATAGCTTATTCTTTTTTACTAGTGCAGAGTGTTTGAGTGAGCCCTTCATTAAGCAGCAGCATGCAAGAGAAAATCATTTCAATGCACAATAGTATCCGAATGAAAAGGGAGAAACGGAATGGGGATCAGGCACAAATGCAGCTCCCAGATCTAATTTGAACGCCTAAACTGATTTGATCCAGTTGCCAACATCCTTGGACCTACTAAGCAGCTTCCTGACTTTCCTTTTAAATGTACATTTAAATGTACAAACTGCCTCAGGGAGCTTTTTAAAGACCCTAAAGACAGTTGTTTGTATTTAAGCTTTTGAGGAGAAGTTCCTACTTATTTAACAAAGAGAATTGGAGTGGTTCTTTTCCAGCTCACAACTCTCTACGGTTGTGATTTACACAAACCTAGAGATAAAATTCCTCTTCACTGAAATATTCTTTGGCCAAGGACACGATTACCACCAAGTCCTTCATAACATTTAATCAGCAACACATAACTGCTCCCACTATATTAATAAAAAGGGAATTTAAAGGATACACTCTTATTTTTACTCTCCAACTGTCAGGTTACATGGTTAAGCCCTACTTAGCATTTGCCATCTCTCACCATAAAAAAAGTCTTACCATGAAAGAAGCACCAGTGCCTTTGCACACAAAACCCATAGTGCTGGAATCATTTGGTATTTGATTATACAGTCAAAATGTTATCTTCCACTACCATCATACATCTAACTGCCCATCAGTGAGCCTACACACACAATCCACATACACTGACTGTTCAAGCAGTCAATCATTATCTTGAATTTGTTAATCCAGCCCTTTACAATCTCAGGACAATAAATTTATGTGAACCAGAGGTCACTTCTTGCCCTGTGCTTTACCTGCCTTGTCTGGTGAGGAGTGGCTGAGGGACCTGGGGAGGCTCAGCCTGGAAAAACTCAGGCACTTAAAATGAGAAGAGCTCATTCTCACTCACTCTCTAAAACTCCCTGACAGGAGGGTGCAGCCAGGGGGAGTCGGGCTCTACTCCTAGGGAACAAGGGACAGGACCAAGAGAAAATGGCCTCACTCAGGACCACAAGAACATGGTTGCACTTGTGGTGGGGGTTGAGATTGGATACTGGGGGAAAACATCTTCATGGAAAGGTTGGTCAGGCACTGGAACAGACTGCCCAAGAAAGTGGCTGAGTTCCCATCCCCAGAAGTGTTCAGAAACATGTGGATGTGGTTAGTGGTGGTCTTGGCAGTGCTGGGGAGCAGCTGGACTCAGTGATCTTAGAGGGCTTTTCCAACCTTAATTTCATCTGCTAATTAGGCAGCTGGCTGACAACTCAGTTGAGGCAGGACAAGAGGTTGTGTCACTGAGCTGCAGATAGTGCTTTGAGGAGTCTGTTAACCACGTGTGCAGCATCTTTTTGATTGTGCAAAATATTGTGCAAAATATAATGTGCTGCAAATTTCACTCTCAAGTTTGGAGCTCCCAAGCTCTCACTGCTCCAAATGTTATCTCAGGATGCTGCAGCAGCTCTGTGACTGGGGAAATTCTCATCCCTCCCAGCAGAAGCTCCTCTCCTGCCTGAATCACGGCAGCTCAAAGCCCACAGCAGCCTCCAGCCAGCCCACAGCCCTCTGGAGGTTTGTACTGAAATAGAAGACACAAGCACATCAGGCACATCCTTTGTTTTCTACTTCAGCTTCCATTAACACCAAGATGTTTATCTTTAAGCAACTACAGTGGCTGGTTCTACATCTTTAAAAAAAAACACCTGAAGTCCTTCCCAAATCAGCTTTCTACCTCTAAAGAGCACCACTGATCTGGGGTGTGTTACTCATACATCTAACTGCAGTTCAAAAGAAAGATTTCCCGAGGAAAAAGGGAAACCGAATATTAGCAGACTGCAACTCACTGGTACAATGTTCATCCTTCAGTGCCAATGCAAAAAGATGTGAGAGATTTGTAGGTTAGTGAAGCACAAGGTATATCTTTACAATGTAAATCAAAACAGTCAAGGCCACAAATACAGTCATCATATACATCTAGATAAGCCAGGATGATGAACATGCCAAATGTAATTACATCTCCCAGTCCAGCAGATAAGCACATGGAATATGTTGCACTTAGAACATAATTTTCACCTGCTTTTCTACTTCCCATTTGTACGTACAGCATCTAATAACACTTTAAGTCCTTTAAATCCAAACACTTGATAACCATGAACGAAAAAAAAAACCTCCTGCAGAGACAAATCTGACAGGAGACAGAGCAAACTCAAGGCATGTGAAAGACGACACGTGACTGCAAAGCTCTGAACATTGCTTGTTTGCACTTCTCAGAGCTCCAGGTTCAAAAATATTACTAGAAATTTCAACGCCTTAATACACTAAATAACAGACAAATAAACCATCAACAGATAAAAACATGTATTATATTTTCAGGAAAAAATTAAGACTACAATTACATGCGAGAAAGAAAAAGTTTTATCAAAACAGGTAAGAGGATAAAAAAATAGAGGTTTTATTAGCAGCGAATATATAACAATTCTTTTTTTTACTTGGCATTACCATTCAGAAAAGAAGCCTCTCAAATACAGTCCCCTTAAAACAACAAATATGCTAAGTTTCTCCAAGAAAGTAACAGGTATGAGGCTATTCCTTAAAGCTCTCTCCCATCTAAAAGAAAATGCTTATCATGACAGTGGCAAAAAGACATTAAAAAGGCAGGTTTGGACTTCCAGGGCTTGCCTAGCCTGGAATTGTTTCCATACAAAACTCCTTTCAAACTGCAACAGCACATCTCATCTACAGACTGTCAGTAAATATGAATAAAAAATTCATCTATTTCTTCCATGAGTTCAGGTTATACAGACCGTCCTCCCAAATCCATACAGGACATCATCCAAGGGTGCTTGGTACTTTCAGTAGCTCCCCAAGAAAGCAATCATTGCCTAGGATAATCATCCTTCTTTTCCAGGAATCAGCCCTGCCAGGGAATTCACCTAATACATGCAGACACACACACTGGCTCTCACACTGCACAGCTGACGAATCCAAGGCACGTAACCATCCTACAGAAACCCTTGCCAGAACAGAGAAGCTAGGGAGCATCCCTAGCCTGTTCCCATGAAGAATTCCATTTTCTCATCCAGCGGGATACACTTCAGACACACAGCCCAACCAAGTAACCCAACAGTAAAAGAACTGGCCCCAGCACTGCAAAAACACGCTTTTCTTCATCATATAGCCCCAAAATCACTGTCCTGGGCAGACACCCTTCCTTCCCACACACGGTCGTTTGCATATGGCCTGGACCAGTGCAGATCCCTCCTTTAGCCTTTTTTTCCTCAAAAAACACCAACTCTGAAGCAGTAGGACTCTCCCAATACCCTCTGTCCTTTTCAATTCCCTCCCACTGCCCAATCTTGTCTCCCCACAAGCCCAGGAGCCTTCTTCCTCCAGGCTGCTATTCCCACTGTCTGTCCCCAAGAGCATTACAGCTCCAGAAGATGAACCTCACAAATGCCAGCTACTCCCATAAGCATAATGCTTCTCTCCCCACAAGTTCCTCTCCTGAAATAACCTTTAACCAAAACCAGCACCTGCTGATCTGCCAAGAGGAGCTTCCTTAACTCCCCCCCAAATACCTCTAGAGTCTCCACCCAGCCCTAATGCCCACTTGCATGCCCTTCCCCTCCAACCTGTTCTCAGTCTGATCTAGCCCCATTCTCCATATTAGTCCTTCTCCCCGCCCAGGAACTGGCCCCACACCCACACCATCCTCCTCTGTCCGCTGCTCCTCACTGCTCCCATCTCCTTCAAACTCCAGCCATATCCACACACCATTCACCCACCATCCTAAGACTTCCATTTATACAGTCCCCAAACTTAACTCTGCTGCCAAAAAGTATCCCCCTACCCATGCACCTCCAGCCTTACCTTTTATCCAGGCCTACTAGAACTTAAACCCAACATTTTTCCGGCTCTGCAATCCATCACACACAGACCCCCCACTGATCCAGTCCCTATAACCACATCCCTGCTCTTACACAGCTCTTTAGAGTCACAACTGATTGCCAGTTATACCTCTGCAACCCCAGCCGACCAACACCAGAAATTCAGCCCCTCAGAGCTGCCTCTCTGCATTAGAAATACTCTGTACTCACCAACCAGCGCACTCAACATCCACATCCCATTGCTCGCAGACCTCCCTCAGGAAGCCCCAACCACTCACCTCCTCTGTGGACCTCCAGAGCTAGCCCTGCACACTGTCACCCCATCACACCCATGCTGCTGTCACCCCTCAAGCCTGTTTCCACACACCCACCTCTCCTTCTTCATCCACATCCCTTTTGTCTCCCTGCAAGGCTCCTGCCCATCCCTTTACATCCACATCCCTCTGAATCAGCCTCACGCTCACACCCTCATTGTCCAGAGACCCGCCCCTATTGCCTCCTCAACACGCCCCTATCCTGCGCTAACACCTGCTGTCACCTGGACCTGTCCCTCGCCTTTATCGTCCCCTGAACCTGCCTCTCATCTTTATCATCACCTGAGTGTCCCTCGCCATTCCCTTGACCTGCCACTGGCCTTTAGTGTCACTTCCATCTGCCACTCACTTTTAACCTCACCTGGTTCCGCCCCTCACCTTTACTGTCACCCAGCCCTTTCCCTCGCACCGCGACCCTACTACTGCCCTCACTCATGCCTGGACCCCCCTCAGCCTCCCACGCAGTCTGAGTGCCCAAACCTGCTTCTCGCACCCACCTCCCTATTTCCCTCAAGTGCTCCTNCCCTTGCCCTGTCTCTCAACCCCCCCCCTGACTGCCACACACTCCCCTCCGTACCCTAAACCAGCCGCCGTCCTCATGGTCCAAACTAACTCCTCACTCAAACCAGTCGCTCACCCTTGAGCCAGCCTCTTATCCCCGTACCCCAAACCTAACCCCTCACTCCTAAACCAGCCCCGNGTTTTTCCCCTTCATCCCACCCGCAGGAACAGCTGCTTTCCTGCCTGCCAAGAGCTCTGAAGTACTATTTTGAGCTTTTTGCATCTCGTTATTTAATTTATTTAGTGAAGCCTGATAGGGGAAAAGGGAGGCAAAAGTTGCTCAAAGCATTTGAGTTTTATTTAGATTAAGACAGGCTGTTCAAACTGGATCAAATGGTTCCACTAACTACAACACCTAGTTTGGAGAGAGGAGGAGCAGCTCTTGGTTAGGTCCTGCAGCTGCACAGCTCTGCACTCTGGGCTGAGGTTCTCGTCTCACAAGTTTAACAAGCACGGTTTAAAGCACACAGCAATTCCCAAACCATCAAATGGCATTTCCCAGGAAATTAGTCAATTTCAAATTGAGCTGTAAAATTAAAGCTCCTTCACAGCTCCCCATTCGTTAAATATTACAGGTGAGGAAGCAGCAGCTGGCACAGACACAGCACCAGCACTGCCACGGTTAAAGGAAGGCCAATGGGAGTAACACAATCCCTGGGCTTGGAAAAGACCTCCAGGATCACCCAGTCCAAGCCCCCACCTTGTCACACAGCCCAGAACACCGAGTGCCACATCCAGTCCTTCCTTGGACACCTCCAGGGATGGGGACTCCATCACCTCCCTGGGCAGCCTCTTCCAAGGCCTGAGCCCCCTTTCCATGGGGAAATTCCTGCTGCTGTCCCCCCTGAGCCTCCCCTGGCCCAGCCTGAGACCGTTCCCTCTCCTCCTGTCCCTGTCCCTGGAGCAGAGCCTGACCTCCCCGGCTGTCCCCTCCTGGCAGGGACTTGTGCAGAGCCACAAGGTCCCCCTGAGCCTCCTTTGCTCCGGGCTCAGCCCCCTCAGTCGCTCCTGGTGCTCCAGAGGCTTCCTCAGGTCTGTTCCTTTCCCGGGCACGCTCCAGTCCCTCAATGCCCGTCCTGAACTGCGGGGCTCGCCCTGCCCCGGCACCGGGGGTGTCCCAGCAGTGCCACACCGGGGACGGGCCCTGCCCTGCGATGGAGCAGCCCCGCGCTGGGCCCCGCTGCCCCCCATGGACCATGGACAGGGCTTGGCTGCGGGTGTGTCCCACCAGCACCCCGGGCTGTCACCGTACCCCAGGTGAGCCGGAAAAGATTCCCTCAGAGGTGGGGTTGTGTCCCCTCTACCTCAGGGATGCCCCCCAGTCACCCCACAGACTGCGAGTGTCGGCCTGAGGCGTGGGCAGACCTCGAGGCTGAACGGGAGGGAAAAGAAAGTGTTCAAAGCACTCTGAGCAACCTAGGAAGCAATATGACAAGAGATTATTCCCTGGGAGGGTGTAAGGCCCTGGCATGGGTTGCTCAGAGCTGCTGTGGCTGCCCCATCTCGGGCAGAGCCCAAGGCCAGGCCTGACAGGGCTTGGAGCAGCCGGGGACAGTGGGAGGTGTCCCTGCCTGTGGCAGGGGGTGGAAGGAGATGAGATTTAAAATCCCTTCCAACTCAGACTACCTGTGATTTTATGATTCTAATTGTGTAAGCAAACAAACAAACAAACAAACAATGTGTAGTTCACAGAAACACCATTGTCCTGCTGTGCCTGTTGCCAGGAAAGGGTGTTTTAACCATTCTAGTACATCCATTGTGAAATAGTTTTGGTTTTTGAAATAAAGATAGCCCAGTCAGAACTCTGGGCTAACCTAACTCCTCTCCTTCCAAAGGATATTTCGTCAGCAAGTTGGCCATGAATAAAAAACAAACAAGCAAACCAACAACCCCAAAACCAAAACAAAAACCCCAACAAATAAACACCAAACAAATCCCCAAACCCCCAAACCAATAGCGAAATCCAAACAAAACAAAAAAAAAGCCAAACATTTTTTCAACATTTTTTTGCATGTTAAAATGAAACAGACAACAGTTATTATAACAATAATTATCTCCTGCAGCTAATATTTGATGCAGACAGTGCTGGGGATGGCTATGATAAAATGGATACCCTCCTACCCTACCCTGGAAGAGAAGCTAATGATCTCCAAGGATTTCTGGGCCTTAATTTGTAAAAGCAAAGACCTGAGCAAAGAAGAATAAAGAAGTTAAAAGTCGTCCTCTTCTGAATTTGTGGGCTAAGCAGCAAACTCTGTTGGATACACAGCAAGGATGTCCTTTGCAGCAGGAAGGGTGAAAATTTCAGACCTCTCATTTTTAGCAGAGTGAAAAAGACGTGAGAAAATTGACAGTGTTTGGAGTTCTTGGGTAGCTGTTACCTTTGGTCTGTCTCCAGCAATATGATTGTATCTTGACTTAGACAAATTGTTTTGAGTGAGGAAAGATGTCAACAGCTGTGAATTTATTATTAAAATAAAAAAAAGGGGTTCAAAGATACTATTCACATTTTTTTCCTCCAAAAGGGTGACCAGGGTTTAGGGGCAGCAGTGCACAGACACACAGCACACTGGGTGGAAATAGCCAACTCACTATTTAAATGTTGAAGTATTTAAATAGTTCAGTTGTGTTTAGAAATTCAAATTTCCCTCCCTGTCGGAGGGAAGTTCTCAGTGGGAGCCTTAATGATTTCCACATGAGTTACTGGGATAGTGAAGGGTGTTGAGCAGATAGGAAAGAAAACATTCTCAAGATGGTGGGTTTTTTCTTGTCAGTCAATTATCTCTAGCAAAACCATTGCTCAGAAATTTTGCCTTTTCTGCGTGAGGCTTCAAGAAGGAGGATGAAATCTTGGGTTTAGTTTAAAACTGCTGGGCTGGGCTGACCTGGTATTCAAAGGTAACATAAAACCAAAAAGGTGTGAGTGATGAGAAATAGGTTGCAAATCCCTTGTAGGCTGTACAGAAACAGAGGCACAAAGAGGCTATTTCTATGTACATCTATATTCCTCAGACACAGACAACTGCCAGCATGCCCTGAATCTGTGCATTCAGATACCCAGTCATTTCCCAAGGTGCTGCCAGAAAAGCCAGTCTGGCTCTGAGAGTCAGCCAGCTCAGGATACAGGCAGTGCGTGACACTGCTCTCTGGATTGTCACTGCGGTGGGGTGACCCTGGCTGGGCACCGGGTGCCTCCTAAAGCTGCTCTCACTCCACTCCTCAGCTGGGCTGGGAAAGAAAATACAATGAAAGGGTCATTGTTGGGATGAAGGCAGGGAGAGATCAGTCACCAGTGACCGTCACGGGAATAGGAGGTTGAGGAAAGCAGTTTAATTTATTACTAATCAAATCAGAATAGGGCAGTGAGAAATAAACCCAAATCTTAAATCACTTTCCCCCAGCCCTCCTTTCTTCCCAGGCTCAATTTCCCTCATGATTCTCTACCTCCTCATCCCAAGGCATGCAGGAAATGGGGTTGTGGTCAGTCCATCCCACATTGTCTCTGCCGCTCCTTCCTCCTCAGGGCTTGCACTTCTCACTCTCTCCCCCTGCTCCAGCATGGGTGTCCCGTGGGGTCACAGCCTCCTTCAGGCATCCCCATGCTCTGGCATGGGGTGTCCACAACTGCAGGTGGATCTCTGCACCCCCATGTCCCCCACGGCTCCATCTGACATGGAGGGAAGCTCCAGCACCTCCTCACAGGAGCCACCCCCGTATCAAAGCCTTGTCACCCAACCCAGCACAGTCACAAAGTGCTGCCAGCATAAGTTGCTCCCAACAAGTGATACCATAAGGTTCCAACCAGTGGAAGTATTTCTGGCATGGCTCTCAAACACTGCATGGATTAGACAGCTAATTAGATACCGCATTAGATGTAGCCAGCTCAGGACTGGGGTTGGCATCTACTGCCAGGTATTACCCCTGTCCTTTACTTTGTCTCTCCTCGCTGTTTGTGTTCACTTGCAGTTATCAATGATAACAGTACTTATATTTTCACAACATCTGTTCCCCCCCTTCTTGCCAAACATAGCTTGCAGTTGCACTGACGACAGAAAGTAAAAACATTGGGCAAGGGTGCAAATGAACTTGAAGAAATTGTTCCCGTTCATAGATTTCTCTTCATTTGTGTCAGATTTAGCGAATGGCTTCTGTGCTCAACAGTTTATGTGGGTTTTTATCCAGCTAGGGAGACAAAGCACAAGATGCCATCCATCCTTGGATCTCTCCTCACCCTTTTCCCAACAGTAGTTTCTTAAAAGTCATAGAATCACAGAATCACAGAATTATTTGGGTTGGAAGGCACCTCAAAGCTCGTCCCATTCTAACCCCCTGCCATGGGCAGGGACACCACCCAATAGAGCAGATTCCTCCAAGTCCTGTCCAGCTTAGCCTTGAATGCTTCCAGGCATAGGGCAGCCACAACTTCCCTGGGCAACCTGGGAAATTAACAATTCAAAAAGTTTTTGCAGTTGGGGAATCAAAAGGTTTTCTACCAGATAACTGGAATTATTAGACCTGTGGAGTTGCTTTTTATCAAGCAACCTTAAATCACTTTAAAAAAGAGTCAAAAAGGATCATCCAAGGAATGAGAACAGGAAGACAGAATTCTGACATCACAATAAACCAACAGCCCAACTAACAGAGCATTCATCAGCTGCCTGTGGCCAATCTCAAGTACTTGGGAGGAGAGTAACATCTGTGAGTGTTGCACAAGAGAAGAAATCCTTTCCTAATCTTGTTAGTGATCACACTGCCATCCCCAGCACTGTCTGCATCAAATATTAGCTGCAGGAGATAATTATTGTTATAATAACTGTTGTCTGTTTCATTTTAACATGCAAAAAAATGTTTAAAAAATGTTTGGGTTTTTTTTGTTTTGTTTTGTTTTGTTTGGATTTCACTATTGGTTTGGGGGTTTGGGGATTTGTTTGGTGTTTATTTGTTGGGGTTTTTGTTTTGGTTTTGGGGTTGTTGGTTTGCTTGTTTGTTTTTTATTCATGGCCAACTTGCTGACGAAATATCCTTTGGAAGGAGAGGAGTTAGGTTAGCCCAGAGTTCTGACTGGGCTATCTTTATTTCAAAAACCAAAACTATTTCACAATAGATGTACTAGAATGGTTAAAACACCCTTTCCTGGCAACAGGCACAGCAGGACAATGGTGTTTCTGTGAATTACACATAGGGAGGGGATTGCCTTGAGGGATAGAAGAGCCGTGTGTATCACAGCTGAAAACATCACATCATCAGAGCACCACTTCAGTGACTGATCTCTGCTCTCTGGTGACCAGGGATAGGTCCAAAGGGAACAGCTGAAGCTGTGTCATGGAAGGTTTAGGTGAATATTAGGAAAAGATTCTTCCCCCAGATGGTGGTCAGATATGCAACAGGCTCCCCAGGGTTTGTGGTGGCCCCAGGGCTGCGAGAGTTCCAGGAGCATTTGGACAATGCTGTCAGGCCCACAGTGGGATTGTTGGGGTGTCCTGTGCAGAGCCAGCAGCTGGATTCCATGATCCTTGTGGATCATTTCCCACTCAGGTTGCTCTAGCCATGATATTCTATGACTCGCACAACTTTAGCAGTATGTGAAATAAACAACCAATTCAACAGCCGTTTCCATGACATTGTACAACAAGCAAGTACCACTGGCACAGAATGTGGTCTGGAATGAGGACTTACACTCACCTCTGTTCGCTCTTGCTGCCAAACATTTATGGCCCCATCTGCTGTCATTATGTGTGCAGTTGAATTCATATTTATTCAGCACATATTTGCTTTGTATATAAGCCAAGTTACTACCCACTTCATATGCCCAATGACAGGATAGTCAGACATGCTAATTAATGAATTGGCCTCTGGGGTGAAATTATGTCTGCATTAAGAAGATTTACATTGATATTAATAAGGTCAGAACATCATTGCTGATGGCTGAGTCATGGCTTAGCTGGGTATCACAGACATGTAAACAGTGGATCTCTTCTAGGAGGCTGGTTCAATGGTATGTTTATCAAAATGTATAAAGTCATGGTGATATCAGAGGTCAAAAATCACATGAAACCGTAAACATAATGCTGCATTCTGCAGGCTTTTTATCTGCTGTTGAGATGAGCTCACAGGAGTCCTGAACTTCAGAAATAACTCCCTAGCCGAGGGCCTGGAATGAACTCTTTCCAATTATCTTGTAACCCAGCATCGCCAGTTTTTCTACTCCTCACCCAGCCTGCTGTTTCCACCCATGACAACCTCTGCCCACATTCCCAAATCCTCAGCACCGTGCACCCTGTCTCTTCTGTTGAAGGTCCTTCCATTTTCCCCAAAACTCCTCTTTCCTTCACCTCTGAGTGCTCCACCTCTGCAGCAACAGTGAAGTCTGAATCTGAACACATTCATGCCCAGACTAAAATGTATTCACTCAAGATGTTTGCTGCCTGTGGAGGTGTGTGAGGCAACTCTACACATAAAAACTGCCACGTGATCTTACTGTAAAATCCCAGAATGGTTTAGGTTGAAAAGGGACCTTACAGACAATCTTGTTCCACCCCCTGCCATGGGTGGGGCCACTGGACCACTTGCTTCAAGCCCTGTCCAATCTGGCCGTGAAAACTCCTAGGGATGGGACAGCCACAGCTTCTCTGGTCAACCTGTACTAGGGCCTCACCACCCTCCCAGGGAAGAATTTTTGCTAATATCTACTCTAACCTGCCCTCTGGCAGTGGGAAGCCATTCCCCCTTGTCCTGTCATTCCAGGCCCTTGTTCAAGGTTTCTCTCCAGCTCTCTGGTAACCCCTTCGGGCACTGAAAGGTGCTCAGAAGTCTCCCCAGAGCCTTCTCCGGGCTGAACAGCCCCAGCTCTTCCTTCAAAACACTCACTTGGCCATTTGAAAGATTTGTTTCATTTTTTTTCCTCTCCAGATTTCCTGCAAGCAACTCACCCTTGGGTTTTTTTTGGTTCCTTTGATCCTGTCCCAGACCTCACACTGGCACAAGTCCCCTCATGCTAAAGAGCTTTTCCACCAAAGCTGATACAAATATTGGAATGGCAGGAGTAACCACAGAAACCCTGTATTTTCTACCCACCCAACTGGAAATCCTGCTGTGAGTGTGTTTGACAACACAAATCCAATTATTAAGCACATTGAGGTATAAATTCAGAGTTCTCTAGAGGTCTAGTTTGAGCTCTTTTTTCTTTACTTAGATGTGGACAGCCAAAGGTCCTTTGAAAAAGTGCTTAATAAATGCAGAAATATAGTAACTCAAGTGCTGCCAGGAACAAAGGTCTGAGAGATTTGAAGGCACCGTAATGATGAATAGCAGAATAATAACTACATCTGTGCAGTTAGATTTTAGGACAGGGGAAAACTAATAATAAGACTTTATTAAAGCACAGAAATTGGGAGAGAAAATGAAAAACAGTGCACTCTTCCAAAGCTGTTGAGGAAATGGTGGTTAGTGAGATTCTGAAAACATTGTGTAGACTTGGGTTATGTGCAGGGCCCTGGAAGAACTCGAGGGATTACAAAAGTTGGGAGTTTGGTTTTCCATGTAATTCAAAATAACCAGTATTTCATAGTATCACAGAATGTTTTAAGTTGGAAGGGACATTAAAAATCATGTGTAGAATCAGGAAGGCTGCTGGATCCATCCAGGTTCAGCAAAAAGCATCTCAGTGGCCAAGTTACTTGTAGTTTTATGTGCTCTGTCTCTTTCTTATACATTTTCTATTTTGAAGTTGTGTTGAAAGAGATTCATGGAATGATTTGACCGATTTATTTCCATCTGATTTTAGGGGGAAGATGTGTAGGCTCTGAAGAGCAGAATTTGATGGCCTCAAGTTGGGTAACTATGAAACCAAGGTATCTGGGAAAATGTTAATTTATATAGCCCAGATACTGAAGTTAGGGCCAGACCTGGGAAGTGTGGCTCCCAGCCCAGAGCCATAATCTCTGTAAAACCACTCCTCCAAAGTCCTGGCATATTTTGAGATAACCTGCACCTTAACAATGAAATTCAAAGTATTGTATAAAGAACAAAGAGGGAAAAGGAAAAAAAAAGTGTTGAAAGAAAGTAACTTGCATGTCTTGGGAACAGAAAAAGCATTTCAGCAAGCCATCTCTGACAGAGTATTTTTTGAAAACTAACACTGCAGGGGAAAAGCCAACTACATCCTCAAACCATGATATTTATAAAAGGAAAGGCTATGTTTGCAAGCAACTCTTCTGTGTAGATGAATCATCCAGTTCCAGCCTGCTCTCTGGAAGGAGCATGTTAACTATATCAGTCTTTTTTTCAAGCACAGAGCAAAGTCCCAAGTGTAGCAAGTAACTGAAAGATCGTTGACCAACAATAGCAAGTTAGATGCAGTCAGGGGAGAGTCTGGATGCTATATAAACAGTTCTGTCTCCCCTCCTTCCTTCCTTCCAACAAGGAGCCCAGCAAGAGGATAACGAAAGATAATTCAGTCACCACCATAGCCCAGGATAATGTGACCCTCCCCACATTCAGCTTAGAGAAGGCACTGAAAAGAGAGGAGCTGCCAGCATTATTTAGGGTGTTCTTGGGAGGAAAAAAGGGAGGCAACACAGTTTTGTATATTCAAAACCAAAACACAAACAAAACAGTGAAGACAGGCTGCACATTGTTCAGTGCCACCACACTAGACGTTCTGCATTTCTCATGTGTCGGAGTCCAGGATATCCCTCTGGCAGCCCAGGAGGGTTTGGAGACTGTACAGGGGGGTCTGGGACCTGTACAGGGGGGTCAGAGCCTCACACAGAGCCCAGGAGGACACTGATTCTGACTCCTGTCCATGGGAGTGAATACTCACATGTAAGAGGAATCACAAATCCTAAGAATTTAAAAAAAAAAATAGTAGTTAGTCTGTTATAGAATATAAATATAGAAATTAGGATTCTTAGTATATGGGGCTGAAGGGACAAGATGGAGGAATTGGGGAGTGGTGCCTGTGCTCCTTGTTCTTGCTCTCGTCCCCCATCTTTTCCTGACTTGGACTTTAGAGATTGGTTTAGAGTAGAATTGACATGTTAGTGTAGGTAGTAGGTATTGGCAAAATTTTGTAAATAAGAAATACGTCTTGGACAGTGGTTGGGTCAGAGATATCGTACTTAAGGTGCGGGATCTCTGATCCGCCCAGTCCTCCCGTGTGCCCTGCTCTGCTGGGGATGTCTCACAGAGCAGAGAAAGAACTAAGATAAGGTACCCTGGCAGTGAGACCTGGCAGAGCAAAGAAAGAACTGAGATAATGAAAAATAAACAACCTTGGAAACACGGACCGGC
Source organism: Cisticola juncidis (assembly GCA_013400215.1). NCBI lineage: Eukaryota > Metazoa > Chordata > Aves > Passeriformes > Cisticolidae > Cisticola > Cisticola juncidis. The sequence continues at coordinate 15,869 of VXBR01002493.1, read as the reverse complement.
GGACTCAGCTTGTCGTCTCTGCCTTTGGTGTGAAACACTTAGGGGCAAAAGAGAAGATGCAAAACCTGATTACCTCAGGGAACAGCAACCCCGAGGAGAATCTCAGGGAACAGCAACCCTGAGACTCATGGAGAAGCATCTCTGCTGTGTCTGATCTCAGCCTTTCCCTGCTCTGATGTCGGGGCTGGGGGAGCAGCTGGTGCCTGTGGTGGCTTGGTAGAGCAGGAGCCCTGGCAGCCCCACAATGGGTGCAAGATTCACCCTGTAACACCATCCCGAGGGTGCAGACAGGCAGGCAGAAGGTGCTGCATATGTTTGAGAAGGTCTCACCTCCCCTAGAGAGATTTAGTGATGAGGAAGAGGAGGAAGGGAGGGACATGCTATTGCATTCATGCCTCCCCATCCTCTCCTCTTCCCCAGCTTATTTACAGAGGTTCCAGACGCACAACGCTTCCTTGCCTCAGCCCTTTCTGTTGGGAGTTGAGCAGTGCTGCCCAACCCTCGCCAAAGCAGCTACAAGGAAACTGCTGCCCTTGACATGCAGCCTGGCACTGGCTGACTCACAAATCTGGGCTGGAAACACCTTCCCCAGTCAGCTCTTGGTACCACCGTTCCTGTGGCATTTTTCACTTCCTGGGAACAGGCATGGCCCCATCAGAGGAACTATGGGGAAGTCAGGCACTGCCCCAGGGATGCAAGTGTGTTTCCAGCTGCAGCACAGACAGACTCTGTACAATACTCAACCTCTGCTAGGTGCTATTCCACTACCAGTTCTCTCTCTCTCTTCTCTCTGGCTCACAAATCAAGTTGCTTCCTTCCAGCTCTTGAGGGAAATGTCAAAATGGTATAAACTGTCTGGCAGAAGATACTGAGCTCCATTTTCTCAGCTGCTTGAAGCCTTAACCACCTTCCCTGCCTACAGCCAGGGAAACAGCAGTGGCAGAAGACACCAACCTTGGGCTCCAGGGCTGTTTTGGTGACTCCTTGTCAAAAATCTATGCTGGAATGTATGCCTGCTTCCTGCCAGGGGTGAAGCAGGGCTGGCTGAGGTTGCTTGGCACCTGCCTCTTGGCTGAACCTAACAAGACAGCATGCCCCAGGAGAGCCACCCCTGACGAAGACCTAATGTGGCTGTACATGAAAACATGCTGTTAAAAAGTCAGTCAGTGCTTTCTATGGTTGACTCCTCAGCGTTCCTGCCAAAAACAGCCTCAGGGCTTCACATCTCCAGCTTCACAGAGCTCAGGCTGGTGGCCTTTCAGTGCTGTGCTGTGCTGCTGGTGTACCAGCTCTCCATTAGCTCTCAAGCAGGACTAGAAGGAGCTATTGGAAACATGAGTTCATGCTGTAGAAAAGAGAAACCATCAAAAAGTTACAGACTCTGAAAGCATGTCCAGAAAAGGGAAGAGAGCTGGGGAAGAGTCTGGAGCATGTCTGATATGGAGCAGCTGACGGAGCTGGGGGTGCTCAGCCTGGCCAAAAGGAGGCTCAGGGGGCACCTTCTTGCTCTCTGGAGCTCCCTGACAGGAGGGGGCAGCCAGGCAGGTGTTGGGCTCCTCTCCCAAATAACAAGTGACAGGACAAGAAAAAGTTACCTCAAGTTGTGCCAGGGGAGGTTCAGGTTGGACAGTAGGGAAAATTTCTCCATGGAAAGGGTTGTCCAGCCCTATATTAGCTGTCCAGGGCAGTGGCAGAGTGTCCAACCCTGGAGGGATTTAAAAGACATGTGGGTGTGGCACTTGGGGACATGGGTTAGTGGTGGCCCTGGCATTGCTGGGGTAGCAGCTGGACTCAATGGTCTTGGAGCACTTTTCCAATCTTAATGACTCTGTTATGCTATGAAAGCACAAATACCATCATCCTGACATTTACAAGAAAAGAAATGCCTGAATGTAGCATTTGCACTCTACTCCATCAGTAGCACATTGCTTCTCAAAGCTTATTGTTTTTCATACAACCCCCTCAGTGGTGATGCCCCTGAAGTTTCTTGCACCTTGCTTGCTCACAGCCAGACTTACTGTAGAGACTGTTGTAGCAGAAATGCACTGAATCTATGGCTGAGGAATGGGAATTATGTGTTACATTATGTTGTCTTGCATTTCCTAGATCTCATCCTCGAGATGGCTTGCAAACTGCACAGCACATCAGTACCATAAAGCTCTAGGATCTGGAGCATTGCCTGCCCAGCTCTGGAAGAGCTTGCCTGAAGGGAGCTCTAGCTTCATACCAGTCAAACACCATCAGCTATAGGAGAGCTGCTCCTTTTTCATAGTATAGTATTTCACCTGTGCTCTGGAGACAGGCTGCAAAAGTTGGGATTGTTCAGCCTGGAGATGAGAAAGCTCCAGGGAGGCCTTTGAGGCACCTCCAGTGCCTGGAGATATTGAAGAACCATCTGGATGCAATCCTCTGCCATGTACTCCAGGATGACTCTCTTCGAGCCGGGAAGTTGGATCAGATGACCCACTGGGTTCTTTTGGTGGCACTGGTTTTCCACTGCTCAGTGAATTAATGATTTTTAGAACAGAGATGCAGTGTGCCATGTGCCTGTGCAGCTTTTGCCTCAGCTGGGAGATGTATTCAAGCACCCTCTGAGAGCCTTTCAATGGGATGTGTCCTGGTTTGGTGGCATGGTTAGGGAAGACCCACATCCCAAGGAGTCCAGCAGGATTTCCATCCAGCTTGATGAATTATTTGACAAAATTACATCATGAAGAGCATTTCCAGGTGATGCCAAGTGTACTTGGTGCCTTCTGGACTGCACAAGCAAGAAAAAGCTCAGGACAGGACTCAGCTGGAAATATGTCAGAAAAGAGAGAGAGCTTACTTCCCCCAGCAACCCCATGGCTGCCACACTGCTGCAGCCCTCAGAGGTGACTTGAAGACAGAGCAGAAGATCTGCTGGGTAAGAAGGAGCTATTTTCATTTGCAGATCACAAAAAAAGCATTTGTGACTGCAGCCGCCTTACAAACAGAGGCCCCTTATTGTTTGCAAAGACACCCTTGGCAACCTTTCAGAGCAGCCTGGAGATGAACCAAGAAGGCTTTTGTGAAGCTTTATAAAGGGGCATTATGAGCAGGGGGCCCCATGGGTGGGTGGGATGTGCTGGGGCAATCCTCCCCAGAGGGAGCTGTGGGAAGCAGGAATCTCTAGGAGATGTTTTGTACTGAAGCTGGTGTACCAGGCTCTCATGTGCTGGGGATAGGCCCACTGCTCCCACCTTCCTGTGCAGAACATCCTCATAGTGAAGAGAAAAGCTCTTTGGGAAGCTGAGCAAGAGATGTGGAGGATCTGACTTGAAAAACTTCACTGACACCCATCATAGTTACGGCTGGAATGGGAGTTAGGGAGTTTGGGTCCTGGATCCCGGTCCTGCTGCTCTACTGCAGAGCATCTGATAGCATTCAGCAGATGTTCCAGATTAAGAAAATCCTGTTTTCTTGTGAAAATAAAAAATAACAACTGCTGAAATCCAGTCCTTTTTGCTTAATGGGATATTAGTGATCAGACCACAAGCCCAAGTCAGGCTCTTGGATTCTGGAAAGGATTTTCCTTGCCTTTGGTCACTTGGATCATGAGGAAGACCTAACAGCCAAGAAAAAGCCTTCTCTGGAGGGAGGCATGAGTCTGTTAAGGATGATAAAACAAAGATGGCTTCATCTCAAGCTTATAAGCATGGTCTCACACTCTAGGGGGATCTGCCTTTTGTTGGTTCTGTGGCCAAAGGACCACCTGCCTTGAGATGCTGAGACAAGGCAGCTGAGTACACAGCCACGGCAAGAGGTAGCTACAGTCTTCCTCAAGAAGGGTGATCCAAAAGGAAGAGATGATTTTCTGTTTCAGTATCTCGGGGTATGGTGTTGAGCCAGGAGGTAATGATATGGAAGCTCCCAAATTCTTGCTGTGTGCTTGTCACAGCAAGGACACATCACCTTGTCTGCGGCATGAGCAAATAACCTGTTCAGGAGGAGGAGGAAATTGATTTGTGTGAAAGCCACAGACAGGACTGTGCTTCTGCAAACAGAGCAGAGGCAGGGAAAAATCAGGCAAATGCAGCCCTGGGTGTATTTAATGGAGGTGACAGCAGCAAGGAACACTTCAGCCATGCTGGACCAAAAACTCTGCAGGCTGAGGCCACAAACCACATGTGGACTCTGGGGAATGGTGCTCTTCCTCCTTTTTCCACTGGTTTCATGACAAGGTCTGCCTCAAAGCCAGCCATCTTGTCACAAGTGGGGGACGTGACCACACAGCAGAGGATGCTCTATTTTGTCACAAGAGCTGCACATGTGTCCCTTTACATCTACCCTCAGCCAGATGAGTGGGGTGAGCCCACCCACGACCCAGTGTGTGCCCCCTGCCCAAGGGGGCTGCATTTGGGTCATTGGATTGTAGTGGTTTTGGTTCACCAATTTTTCATTTCCCCACCAATGCACCAAATAATGTGGTGGGTTGAGTGCCCACTAGAATTATTTACTCTTTTTCTGCTGTGAGATAGGATTAGGAGAAAAGCAAAGCAGGCTCAAAACTTAAAAGGTATAGGGAAAACTTTATTAACAAATCTACAAGAAGAGAGAAAAAAATAAGAAGAATCAGAATAAAACCTTTAAAACACTTCCTCTCCCCCCACAACCTTCTTTCCCTTCTCACTGACAATGTATAGAGATAAAACTTGGAACTCATGTCAGTTTACCACCTCTAAAATAGTCTTTCATCAGTTCTCTCAGGGAGAGGCGTCTCTTTTGCTACGTCATGGAGACTTCTCCACAAGAAAACAGTTCTCTCATGGCTTCAGTTCTCACAAATAGCAGCCACCTGGGAATCTGCATTCATGAAGTCCCTCCCATTTCACACAGCCCTCCCACAGCTGCATTCATGGGCCGTGTCAAATGCACGGGGTACTGTTTTAAGGATAAGCTGTTCCACAGCAAAGGTTTTCTTCATCTATCTCTAAGATCATCTTCATCTCTAGGATGCCCCCATCTTTGGGGGCAGAGAACCTTCATCTTCATTTCATCTCTTTTCTCTCCAAGCTTCTCATGAAATCACAGCTGCTTCAACATTTACTTAATTCAGTACAAATGCCTTTGTTCATACCTTTGCAATTTAGAACACTTGATCACTCCATACATGTCTTCCATGAATTCAAGGGATATTCTGATATCTCACAGTCTATCGCCATAGCTTTGCAAAAGAATTTCAGCTTAAGACTGAATCATCTTCTCTTTCTCCTTCTATCTGGGACTTGACTCCTTCTTCACTGACCTTAATGTCATGTTGTTTCTCTATGTGTTTTCAGTCTGTTCGTTTCTCTCAAGAAGGATTGATGTTTTGCACGTTTCATCTGTGCAATTGGAAGAGTTAATATCTCACCCAGGCCTGCAGAGGTCACGGTGGTCTCTGCGGGTGTTGGTGGCCGACAGGTGGCAGTCAGGGCGGTAGATTCAGGCCACGCTGGGGGGAGGCAGCCAGGATCTCTGCCAGGGCCGGGGGCCGCCCTCCCTCTGCCCAGCAGCCGCTGGAGCCCAGCGGGGACGGAGCCCTGCGGGCTTCCCGAGAAGGGGCCCGGCCCCTCAGCCGCACCTGTCACCTGCTCCCAATCCAGAAGAAAAGAGAACTTTCCCAGGGTATGTTCCATTTTTAACATGTTTTTCACATGTGTGTTCAGCTTTCCGGTGGTTTACCAAGGTGTCAGTATTCAAAACTAGTCACTTAGTGGTTTTTGTCAGGCATGGAAGAAGCTGTTAACAGCTTCTCTTAAAAAAATCACTTTGACTGTGACTGGCTTCTTCCCTCCTCACCAAAATGTCAATCAATGCAAAACCAGCACAGGATGCATGTGATAGTCAGGGGTGTTGGGAGAGGATGGACTGGCAGAGGTGAGATCAGGCTACATACCTCAAAGGGGATTTACAAGAAAATTGGATAGGTGTGATAAATACTAATCACTCGCTTTTAGAAATTTATGAAAATTTAATAAAGAATAAAAATTGGTTACAAAAAAATAGTAATACAAATATAATAATAATAAAGGTTAAAAAAAAGTTTTCAGAGACAGGACAAATCATGAGACAATAAAACAAAGAGAGGTAGCCCGGGCTACCCCCCCCACCCCTTCCAGGCAAAGGCTAGAGGGAGAAGGGCCTAGGAAAGACTTAGGTCGCTCATTTTGAGCCTCCCCTTTATGCATATGCATTTTTATTTAAATCAAGTCATTTCCAGCTGTTTCTTGTCACAAAAGCTTTCCGTTAATTAAAAAAGCACCTTAGAATCTACGTCCTTGAGAAAGTTTGGTTCTGTTGATAAAAGGCCATAAATTCTTCTTAACTAGATGATTTGGAAATTTCTGTAACTATTATCTCAGTGCTGAGGAATCTCTCTCTTTTGAGCTAAAAAGAATATCACACACATACTTAGCTTCTATTTTACTAAAACTTATTGTTAATTACAAAACTACATTCACTATATTATTCAAATGTTAATACAGTATAACTTTTCTACCTAGCATAATATATATATAGTAAATATCTGCGTAGAGCCACACAATATGACTTTTTCACAATAGGGACTTTGGACAAGGGATGGGAGGACAGGACATGGGGGAATGGCTTTCCACTGCCAGAGGGCAGGGTTAGATGGGATGTTGGGAAGGATTTCCTTCCTGCAAAGATGGGGAGGCTCTGGGACAGGTTGTCAAGAGAAGCTGTGACTGCCCCATCCCTGGCAGCGTCCAAGGCCAGGTTGGATGGGGCGTGGAGCTCCCTGGGATAGTGGAAGATGTCCTTGCCCATGGCAGGAGGTTGGATTCTGTGGTGTCTTGTATGTGGGCTCCATCTCCTGGCTGCTCTGCAAACCCCGATGCCAGCACCTGCTGCTGTGCAGGCACTGCTACCAACACTATCTCTGCTCCCTCCCAGAGACCTCTGCATGCAGCCAGCACTTTTCCTAAAGAGCTGTGGAATCACATCCCAGTTGTCAGGGCTTTCTCCTGGATGTGCTCCTGTCACAAACCGTAGAAGAACAGACTCATTTAGGCTGGAAAACTGCTCCAAGATTATTGAGTCCAACTGCTACCCCAGCACTGCCATGACCACCACTAAGCTATGTCCCCAAGTGCCACATCCACATGGCTTTTAAATCCCCCCCAGGGATGGGGATGACTGCCCAGGACAGTCTGTGCCAGGCATGGACAACCCTTTCCCTAATTTCCTCAATATCCACCCTGAGCCTCCCCTGGCCCAGGCTGAGGCCATTCCCTCTCCTCCTGTCCCTGTCCCTGGGAGCAGAGCCCGACCCCCCTCCCGGCTGTCCCCTCTTGGCAGGGACTTGTGCAGAGCCACAAGGTCCCCCTGAGCCTCTTCTTCTCCGGGCTCAGCCCTTTCCCAGCTCCCTCAGGAATTCTCCAGCCCTTCCCAGCTCCCTTCCCTTCCCTGGACACCTCCAGCCCCTCCAGGGCTCTCCAGAGCTGCCCCAGCCCTGGAGGTGCCCCAGCAGCGCCAGCACAGGGGACGGGCACTGCCCTGGCCCTGCTGCCACCCCGGAGCTGGCACAGCCCAGGGGCCACTGGCCTTGGCAGCTCCACATCATCCCCTCCTGAGCTTCCTTTCGGAGCTGGATGTAATCACCCTGTATATCACTCATCAGGCTGGATCTGTAGCACCTTCCAACTGAGCAGATCTTTAGCTCTCCGAGTGATTTGGTTCCAGTCTCCCTGTGATGTGAAGCCCACTCCAAGCCACAGGGCTCTCCTTCCACACTGCTCAGAGGAGGCTTTGCAACTCTCCATAACAGCATTTGGAGCAGCCCATCTTCCACAAGCTGTCCAGGAGCCAGGAGAAGCTTTCTCAGCAAGGATAAATTTGCCAAAATCAAGGTCTCAGACTATTTACAAATTCAAGCCAAATTATTTTTGCTAGGCAAAAGTCCTGCAGAATCTGGGCAGAGGGATTGCTGGATCAACTGGTGAAGCCCTGTTTTACTGGAAATGTCAGTGGCTGCACCATTGTGCACCTGCAGACCCACAGGATACCTTTAAGCCCAAGCTGTAGCCCACTGGGACAATTTGAGGGTCCTTAAAATCCATGCATCACTGCTTAAACTTGAACCACTTCTTCCCTGCCATAGCAACAAGGCTGGCTGATACCTTGACATGGTTCAGGGCTCTGTGGTGTCCTGATTGAGCTGTTCAGCCGAGTGTGAAGCACTTAAGTAATCACTAAGGTGACACTGGGAACAGCTCGAGCTGGTAGTGCAGAACATTCACTCAGAACAGAGAAAAAAAATTAAGAAACTTTTTTTTTTTTTCATTACTCACACAAAATTGCCCTGATGTGGGCAGAGAGATAGAGAAAAGCATTCCCCCAACTCCAGCCTCTATCTATGAGTCTGGGATCCCCCTGGACAGGCCTCTAAGGCAGCATCCTGGTCCATGTCACCTACTAGGAGACATATAAGTGGGAAGGCTATGAAGACCTGAACTATTTTTGTGATTTATAGGGGCCCAAATGGTTTCATGTGAAGTGAAACACTGCTGCCGAGCCTAGACGTAAATGAAGATTTTGATTTTAGAGTATTTTTGACAAGAAAGACAAAAGCAGCACAATTTTCTGTTTGGCACTTAGGAAGTAGACTAGGGATGCAAGCAAGAAATAAATGATTCAGGAGGGGCATAGATGAGAGAGCTGAGAGTAATGAGATTAATATAAGGAAGAACAGATTGACATGGAAAATGCATTTTCTAACAGCCAGGAGCAGCTCTCCAGGAAAGGGATGAGAGTCCCAGCATAGGAACTTGCAATTTCCAGTAGAATACCCCAGAAAACATCTCACTGAGTATGGTCTCATCCTGCAAGCCCCCACTGGTGGGAAGAGTGAATCCTCAGCTCCTCTGCCACTGCCTCACTCCAGTTCCTCTAATTTTCACACATTCTCAAGAGTTGTAAGACTGGCTCTGAAAATGATAAGAAGTTGTAAGATTAATTGCTTTAAAACCAAGAAAAGGAACAGAAAATGCCTGAAGGTGCATGGACAGATAATATGCTGTATTAATAAAAGTTTTAATAATTTATTGCTAGCAGCCGTATAAAGTTATTCTGTCCCCTTACACCACTCCTTTTCAAGGATGACTCAAGGAACACGAATCAAAGAATGTCTTCCCATCCTTCTAGGTGGAGTCATATTTCATTAACCACAGAAACTTGATTTCTGGTAAGAAATTAGAGGTACTTTTATTGAGTTCAAGTCTCGTGAAAAATTCCACATGCATACCCTGGAAATAAAAGACAGTGTTTGCTTTGGTTCTGTCTGGGGAAAGAAAACCCACTCGGAGCAAGGAGTTAAGCATGTCCTTAGCATTTCAGGAGTCTCCTTTGCTAGATAGCTGCACATCCATTGTGTCTTAGGTTACAATGTAAGATGCAACCAAAAGTATGTATCCTATTACCATCTTCATAAGCTGTTAAAATAGGAGGGGCAGTGTTCTTCAACCTCTCCATGGCTCATCCCTGATAACTCCCTCTCCTCAGATCATTCCTGTTCCAGTCTTCACTGATGTGAATATTGGTTGTGCCATCTAAGGGCTCTCCTGCACTTTAAATCTAATCCAAGCAGTCATGCCCATGGCTGAAATCCTCCTGATTGTACTGATGAAGAGGCAAGAGGATTAAAGATTCTCATGTCTTTTTACTGCCCCTGCTGAATGCTGTGCCCATCAAAGTAACTGAATCTTAATTCACATTGGCTGTAACCAGCTCCATAGGAAAATTCCACAGGTAGATTTCAACCCAGCTCTTCTTTCTTGAGTGATCAAGAAGAGGAGGTTGGAAAAATGCTCACTTGCTGTCCTTCAGTTTTTCCTTCCCTGCCCTCCTGTACTTCACATCCCCCAGGTTTGTGGATTCTTTGTGGCACCCCACAATTTGGAAAGACCATTTTCCCGGTGAGCAGGAGGTACAAAGCTGGAGCAGGAGTGATGAAGGTACCTATTCACATGTATAAGTATTTGTCCCTGCAAGTGTGAAGCACAATCCTTCGCTATCTCTTTTATCCACTCTGGAGGAAACAGCATCAAGTTGCTCCAGAGAAGGTTCAGGTTGGGTATTAGGGAAAATTTCTTCCTGGAAAGGTTTGTCCAGCCCTGGCACAGCTGCCCAGAGCAATGGTGGAGTCCCCTACCCTGGAGAGATTTAAAAGCTGTGTGGTTGTGGCACTTGGGAGATGTGAGTTAGTGGTGGCCTTGGCAATGCTGAGATAGCAACTGGACTTGCTTATCTCAGACAGCTTTTACAGCCTAAAAAGTTCTGTGATTCTCTCCAAAGTTCATTTGATATCCCTGTTTTCTTCACCTACTGCTGTCCTCTCTGCCTCTTTTTCTCCTTAAAAGCAACACAGAGGTCCCAACCACCTTTCTCATGACCTTCATGTATTTTGTATTCACACATCAAATGCTTGAGGAGGGAGGGAGGTAAAGGTGTTTTGTGGTTTCTCTGCAGTGGGAGATTCTCTCCAGTGGGATTCTCTCCAGTGCTTTTGATACACAGACTTGAGTCAATCGATTTCTGGCTCTGTTTCCCCCCTGAGCCTCCCCTCTGTCTGTTCTGAATTGGTTTTCATGTGCAGATTGCAATGATACCGATTCCATGTGCGCACACGCATCCACGAGATTAACTTGCAGAGCTGCAATGCAGGTAGCATCAAGATTGTTCAAAAGAAAAAAAAAAAACAGGGCTGTTGAATTGCTTTTCTTTTTTGCTCAGTCTTACAGGAAGAAAATACATGAGGACCACATCATGGCCAAGATCCTGAGAAGCAAGTGAGTGGAACAAAGAGGGGAGGAAATTTGCCCCATGAACTAAGTCTGGGACACAAACTTTTTTAAACTGTATCCCCTGAGCTTGTACAGGTCCATTGCTTTAGCATTTTGTTAGGGAGCATTGTGGGCTGCACTGCTTCTGCCTGAAGCTGAGGGCTCTGTTTAAACTTTCAGTTTAAAGCTCGATTTAAAGTGAGAGAGGGCAAGATTAGATTGAATATTGGGCAGAGATTATTCCCTGTGGGGGTGGTGAGACCCTGGCACAGGTTGCCCAGAGCAGCTGTGCCTGCCCTATCCCTGAAAGTGTCCAAGACCAAAGTGGACTTTGGGGCTTGGAGAAACCTGGTCTACTGAAAGGTGTCTCTGCCCATGGCAGGGGGTGTAATGAGATGATTTTTAAGGTCTGTTCTAACACTAACCATTCCTTGATTTTATGATTACTCTAGGCCTTTACAGTGTTGACAGATCTCCATATTGTTTCTGAAAGCTAGAGATGGGAAGCCAAATGTTCTAGCCTATTATTGTCTTGATTAGATAAAATCAGTCATAGAAGCACAGAATGTCCTGAGCTGGAAGGAATCCATAAGGATCATTGAGTCCCCTGGCTCTGCACAGGACACCCCAACAACCCCATCCTGTGCCTGAGAGCATTGTCCAAATACTTCTGGAGCTCTGGCAGCTGTGGGGACATGCCCATTCCCCTGCTCAGTGTCTGACCATCCTCTGTCTGACCTCCTGCTCAGTGTCTGACCTTTCCCCAATACCCACCTAAACCTGCCCTAACACAGCTCCAGCCATTCTCTCGGGTCCTGTCACTGGTCACAGAGAAATGAGATAAAATATCCTATTTCCTGCCTTAAATGACTGCATGTTGTTCCTCACCATGTTTCACTCAAACCCAGGATGTAAATCATCTCTAATCACTGGTGGCTTATAGGGAGGGCACAACTTCATCATGAAAATATGCCACAATTCCAAAGCAGGTCCTTGTTCTGAGTCAGAGAAAACATTACAACCTCTGCTGGAGAGAACCACTGAAAATCCCTCAAAATTTCTGGTCAATCAAAATGTTCTGTTTCTATTTTGACTGTTTTCTTTTTCAGTACATAAGAAGCTGAAGTAAGAAGCCCTTCTAAAATGAAAAATCAAAAGACCTCACTCTTAAAGTGTTAAAATATTTGGGTTTGATACCTTTAGAATATTTGTGAGCCTATAGATTATTTCAAGCTGTGCTTTAATTAAATTTTCAGTCTCAGAGAAGCTCAACTCTTGGACCTGCCTCAGTAAAAAGAATTATAGAATCACAGAATGATTTGTGTAGGAAGGGACCTTAAAGATCACCCAACTCCTGCCATGGGCAGAGACACCTTCCACTAAAACAGCTTGCCCCAAGCCCCATCCAACTTGGCCTTGGACACTGCCACGGGTCAGCCACAGCTTCTGTGGCCTCACAATCCTTACAGGAAGAATTTCTCCCTAATAGCTAATCTACACCTACTGTTGTTGTGAAGCCCTTTCCCCTTGTCCTGACCCTCCACATCCTTGTCCAAAGCTCCTCTCCAGCCCCCTTGGAACACCTTTAGGCACTGGAAAGTGCTATAAAGTCAAGAAAAGGAAGCTTAAGCTGCTCTTTAATTTCATCTTTTCTTGGTGTAAGCCCATCCGGAGGAGACGCATTAAATCTCTCCATTAAATCTTGTTTCATTGTGAGTTATTTCAGAGTTTCCAGTTTGCTCTTTTAGAGTAAAACCCTTCATCCTCCTGGGTGAGTTAAATATAAGACAAATGGTTCAGAGGCTCTGGAAACCAGTTTTTGGGCAGCAAGGAACTTCCTCTCATGGTGGTAGATGCTAAAGGTCACTTTCTGATAATATTTACACAGACTAAATGAAACCATTCAAGCCAAGGCTGAACGCACCTGAATTACAAAGCACACTTTAGATAGCCGAAGTTATTTAAAAGAAAAAATTCAACATGGAAACCCCAAGCATTTTGTGGGCTTTATTGGTTTTGCTCTTTATTGAGCCACACCAGTAAGTAATGACATTGATACCTTCTACAAACACCATTAAATAGATTTTAGACTCTCTCAGGAGATCTTTAAGCCCAAGTTTTCCAATATCTCTGTCAATACAGCAGCAGAGGTTGCATTAATTGCAAGTCCAAGCTGACAGTGTCCTGTGCATCTCTTGTTCATTGATCTGTTTGCAATGTTCATTTCATCTGGATCCAAAGTTAGACTTTTGGAACAATCAGTGTACCTCAAACCACAAGGCTTTTTTAAACTTTGTTCCCTATTTTGTAAATACAGAGAGTAGGTAAGCAATTTGTTTTCTTGCTGTACTACAGAATGGAATGAAGAAGGTTCCTACAATAATCACATTGAAGTTGGAATGTTCAAGGATATCGGTGTGATGGTTCTCAGGGATGAATCTTGTATGGAGTGTGGTAGCACAGGACACGACAGAGCAGGGTCTGAGGGACTGGGACTGTTTTAATGCAGAGCAAATCTAGCCAGGGAACAGCTGTGGGACTGGCCTGTACTAATTCTGCTTTTTCTGAAGGTCTGTGAAAGTGTGCTACCAAAATGGCTATTTTCTCCTCTGAAAAGCTTTCCTTCAATGACCATTAATGCATGTATATGTTTTAATTATGTAGCCTGATGCACCAAGAATTTTACTTTCCAAGCCAACACCTGTAGTAGATCTCTGTTTGGTTTGTGTCTGTGAGAAGTGGGATTTGTGTTGGAGAGGAAGAAAGGATGGAATAAATCTGCTCCGGGAAGTGAGATGAAGGACTGAGTTGCAGGGAAGGGGAGTATTTATAAACTGTACCAATATTTCCCTGAAAATGGGGGTGCAGCAGTGTTGGGGGTGCTTGGCTGTAGCCTGGGCCTGTGAGGATGAGCCATAAATAATTCAGCTGAGCCCCTGAACCCTCCATGCATGTTTGAAACACTTCCACAGAAAGGCAAGGCAGTCATGATTCCAGAAGAAAAAATATTGGTGATTGCTTATGATCAGTGGGAAATTTTCTTTGGAACCATCAGTCAGAGAGTGTATTGAAGCAGAGCATTTCTTTTGGCTCTTTTTTCTGGTTTAAATGAGTTTTGTGTGCTCTTGTTAAGAAAGCAATGTGTTTCCAGCTGGAAATTCGGGGTGCGATTTGAATACTCCTGGTTGTTTTACACAGCTGCTTTGGTTTTGGGTCAGAGAGAGACAAGCAAAATTACTTTTTATTATGTTGAAATCTTTCAGACTGATGTGGGACATTGTCTGACCCCTCCCCAAAGCACTGCAGGCACATGGGAGTAGCTCAGTGCTGGCCCAGTTCTCTGAGAAATAACAATGTTTGAGGGATTTAAATGTTAATAACAGCTCTCTTGTCTCTTGGTTCCAAAGATTCGGCCCTACAATCCCACTGTGATGAGGAAAAAAAAAAAAAGGAACTTTTGTTATTCATGGAAAACCTTCTGGTACTCCTTGTGCAGACTTTTAATTCTGTTTTCTGATTTACTGTCCAGTATCTTTCTAACAAAACCTGTTAGAAATTTAGATTACGGATGAGGAGTTGGGTCTGTTCACTACAAAATCTTGCAAAGCCTGAAGGACTGGGGGGCTGAGTGCTTCAGCAAAGTTTATTTATTAACATTATGTCAGATTTCAGCCCTGGGCAGGAAGCCTCTGTGTTGGAGGTCAGAATTCTGTCTGTGTTTGAGACTGATCCAGGTCAGGTCAGTGTTTACCTGTAGGTGTGGGGTTTGGCCCCAGACACTGAGTTTAAACAGGATCAGGGTGACAGACGCTGCATTTTGTGGCATCATGAGAGTTTATACTCCCACCCCTACTAGGATGTGGCAGTGCAGGGAGCAGAATTAAGCCTGCACCTCCCGTGGGCATTTCTGGCCTTTGTCTCTCTGTTGTGCCATCAGACCCTGGGAATTTGCTGCTGTCACTGTCACTGCCACCCTGCCTGGGGGCTGCACCCTCCTGGCAGCCCCTGCCAGCCCCAAACACGAGCTCCAGGGTGCCTCTGTGCTCTGGAAACGTGCCTCATCCCTGGGAGGACCCTTTTGTTCCTGGGCAGCTGCACAGAGCCTTGGGTCTTGTCCCAAGTCCTTGAAAGGAAGAAGGACAAAGATTTGTCAGAGTGGTGCTGTCAGACCTCACTTGACAATCTGTGCTTTGTGTTGGAGGTTGTGTATTTACACTGCAGGGAATGAATGTCTCCTTCCCAATTCAGCCCAGAAGGTCCCAAAGGCGCTTACAAGAAATATTTCTTTTTACTTTCTTTCATTTGTGATAACAATCTCCAAACCGCCATGAGCAATTCCTTAACTTCTCCTGGAGAAAACCACATGGCAGAGGCAGTTTGTAAAGGAGCCCCGAATTTCGTCTGGAGAAGAGAGTGCTGGCAAACTGCATTTGCCTGTGCTCTTATTCCAGGAAAAATGCACTATGCCAAGTCTTTTTCAGTTCTTTCACCTAGAAAAGCTCTTCCTGGCACACAGGGCGCAGAGCTTTATTCCTCAAGTGCTTGGACTGGACGGGGACCACTCCATAGCTGAGGAATAATTTCATTTTTCCCGGAGGAAGTGGGAAAATCATGGACTTCCATGTACACGTGGTTGGAGAGAAAGTTGGAAGAAGTCTTGCAACATGTTTATGATTTCTTCTGGTCTGGCATTTGCTCCCTCGAGGCCCAAAATGCTCAGGCCCCCCGTGTGAGGGCTGAGGGGCGCCTTTCAGTGACTGTCGCCGGTGGCATCTGCTGGCGAAGGGCGGTACTGCAGCGGGGACAGTGCGCATGCGCATTGTCCAGCGGGACGCCCCTTGTCACCTGGTAATTAAGGGCGAAACGGGAACCCCGTGAGCATGCGCGATGACGTGCATCAGGTCACGCGGTGTTTCAGGGCGGGACGGAGCCGAACAGTCGCGCATGCGCACTGCTGTCAGCTCTGCGGTGCTGTTGCGGTGTGGGAACACCCGGCGGGACCAGCCCGGCCGTGCGGGGCTGCCGGCGGCGGCTCGGGAGCGCCCGGCGCGGGTCCCGGCTGCG